>JAPDOI010000279.1:600000-960669 GCA_029168955.1 Aplectana chamaeleonis | reverse complement strand
TTTAACTGGTAGCACAAGATCGTGAACGCCGTCTGAAAAAAAGGAGATTAACAGAGAAAACTTGCGGTTTTTCAAAATTTTCTCAAATCCTAAGACACCATTCTAAACCATTTTTGGGCGTGAAATACAACTTTTTGCGCTCTTTTCAATGCAATTCAGAGCTAAATTCCCCCTTCAGTCTGAACTTAGATTTCGAAAAACGGGTTGCGCGCGCGGCCGATTCAAAACAAAATCTGGTGCGCGCTTCGCGCGCACCACAATTTTCGATTGACCCAATTTTTCCACCGGGGACAACTACCATGAACATGTTCATCCGACCGGACAGCTAGTCCATGTTATAGAATAATGTCACTGAAAATCGGCGCTTAAATGCGTTTCTTGCCGTTTCTTCGTAATTTTGGTAACACTTGGAGGCCAGCGCATTGGTTTATGTGAAAAACTCGGGGACGAGAATCGTCGTGAACACTGCCGTTAACTGCCACGAATGAATTGAAAAAGCAACTCCTCATCGAGAATAGGAAAATTCGCTTGTGATCTGTCTCTAACGCGTAGCGCCGCTGCCCATGGTCTCCTCTACCTGTCCTCGCCCAGACTCCTTCTTGGAGCACAGGCTGTACGTGCAAAACAAGGTGTCAAGGTCTTATGGCTATTGTGAAGGTGGATAGACGAATAAGAAGATTTAAGCGGGAAGCCCTAGAAAACCATTCATTCTTGGAGAAAAAGTTCTTTTAAAAAATCCTCCCAAAAAGCTGTGAGATTTCTGCCACGCCTATTTTGTGCCATCATTCTAAAGAGGGGGGGGGGGCACAATTTTAGATTCCCTAATTTTGTAGAGGATCTCAGCTAGACTCACAAATTCTATTTGGCACAAGAGGCCACAAAGAATTTTCATTCTCATGATGCCTTCAAACACCCTTGCCTAGATACACTACCATTCTGTAGCACTATTTTCTTCCGTTTCCGAGCTAAAAACGAACGGAAGCGGAACGGAACAGATCAAAAAAACACAAGAAATAAGGTTCCGCACAGCCCTGATTCCATCCCTGACAAGAGTTAAACGTATACGAAGATTCGCGTCTCGAAATCGCCTAATAAACGTAAAATGGCCTCTTGATGAGTGGGATGTGAGAAATTGTGGGCCCAGTGGGAGCGACTAGTAAACGTCGGCTGTTGGGCAAGAATGTGTGCTGTTAATTCAGACCTCTATAAACATGTTACCTACGGGCAGGCTCCAAGAAAGAGATGAAAAGATAGATGCAGAGGAAATAGAAGTTGATAAAATTCGTTTCGCCTCTACCCGCAGACGAATTTTACCAAACAATTCTGCCGAGGCTCCTCAGTGAGGAAACAGAATTGTCGATGAGAAAAGCTATATTGAGAAGAAAATTTGAGCGAGAACTGTTGGTAAAGAGCTGCATGGGATATTACGATTAAAAGAGGCAAGAAAATGGTGGAAAAAAGAGGAAAAAAAGGGGTCTCAAGAGTGGGGGAGGGGGGAAGAATTAATGAGTCCAATCAAATGGGATCGATAAAGTCAAAACATGTCAACATTCAAGCACGGTGGTATGGGAAAGGAATCGGAATCAAAGAATTTAGAGTGTAGCTATCTCCAAAAAGTTCATAAAATAGCAGAAAGAACTTTTTTAATGTTATTGTGATCATCTGGCAGAAGAAATTTTATATGAAACTTTTTGTTGCGATAGATTACATTTGACTATGTTCACAGTAATGAATTCTGACAGAGTACCCATTATGCAGAAGTGAATTTTTTCAACTCTTTTAATTTATCCAATGAAAAATCCCACCTCAGAACAGACATTGGCACTATCCTCCAAGGTCTCCGTGTATATTTGTTGAGGCCTTGATGATGACAGAAAACTGCTGAATCTGACTCAAGCAGAAAAAATTTCTTAACGAGAAAAATCGAAGTCGTCCTGTTTTATTGTATAAACTAGTCAAAATTCCGTTACTATCTATTTTTATATTGATATCTAAGTAGTTGGTTATTGAAAAAATGTCCCTATGGGTTCTTTTTTAATCTCTAACAAATTATTGTAAAACAACAGCTAATATGTCTTCTATATAATTGTCCGTTTTTGTTATGGATGATTAATAGGTCATTCATATATCTATAAGGCTCAAAACCAAAACATTACGATCAAAAGACAAAGTTTTTGAAAATTTGAACTCCATCACCGATAAAACCAAGTCTGCTAGGATGGGGCTAAAATTACCGCCTTGTCGAACTCCTTGTTTCTGTTTAAAAACGACGCTACCGAATAAACAGTAGCTATTATTGAGAAGGTAGTCAATGTAGTAAATTAAGTCATGTTTAGTATAATATCTGTAACTACTGTTTCTCGATTGGTCGTCCGTGTAGAAAGATTTGAAACCATTACTTGCGATGAACTTTTTATTAGCATTTTTAAAGCATATGTTGACCAAATAACTCATACAGCCAATAATAGTAGTATGAGGTAGGTTGGTGAACATTTCTTAGTAATATGCGATACGGAAGCGGAAAAACGCTATTGTGCGGTTGCGTACATCCACTAAACATACTGTAGGTTGCGCCATAATCAACTGCAAAGTTGTCATTTTCTCCTGAATTTTGAAGAAAATGGAAAAGCGGTGAGTTTCCACCCACTCAAAAACATCAGTATGCCTGAAGGCTTTGACTATTGATACGCGCAGGAATAACAAAAGAAAATGAGTTTTTCTCTGTTATTTCCTTTTTATGTAATTTTTCATTTTTCTTGTTACTCCTGCGTGTACTTAATATAAGGATTTCAGGTGTATTGATAATGTGTGAGTGGGGGGGGATCTTACCGCTTCTCAACGTTTCTGGTGTTTTCTCTTCCAAAATCCAGGAAAAAAATCACAAATTTGCCGTCGATTGTGACTCAAACTACAGTACGTTTAGTGGAAGTACGCAACCGCACAACTGCCTTTTCCACTGCCGTGGACTGCATGTCACAAAGGGCGTTCGTCGTAAGATGTTAGTAGGGGGGGGGGAGCTAGAAGAACGAGAACAAGCGGAGGTTCCACGCTTTTGAACGAAATGTTGACTCCTTTTTTGCCCCTCTGTTATACTTCTCAGTGCCTCCTCGTCTCATTCGTCACCTTAGGCCACCACTCCCCCCTGGGACCATGTAACAGATGTGGATGTCGTCCGGCAAACCGTGAAACGGCCTTATCAGGGCAACATCGATCCACTTTTCGGAAAGCCATTTCTCCAGGACTGGGGGAGAAGTTCAGGTGAAAAGAAACTTTACGCATATAACATTGAAGGAGGCACATTTACGCTGGAAAAGAAGACTGGATTTCTTTGCGGACGATGGTCTTGTTGTGATGCTCCAGCTTGTTTCGGCGAGCATCAGCAATTGGAGTTCTCATCGGTTTGTGCGTGAACGTTACTTACCAGTATGCACGCTCGCAAAAGTGTTCGAGATAGCGGCACTGATTGGGTCCTACTTCTCCTAATAGAATGCTCACGCCATTTAAAGCGTTAAAAAGAGTTAACATAATCGTATTTGAGCTTTATAGACGATTATAAGTTGCCACCGGCACAAAATTCTCACTGCAAACAAAATTGATGATAACCAGTTGATAAAGGGTAGGGTATAAAAGAATTTGAGAGCGGTGTGTTTTCATTCACACACCATCTTTCTCCGGAGGTGAGCGGCCGAAGCTGAACACACTAGGGATTAGGGAAACAGCCTCACCGGTGATAAAGATAACACGGTATTGGGGCCTACTCATGGAAAACTCTGGTAAGAAAAACTACTTCACTTCCGTGAGAATTTTGTGCCGGTGGCAAATTATAATCCTGTGAGCTTTATCGAGCCAGTAAAACATGCAGTCTCCGCCCACTTTCTCCACAGTTCCCGCCCCTCAGATCAAACTCGTCCAAATCGATTGCACGAATACGGTCACTGGCTCGTTTCTGGTGCCTCAAACGACGAAAGCGTTCTAGTACAAACCATGAGGGTCTTTTCGCTACACTATCTCAACAGTTTTTTCTTCAGCTTCCCTGTATCGTTCGAGCGTGTGTACTGCTGTGGGACACTCGCAGCTAACCGTCACGGTAGCTGCGGGGTGTAACTCGTTCATGTGTGCAGGGTGTTCATGGATTTCGAGGGGAGGTATTGAAACCTCCGGTAGTGTGAAATTTCCATGTGCGTGTGGGAGTCTTAACTACTCTAAAAGAAAAGGAAATCCCAATTAGGGTTGCATACCCGTGCTGTAAAATGGACGCAGTGGACGAGTTGTTCGTCACCTCTTAAAAACCCAACCTTAACCGATTTCTTCAACAAAAGAATCCAAGTCAAGCCCCTGTTTTCAGGAAGGTGAGGCTAAACACAAAACACATTTGCGCATTTGGACGGATTTAGGTGCACGCAAAAGAGGAAAACTATGAGTAACACCCCCCGCAGCCGCCGTGATGGTTAGCTCCGAATCTGTGGGATTCGTCCGATTCCATCCTGATACAAAGGCCGGGATCATACTTCACGTAACCGACGACGGTGACAGTGCATATCAGGCATACCGATTTTTGGTCGATACTGATGGTAAACATTGCGTCGCGTCGCGCGTTGCTGGAAGTATGATCCCGGCCAAAAACAGACTGCCATTTCCTTATTTGCATAGCGTTTTCATAGGTTTTTTTTCAGTCTCCTATACCACCACCTCTTAACCTTTGAAATATGTCATAAAATCTGTATCATTTATGATCGTGTGCCCCTTAGGCCGTAGTTATACACCAGGGACGGAAATATGTAGCAAAATAACTACCACTTATGTGCGTCCTAAGTGTGCTGAGGCATGCCAAAAGGGAGAGTTGTCCCAGGAAAACGCACCGGAAGCCCGCACCAAGCAGTTATACACGCCGCGGAACTGTATACTGTATCCTTGCGGGACCTACCCCGTTGGAAATTTGCCAATTTTCATCAGCTGATTATTTTTCAGATCTAAACTTGTTAAAATATCACCAAAACGACATAACGAGCACTGCTATGACATTAGCAATAGATTTCTAAAGACTTTTTGCAATAAAAAAGTGATAGAAGCGTGAAATACCAATAAAGTACAATTGAAACGCCCGGGTATTTTCGGTCAGCAGTATTGAGTCAAAGACGTCAAAGACGCAACATTGCAGACGAGTCCCTGATCCACGCGGCAAGCGGCGGCAATGTCATCGCGGGACGTTTTCATTCCGCTGGTGTATAACTTAGGCCTTAAAGGCACAGTCCGACCTGAGAATCGTTCTCTTTTCCTGCCTCTCTTGAGGATGGTCCCACGCTGATTCCAATGATGTCCCTCGAGTCGTACAAGAGCCCCTGGGAACGGAGTTATGGCCCCTCAAAATTGAGCCGTGGAAGCGTTGTGAAGGAGTTGTCCAAGGCTTGTAACTTCCGTCATTTGCAACTGATGTATGTGAGCTGACCTGAATGAAGAGAGAGGCTGAAAACGAAGGAAAGAGCGGGGCTATTGATAGGAAACCATTGCTCATCTCGCCACTTTTGAGCTCATAAACTCTTAAAAAGGGAGTGCCAAAGTGGCTTCCTGATGTGGGTGCCCCAGGGTGGCTTCTTCCTATACCTCGCTTGTTTGGAGGAATAGAGAGCTCGCACTTGACAGGTCTTATATGGGGTGGGTCTACTTCCTATTTACGAGGAGATCTCGGAGTTCGCTTCTAAGCTTGGACTGTGCCTTTAGAGTGAATGTTCGGTCACACTTGGGCTTTTCCAAAAATTAGGCTCGATAGGTTCACATGGACTAGGTGAACCTCATTTAGAAATATTTTGAGCTATGATCTGTTACTTTTGGAGAGAATGGTCTCTAACAATAAGTGAAGAGTTAAGAGCTCTGCAGAGTCCCACCGCAGCGAGTTTCGCTGCGGCAAGACAATGTTGGAGGATGGGGGACGCCAAGCAGCGGGCGAGGACGGCGACATGGCGACGAGGTGACCTCGCAAAGTGCTCCCGCCGCCACGAAAGCAGCGACTCTCGGAGCGACGCCGCCAGCGAGCGACGGCAGGAAATGGTCTGGACCATCCTCTGCCGCAGCGAGGATCGGCGACATCAATCGATTCAAGCTCCCTTTTCGACTCGCTCGTTAAATCTATATTTGGAGGCGTACTTTCTTTTAAAAATGTAGCTGTAATTGAGAGGAAGTTGTTGGAAAATGTTTGAGAGCGTATAATTTTCTAAAGTGATCTAGGTTTTGGTTCTTTGATTTCCAGATCCATTTTTTTCTTTGTTTACGATGCAATGTAGTGGTGATATATGCAACTACCCGTAAACGCTACTATTTTTGTTGTCTTACAATCTCTGTGTGAAGCCCTAATCACTTCAGTAAACGTAAATGACAGTTTGACTTTACTGCTTTTTATTCATGTTATTTTTCAGAGATTGTTTATAGGAACTTTCTAAACACACAATGCATAGAAAAACAAAAGCTTTTGAGAAAAGGACGTCGAATTAAATAGTGCGTAGAAGAATTTAGAATAGCGGCGCCGACGGTAAATTCGCTGCTACTCTGCGAGGTCTTGGTGCTCAACACCGCGTTATGTTTCGACCCCACCCCAAACATCTCGCTCGGCGGCGTGCCGCCGGTCGCTGCAACTCTGCAGAGCCCTTTACGATGTTTACAGCATGATAAGCCCTACAAAATATCGATATTCCTACGACATGCTGCACACGTCGTAGTCACCGCTGTCAGCGCACTCACGGCATTCGCGGCACTCGCAGGGAGGCGATTTCCACTGCCGGCCGCGGAAAAAGCGTGGACGGCGGCTAAAAATGGGGACGACTGTTGTTCATTTCTGGTTCAATGGCTTAATTATTTGAATCTCATTTTGATGCTGAAGTGCCTCAACGGTGACCGTTTTTCCTGCGGTTTTCGCACGCTGATTGGGAATATGTACCTGTGACTTGAGCTCCGGTTTATTTTCAGAAATCTCGAATTGGAATTCTCTGCTCGATCCCTGCCTCTAACATTTTTTACAGTCGGCACGGACGGCACTGACCATTTAGGTCTCCCTTTAGATGGTGTAGCTTGAGCCAACGCAATGTGAGCCATCAAAGGAGAAATAAAACGGGTAGTGCTGGCACGGGTGTACCTATTCTTGCGAAAAATTGGAGAACATAATAAACAATAGAATAATCCATTCCACTTTAAACAATATTCCTTCAAAACTCACTGTCCGAGATGGCAGTTTTCGAATTCCTCCCACTTCACCTTGGATTCAGAAATTACCTTTTGAAAGAAAGCGTAGATGCTCTTCATGCAATATTCAGTGCTAAAATCTTTGAATTTTCAATTCCTTCCTTGCAAGTGTTGCCTTTGTTGTACAACTTGGCCCGTTAATTCCCTTTTTATCTGTCTGTTCTCTTACGCACTGCGTGGTCTGATTCGACCACAAGTGAATACGCTATCGATTTGACTACAAATCGGTGTTGAGCCGCGATGCGCCACATCGGACGCGTCATTGTATTATTCTGCGATGGATCAGGGACCGGATTATAAAATTATCCTATTATAAAACCATGGGTAAAAGCATCTTGTGTGCTGGAAACGCTTGCCGTTTTTTTTGCTCTATCCCTTGTTTTGGCCCGTCTGCGAACGCAGGGCGAGTTTAGCGGATCAAAAACGTACTGTTGGAGATATGGCCGAATGCATGGCATTCCATCAGGAGAAGCCGGCCCTTCCTCAAACATCCATAATCATATCGCCATTCTATATTTTGGTAGGAATTGTTTGCGATTCAGCGAAACTGTTAAAAAATCGATTGGCCATTTTCATTTACTAGGGCCATTTTTTTTCATTCACTCAAAATATAAAGAAATACAACATGATTTTCTGCGCGTACGATGCCTATAGCAGCGGCCGGAGTGGCGAAGGAGTGACATAGTTCATTCAAGAGCACAAACAGACCGGGGTAAATTATACCCTCAAACGGCGGGTTCATGTTTGATAAATCCGGCCTCAGGCGCTTACCAGCCACACAGCAGGTAAGGCCTCTCGACGCCGATTCTGGAAGGTGACTTCGAATGTTTTCCGGACGACTTTTGATTGCTCAGATGGTATTTTCCATTGTTCATAGCGAGGACAGTGAAGCGTGCTGCGTTTGCTGGTGCGGTCATGTCCTGCTCTGGCCCTTTGGCTTCGTCCATAGCTAAGGTGCATGCAGCGTGTCCAAGAAAGACGAGAAGTTAACAATTGTATTAGTAATATTTATTAGTTATAGCCGCAGCAGCTACGATGAAAGCATCATCATAGGCCGACCGGTTGCATACCCCAGCGTCACTTGACGCACGGGGCTAGCTATGGACGCTGCCTATGCGAGTGGGTTTTATAAATTTCGACGAGAGCGCACAGTCGTCAGTTGGGTATACTTAAAAATAAGGCAGCAGACCGCGGTGCCACTCAGAGACTATGTATATGCCTTGAAGGCAGCAGACACGCTCGAAAACGTTGTTGAGATAACTACGTTTCTGAAGTCGCATGGCTCCCAGTAGATTGCTCACGCCGTTTGGAAGCGTCAAAAACGAGTCAAAATTACTGAATTTCAGCAATGCGAATCGAAAAATTTCTGCAACCCCGCCCCTGAGCTTCTGCAACCCCGCCTCAAAATACAAACTCGTCCAGATTGATAGTACATACTAATACGGTCCCTTTGGCTGGATTTTGAGGCTTCCAACGAGGTTAACGTTCCAGTATAGGCTGTGAGAGTATATGGGCTTCTCTATCTCAACCGTTTTGTTTTTTATATTCGCTGCTTCAACCGGGCGCCGTAAAACTCGTCCACTTTCACCTGATAACAAAATAAACGTTACTCCTCTATTTGCACACAGTTTTCGTTCGTTTTTTCGTCAGTTCCCAATACAACCAGCTCCAAACCTTTGATTTATGCCATAAAATCGATACCATTTTTGAGCGTGTCTGCTGCCTTTAAGCATAGAACGCAAGGAAACGCAGACAGCTGGAATGCCATGCTTTGAAAAAAGTTATATGGTAGGTGTAGCCGCGAAACTGAGGGCTGCGGACCACTGAGCAGCCCGCGCGCCTGCCGCGTGCGCCGATCGATCACCACATTTCATTTCTTGTGAGCGTGCGTACACGATGCGCCGATCGATCACCATATTTCATTTCTTGTGGGCTTACACGATGCACCGATCGATCACAACATTTCATTTCTTGTGGGCGTACACGATGCAGCGCAGGCTGCTGAGGTGTCCGCAGCCACCTGTTCTGTTGTAACCATGCCTTGGAAAAAGTTGTATGGTAGGTGTAGCCGCGAAACAGAAGGCTGCGGACCACTGAGCAGACCGCGCGCCTGTCGCGTGCGCCGATCGATCACCACATTTCACTTCTTGTGGGCGTACGCGATGCACCGATCGATCACAACATTTCATTTCTTGTGGGCGTACACGATGCACCGATCGATTACCACATTTCATTTCTTGTGAGCGTGCGTACACGGTGCGCCGATCGATCACCATATTTCATTTCTTGTGGGCTTACACGATGCACCGATCGATTACCACATTTCATTTCTTGCGAGCGTGCGTACACGGTGCGCCGATCGATCACCATATTTCATTTCTTGTGGGCTTACACGATGCACCGATCGATCACAACATTTCATTTCTTGTGGGCGTACACGATGCAGCGCAGGCTGCTGAGGTGTCCGCAGCCACCTGTTCTGTTGTAACCATGCCTTGGAAAAAGTTGTATGGTAGGTGTAGCCGCGAAACAGAAGGCTGCGGACCACTGAGCAGACCGCGCGCCTGTCGCGTGCGCCGATCGATTACCACATTTCACTTCTTGTGGGCGTACGCGATGCACCGATCAATCACAACATTTCATTTCTTGTGGGCGTACACGATGCAGCGCAGGCTGCTGAGGTGTCCGCAGCCACCTGTTCTGTGGTAACCATGCCTTGAAAAAAGTTGTATGGTAGGTGTAGCCGCGAAACAGAAGGCTACGGACCACTGAGCAGACCGCGCGCCTGTCGCGTGCGCCGATCGATCACCACATTTCACTTCTTGTGGGCGTACGCGATGCACCGATCGATCACAACATTTCATTTCTTGTGGGCGTACACGATGCAGCGCAGGCTGCTGAGGTGTCCGCAGCCACCTGTTCTGTTGTAACCATGCCTTGGAAAAAGTTGTATGGTAGGTGTAACCGCGAAACAGAAGGCTGCGGACCAATGAGCAGACCGCGCGCCTGTCGCGTGCGCCGATCGATCACCACATTTCACTTCTTGTGGGCGTACGCGATGCACCGATCGATCACAACATTTCATTTCTTGTGGGCGTACACGATGCAGCGCAGGCTGCTGAGGTGTCCGCAGCCACCTGTTCTGTTGTAACCGTGCCTTGAAAAAGTTGTATGGTAGGTGTAGCCGCGAAACAGAAGGCTGCGGACCACTGAGCCGACCGCGCGCCTGTCGCGTGCGCCGATCGATCACCACATTTCACTTCTTGTGGGCGTACGCGATGCACCGATCGATCACAACATTTCATTTCTTGTGGGCGTGCGTACGCGATGCACCGATCGATCACAACATTTCATTTCTTGTGGGCGTACACGATGCAGCGCAGGCTGCTGAGGTGTCCGCAGCCACCTGTTCTGTTGTAACCATGCCTTGGAAAAAGTTGTATGGTAGGTGTAGCCGCGAAACAGAAGGCTGCGGACCACTGAGCAGACCGCGCGCCTGTCGCGTGCGCCGATCGATCACCACATTTCACTTCTTGTGGGCGTACGCGATGCACCGATCGATCACAACATTTCATTTCTTGTGGGCGTACACGATGCAGCGCAGGCTGCTGAGGTGTCCGCAGCCACCTGTTCTGTGGTAACCATGCCTTGAAAAAGTTGTATGGTAGGTGCAGCCGCGAAACAGAAGGCTACGGACCACTGAGCAGACCGCGCGCCTGTCGCGTGCGCCGATCGATCACCACATTTCACTTCTTGTGGGCGTACGCGATGCACCGATCGATCACAACATTTCATTTCTTGTGGGCGTACACGATGCAGCGCAGGCTGCTGAGGTGTCCGCAGCCACCTGTTCTGTTGTAACCATGCCTTGGAAAAAGTTGTATGGTAGGTGTAACCGCGAAACAGAAGGCTGCGGACCAATGAGCAGACCGCGCGCCTGTCGCGTGCGCCGATCGATCACCACATTTCACTTCTTGTGGGCGTACGCGATGCACCGATCGATCACAACATTTCATTTCTTGTGGGCGTACACGATGCAGCGCAGGCTGCTGAGGTGTCCGCAGCCACCTGTTCTGTTGTAACCGTGCCTTGAAAAAAGTTGTATGGTAGGTGTAGCCGCGAAACAGAAGGCTGCGGACCACTGAGCAGACCTCGCGCCTGTCGCGTGCGCCGATCGATCACCACATTTCACTTCTTGTGGGCGTACGCGATGCACCGATCGATCACAACATTTCATTTCTTGTGGGCGTGCGTACGCGATGCACCGATCGATCACAACATTTCATTTCTTGTGGGCGTACACGATGCAGCGCAGGCTGCTGAGGTGTCCGCAGCCACCTGTTCTGTTGTAACCGTGCCTTGAAAAAAGTTGTATGGTAGGTGTAGCCGCGAAACAGAAGGCTGCGGACCGCTCAGCAGACCGCGCGCCTGTCGCGTGCGCCGATCGATCACCACATTTCACTTCTTGTGGGCGTACGCGATGCACCGATCGATCACAACATTTCATTTCTTGTGGTGCGTACACGATGCAGCGCAGGCTGCTGAGGTGTCCGCAGCCACCTGTTCTGTTGTAACCGTGCCTTGAAAAAGTTGTATGGTAGGTGTAGCCGCGAAACAGAAGGCTGCGGACCACTGAGCAGACCGCGCGCCTGTCGCGTGCGCCGATCGATCACCACATTTCACTTCTTTTGGGCGTACGCGATGCACCGATCGATCACAACATTTCATTTCTTGTGGGCGTACACGATGCAGCGCAGGCTGCTGAGGTGTCCGCAGCCACCTGTTCTGTTGTAACCGTGCCTTGAAAAAAGTTGTATGGTAGGTGTAACCGCGAAACAGAAGGCTGCGGACCAATGAGCAGACCGCGCGCCTGTCGCGTGCGCCGATCGATCACCACATTTCACTTCTTGTGGGCGTACGCGATGCACCGATCGATCACAACATTTCATTTCTTGTGGGCGTACACGATGCAGCGCAGGCTGCTGAGGTGTCCGCAGCCACCTGTTCTGTTGTAACCATGCCTTGGAAAAAGTTGTATGGTAGGTGTAACCGCGAAACAGAAGGCTGCGGACCACTGAGCAGACCGCGCGCCTGTCGCGTGCGCCGATCGATCACCACATTTCACTTCTTGTGGGCGTACGCGATGCACCGATCGATCACAACATTTCATTTCTTGTGGGCGTACACGATGCAGCGCAGGCTGCTGGGGTGTCCGCAGCCACCTGTTCTGTTGTAACCGTGCCTTGAAAAAGTTGTATGGTAGGTGTAGCCGCGAAACAGAAGGCTGCGGACCACTGAGCAGAACCGCGCGCCTGTCGCGTGCGCCGATCGATCACCACATTTCACTTCTTGTGGGCGTACGCGATGCACCGATCGATCACAACATTTCATTTCTTGTGGGCGTGCGTACGCGATGCACCGATCGATCACAACATTTCATTTCTTGTGGGCGTACACGATGCAGCGCAGGCTGCTGAGGTGTCCGCAGCCACCTGTTCTGTTGTAACCGTGCCTTGAAAAAAGTTGTATGGTAGGTGTAGCCGCGAAACAGAAGGCTGCGGACCACTCAGCAGACCGCGCGCCTGTCGCGTGCGCCGATCGATCACCACATTTCACTTCTTGTGGGCGTACGCGATGCACCGATCGATCACAACATTTCATTTCTTGTGTGCGTGCGTACGCGATGCACCGATCGATCACAACATTTCATTTCTTGTGGGCGTACACGAAGCAGCGCAGGCTGCTGAGGTGTCCGCAGCCACCTGTTCTGTTGTAACCGTGCCTTGAAAAAAGTTGTATGGTAGGTGTAACCGCGAAACAGAAGGCTGCGGACCAATGAGCAGACCGCGCGCCTGTCGCGTGCGCCGATCGATCACCACATTTCACTTCTTGTGGGCGTACGCGATGCACCGATCGATCACAACATTTCATTTCTTGTGGGCGTGCGTACGCGATGCACCGATCGATCACAACATTTCATTTCTTGTGGGCGTACACGATGCAGCGCAGGCTGCTGAGGTGTCCGCAGCCACCTGTTCTGTTGTAACCGTGCCTTGAAAAAAGTTGTATGGTAGGTGTAACCGCGAAACAGAAGGCTGCGGACCAATGAGCAGACCGCGCGCCTGTCGCGTGCGCCGATCGATCACCACATTTCACTTCTTGTGGGCGTACGCGATGCACCGATCGATCACAACATTTCATTTCTTGTGGGCGTACACGATGCAGCGCAGGCTGCTGAGGTGTCCGCAGCCACCTGTTCTGTTGTAACCGTGCCTTGGAAAAAGTTGTATGGTAGGTGTAGCCGCGAAACAGAAGGCTGCGGACCACTGAGCAGACCTCGCGCCTGTCGCGTGCGCCGATCGATCACCACATTTCACTTCTTGTGGGCGTACGCGATGCACCGATCGATCACAACATTTCATTTCTTGTGGGCGTGCGTACGCGATGCACCGATCGATCACAACATTTCATTTCTTGTGGGCGTACACGATGCAGCGCAGGCTGCTGAGGTGTCCGCAGCCACCGGTTTTGTTGTAACCGTGCCTTGAAAAAAGTTGTATGGTAGGTGTAGCCGCGAAACAGAAGGCTGCGGACCACTGAGCAGACCGCGCGCGCCTGTCGCGCGCGCCGGTCGCTCGCCCCATTTCCCTTCTTGTGGGCGTCCGCGATGCACCGATCGATCACAACATTTCATTTCTTGTGGGCGTGCGTACGCGATGCACCGATCGATCACAACATTTCATTTCTTGTGGGCGTACACGATGCAGCGCAGGCTGCAGAGGTCTCCGGAGCCTCCTGTTCTGTTGTAACCGTGCCTTGAAAAAAGTTGTATGGTAGGTGTAGCCGCGAAACAGAAGGCTGCGGACCACTGAGCAGACCGCGCGCCTGTCGCGTGCGCCGATCGATCACCACATTTCACTTCTTGTGGGCGTACGCGATGCACCGATCGATCACAACATTTCATTTCTTGTGGGCGTACACGATGCAGCGCAGGCTGCTGAGGTGTCCGCAGCCACCTGTTCTGTGGTAACCATGCCTTGAAAAAAGTTGTATGGTAGGTGTAGCCGCGAAACAGAAGGCTGCGGACCACTGAGCAGACCGCGCGCCTGTCGCGTGCGCCGATCGATCACCACATTTCACTTCTTGTGGGCGTACGCGATGCACCGATCGATCACAACATTTTATTTCTTGTGGGCGTACACGATGCAGCGCAGGCTGCTGAGGTGTCCGCAGCCACATGTTCTGTTGTAACCATGCCTTGAAAAAGTTGTATGGTAGGTGTAGCCGCGAAACAGAAGGCTGCGGACCAATGAGCAGACCGCGCGCCTGTCGCGTGCGCCGATCGATCACCACATTTCACTTCTTGTGGGCGTACGCGATGCACCGATCGATCACAACATTTCATTTCTTGTGGGCGTACACGATGCAGCGCAGGCTGCTGAGGGTGTCCGCAGCCACCTGTTCTGTTGTAACCGTGCCTTGAAAAAGTTGTATGGTAGGTGTAGCCGCGAAACAGAAGGCTGCGGACCACTGAGCAGACCGCGCGCCTGTCGCGTGCGCCGATCGATCACCACATTTCACTTCTTGTGGGCGTACGCGATGCACCGATCGATCACAACATTTCATTTCTTGTGGGCGTGCGTACGCGATGCACCGATCGATCACAACATTTCATTTCTTGTGGGCGTACACGATGCAGCGCAGGCTGCTGAGGTGTCCGCAGCCACCTGTTCTGTTGTAACCGTGCCTTGGAAAAAGTTGTATGGTAGGTGTAGCCGCGAAACAGAAGGCTGCGGACCACTGAGCAGACCTCGCGCCTGTCGCGTGCGCCGATCGATCACCACATTTCACTTCTTGTGGGCGTACGCGATGCACCGATCGATCACAACATTTCATTTCTCGTGGGCGTACACGATGCAGCGCAGGCTGCTGAGGTGTCCGCAGCCACCGGTTTTGTTGTAACCGTGCCTTGAAAAAAGTTGTATGGTAGGTGTAGCCGCGAAACAGAAGGCTGCGGACCACTGAGCAGACCGCGCGCCTGTCGCGTGCGCCGATCGATCACCACATTTCACTTCTTGTGGGCGTACGCGATGCACCGATCGATCACAACATTTCATTTCTTGTGGGCGTGCGTACGCGATGCACCGATCGATCACAACATTTCATTTCTTGTGGGCGTACACGATGCAGCGCAGGCTGCTGAGGTGTCCGCAGCCACCTGTTCTGTTGTAACCATGCCTTGGAAAAAGTTGTATGGTAGGTGTAGCCGCGAAACAGAAGGCTGCGGACCACTGAGCAGACCGCGCGCCTGTCGCGTGCGCCGATCGATCACCACATTTCACTTCTTGTGGGCGTACGCGATGCACCGATCGATCACAACATTTCATTTCTTGTGGGCGTACACGATGCAGCGCAGGCTGCTGAGGTGTCCGCAGCCACCTGTTCTGTGGTAACCATGCCTTGAAAAAAGTTGTATGGTAGGTGTAGCCGCGAAACAGAAGGCTACGGACCACTGAGCAGACCGCGCGCCTGTCGCGTGCGCCGATCGATCACCACATTTCACTTCTTGTGGGCGTACGCGATGCACCGATCGATCACAACATTTCATTTCTTGTGGGCGTACACGATGCAGCGCAGGCTGCTGAGGTGTCCGCAGCCACCTGTTCTGTTGTAACCATGCCTTGGAAAAAGTTGTATGGTAGGTGTAACCGCGAAACAGAAGGCTGCGGACCAATGAGCAGACCGCGCGCCTGTCGCGTGCGCCGATCGATCGCCACATTTCACTTCTTGTGGGCGTACGCGATGCACCGATCGATCACAACATTTCATTTCTTGTGGGCGTACACGATGCAGCGCAGGCTGCTGAGGTGTCCGCAGCCACCTGTTCTGTTGTAACCGTGCCTTGAAAAAAGTTGTATGGTAGGTGTAGCCGCGAAACAGAAGGCTGCGGACCACTGAGCAGACCGCGCGCCTGTCGCGTGCGCCGATCGATCACCACATTTCACTTCTTGTGGGCGTACGCGATGCACCGATCGATCACAACATTTCATTTCTTGTGGGCGTGCGTACGCGATGCACCGATCGATCACAACATTTCATTTCTTGTGGGCGTACACGATGCAGCGCAGGCTGCTGAGGTGTCCGCAGCCACCTGTTCTGTTGTAACCATGCCTTGGAAAAAGTTGTATGGTAGGTGTAGCCGCGAAACAGAAGGCTGCGGACCACTGAGCAGACCGCGCGCCTGTCGCGTGCGCCGATCGATCACCACATTTCACTTCTTGTGGGCGTACGCGATGCACCGATCGATCACAACATTTCATTTCTTGTGGGCGTACACGATGCAGCGCAGGCTGCTGAGGTGTCCGCAGCCACCTGTTCTGTTGTAACCGTGCCTTGAAAAAAGTTGTATGGTAGGTGTAACCGCGAAACAGAAGGCTGCGGACCAATGAGCAGACCGCGCGCCTGTCGCGTGCGCCGATCGATCACCACATTTCACTTCTTGTGGGCGTACGCGATGCACCGATCGATCACAACATTTCATTTCTTGCGGGCGTGCGTACGCGATGCACCGATCGATCACAACATTTCATTTCTTGTGGGCGTACACGATGCAGCGCAGGCTGCTGAGGTGTCCGCAGCCACCTGTTTTGTTGTAACCATGCCTTGAAAAAAGTTGTATGGTAGGTGTAACCGCGAAACAGAAGGCTGCGGACCAATGAGCAGACCGCGCGCCTGTCGCGTGCGCCGATCGATCACCACATTTCACTTCTTGTGGGCGTACGCGATGCACCGATCGATCACAACATTTCATTTCTTGTGGGCGTACACGATGCAGCGCAGGCTGCTGAGGTGTCCGCAGCCACCTGTTCTGTTGTAACCGTGCCTTGAAAAAAGTTGTATGGTAGGTGTAGCCGCGAAACAGAAGGCTGCGGACCACTGAGCCGACCGCGCGCCTCTCGCGTGCGCCGATCGATCACCACATTTCACTTCTTGTGGGCGTACGCGATGCACCGATCGATCACAACATTTCATTTCTTGTGGGCGTGCGTACGCGATGCACCGATCGATCACAACATTTCATTTCTTGTGGGCGTACACGATGCAGCGCAGGCTGCTGAGGTGTCCGCAGCCACCTGTTCTGTTGTAACCGTGCCTTGAAAAAAGTTGTATGGTAGGTGTAACCGCGAAACAGAAGGCTGCGGACCAATGAGCAGACCGCGCGCCTGTCGCGGGCGCCGATCGGTCACCACATTTCACCTCTTGTGGGCGTAGCGCGATGCACCGATCGATCACAACATTTCATTTCTTGCGGGCGTGCGTACGCGATGCACCGATCGATCACAACATTTCATTTCTTGTGGGCGTACACGATGCAGCGCAGGCTGCTGAGGTGTCCGCAGCCACCTGTTCTGTTGTAACCGTGCCTTGAAAAAAGTTGTATGGTAGGTGTAACCGCGAAACAGAAGGCTGCGGACCAATGAGCAGACCGCGCGCCTGTCGCGCGCGCCGATCGATCACCACATTTCACTTCTTGTGGGCGTACGCGATGCACCGATCGATCACAACATTTCATTTCTTGTGGGCGTACACGATGCAGCGCAGGCTGCTGAGGTGTCCGCAGCCACCTGTTCTGTTGTAACCGTGCCTTGGAAAAAGTTGTATGGTAGGTGTAGCCGCGAAACAGAAGGCTGCGGACCACTGAGCAGACCTCGCGCCTGTCGCGTGCGCCGATCGATCACCACATTTCACTTCTTGTGGGCGTACGCGATGCACCGATCGATCACAACATTTCATTTCTTGTGGGCGTGCGTACGCGATGCACCGATCGATCACAACATTTCATTTCTTGTGGGCGTACACGATGCAGCGCAGGCTGCTGAGGTGTCCGCAGCCACCGGTTTTGTTGTAACCGTGCCTTGAAAAAAGTTGTATGGTAGGTGTAGCCGCGAAACAGAAGGCTGCGGACCACTGAGCAGACCGCGCGCCTGTCGCGTGCGCCGATCGATCGCCACATTTCACTTCTTGTGGGCGTACGCGATGCACCGATCGATCACAACATTTCATTTCTTGTGGGCGTGCGTACGCGATGCACCGATCGATCACAACATTTCATTTCTTGTGGGCGTACACGATGCAGCGCAGGCTGCTGAGGTGTCCGCAGCCACCTGTTCTGTTGTAACCGTGCCTTGAAAAAAGTTGTATGGTAGGTGTAGCCGCGAAACAGAAGGCTGCGGACCACTGAGCAGACCGCGCGCCTGTCGCGTGCGCCGATCGATCACCACATTTCACTTCTTGTGGGCGTACGCGATGCACCGATCGATCACAACATTTCATTTCTTGTGGGCGTACACGATGCAGCGCAGGCTGCTGAGGTGTCCGCAGCCACCTGTTCTGTGGTAACCATGCCTTGAAAAAAGTTGTATGGTAGGTGTAGCCGCGAAACAGAAGGCTGCGGTCCACTGAGCAGTCCGCGCGCCTGTCGCGTGCGCCGATCGTCCACCACATTTCACTTCTTGTGGGCGTACGCGATGCACCGATCGATCACAACATTTTATTTCTTGTGGGCGTACACGATGCAGCGCAGGCTGCTGAGGTGTCCGCAGCCACATGTTCTGTTGTAACCATGCCTTGGAAAAAGTTGTATGGTAGGTGTAACCGCGAAACAGAAGGCTGCGGACCAATGAGCAGACCGCGCGCCTGTCGCGTGCGCCGATCGATCACCACATTTCACTTCTTGTGGGCGTACGCGATGCACCGATCGATCACAACATTTCATTTCTTGTGGGCTTACACGATGCAGCGCAGGCTGCTGAGGTGTCCGCAGCCACCTGTTTTGTTGTAACCGTGCCTTGAAAAAAGTTGTATGGTAGGTGTAGCCGCGAAACAGAAGGCTGCGGACCACTGAGCAGACCGCGCGCCTGTCGCGTGCGCCGATCGATCGCCACATTTCACTTCCTGTGGGAGTACGCGATGCACCGATCGATCACAACATTTCATTTCTTGTGGGCGTGCGTACGCGACGCACCGATCGATCACAACATTTCACTTCTTGTGGGCGTACGCGATGCACCGATCGATCACAACATTTCATTTCTTGTGGGCGTGCGTACGCGATGCACCGATCGATCACAACATTTCATTTCTTGTGGGCGTATACGATGCAGCGCAGGCTGCTGAGGTGTCCGCAGCCACCGGTTTTGTTGTAACCGTGCCTTGAAAAAAGTTGTATGGTAGGTGTAGCCGCGAAACAGAAGGCTGCGGACCACTGAGCAGACCGCGCGCCTGTCGCGTGCGCCGATCGATCGCCACATTTCACTTCTTGTGAACGTACACGATGCAGCGCAGGCTGCTGAGGTGTCCGCAGCCACCTGTTTTGTTGTAACCGTGCCTGGAAAAAAGTTGTATGGTAGGTGTAGCCGCGAAACAGAAGGCTGCGGACCACTGAGCAGACCGCGCGCCTGTCGCGTGCGCCGAACGATTACCATATTTCATTTCTTGTGGGCTTACACGATGCAGAGCAGACTGCTGAGCTGTCCGCAGCCACCTGTTTTGTTGTAACCATGCCTTGAAAAAAGTTGTATGGTAGGTGTAGCCGCGAAACAGAAGGCTGCGGACCACTGAGCAGACCGCGCGCCTGTCGCGTGCGCCGATCGATCACCACATTTCACTTCTTGTGGGCGTACGCGATGCACCAATCGATCACAACATTTCATTTCTTGTGGGCGTGCGTACGCGATGCACCGATCGATCACAACATTTCATTTCTTGTGGGCGTACACGATGCAGCGCAGGCTGCTGAGGTGTCCGCAGCCACCGGTTTTGTTGTAACCGTGCCTTGAAAAAAGTTGTATGGTAGGTGTAGCCGCGAAACAGAAGGCTGCGGACCACTGAGCAGACCGCGCGCCTGTCGCGTGCGCCGAACGATCACCACATTTCACTTCTTGTGGGCGTACACCATGCAGCGCAGGCTGCTGAGGTGTCCGCAGCCACCTGTTTTGTTGTAACCGTGCCTTGAAAAAAGTTGTATGGTAGGTGTAGCCGCGAAACAGAAGGCTGCGGACCACTGAGCAGACCGCGCGCCTGTCGCGTGCGCCGATCGATCGCCACATTTCACTTCCTCTGGGCGTACGCGATGCACCGATCGATCACAACATTTCATTTCTTGTGGGCGTGCGTACGCGACGCACCGATCGATCACAACATTTCACTTCTTGTGGGCGTACGCGATGCACCGATCGATCACAACATTTCATTTCTTGTGGGCGTGCGTACGCGATGCACCGATCGATCACCATATTTCATTTCTTGTGGGCTTACACGATGCAGCGCAGGCTGCTGAGGTGTCCGCAGCCACCTGTTTTGTTGTAACCATGCCTTGAAAAAAAGTTGTATGGTAGGTGTAGCCGCGAAACACAAGGCTGCGGACCACTGAGCAGACCGCGCGCCTGTCGCGTGCGCCGAACGATTACCATATTTCATTTCTTGTGGGCTTACACGATGCAGCGCAGGCTGCTGAGGTGTCCGCAGCCACCTGTTTTGTTGTAACCATGCCTTGAAAAAAAGTTGTATGGTAGGTGTAGCCGCGAAACAGAAGGCTGCGGACCACTGAGCAGACCGCGCGCCTGTCGTGTGCGGGGATCGATCACCATATTTCACTTCTTGTGGGCGTACACGATGCGCCGATCGATCACCATATTTCACTTCTTGTGGGCGTACGCGATGCACCGATCGATCACAACATTTCATTTCTTGTGGGCGTACACGATGCAGCGCAGGCTGCTGAGGTGTCCGCAGCCACCTGTTTTGTTGTAACCATGCCTTGAAAAAAAGTTGTATGGTAGGTGTAGCCGCGAAACACAAGGCTGCGGACCACTGAGCAGCCCGCGCGCCTGTCGCGTGCGCCGATCGATCACCATATTTCACTTCTTGTGGGCGTACACGATGCAGCGCAGGCTGCTGAGGTGTCCGCGGCCACCTGTTTTGTTGTAACCGTGCCTTGAAAAAAGTTGTATGATAGGTGTAGCCGCGAAACAGAAGGCTGCGGACCACTGAGCAGACCGCGCGCCTGTCGCGTGCGCCGAACGATTACCATATTTCATTTCTTGTGGGCTTACACGATGCAGCGCAGGCTGCTGAGGTGTCCGCAGCCACCTGTTTTGTTGTAACCATGCCTTGAAAAAAGTTGTATGGTAGGTGTAGCCGCGAAACAGAAGGCTGCGGACCACTGAGCAGACCGCGCGCCTGTCGCGTGCGCCGATCGATCACCATATTTCACTTCTTGTGGGCGTACACGATGCGCCGATCGATCACCATATTTCACTTCTTGTGGGCGTACGCGATGCACCGATCGATCACAACATTTCATTTCTTGTGGGCGTACACGATGCAGCGCAGGCTGCTGAGGTGTCCGCAGCCACCGGTTTTGTTGTAACCATGCCTTGAAAAAAAGTTGTATGGTAGGTGTAGCCGCGAAACAGAAGGCTGCGGACCACTGAGCAGCCCGCGCGCCTGTCGCGTGCGCCCATCGATCACCATATTTCATTTCTTGTGGGCTTACACGATGCAGCGCAGGCTGCTGAGGTGTCCGCAGCCACCTGTTTTGTTGTAACCATGCCTTGAAAAAAAGTTGTATGGTAGGAGTAGCCGCGAAACTCAAGGCTGCGGACCACTGAGCAGCCCGCGCGCCTGTCGCGTGCGCCGATCGATCACCATATTTTACTTCTTGTGGGCGTACACGATGCGCCGATCGATCACCACATTTCACTTCTTGTGGGCGTGCGTACGCGATGCACCGATCGATCACAACATTTCATTTCTTGTGGGCGTACACGATGCAGCGCAGGCTGCTGAGGTGTCCGCAGCCACCGGTTTTGTTGTAACCATGCCTTGAAAAAAAGTTGTATGGTAGGTGTAGCCGCGAAGAAGAAGGCTGCGGACCACTGAGCAGACCGCGCGCCTGTCGCGTGCGCCGATCGATCACCATATTTCACTTCTTGTGGGCGTACACGATGCGCCGATCGATCACCATATTTCACTTCTTGTGGGCGTACGCGATGCACCGATCGATCACAACATTTCATTTCTTGTGGGCGTACACGATGCAGCGCAGGCTGCTGAGGTGTCCGCAGCCACCGGTTTTGTTGTAACCATGCCTTGAAAAAAAGTTGTATGGTAGGTGTAGCCGCGAAACAGAAGGCTGCGGACCACTGAGCAGCCCGCGCGCCTGTCGCGTGCGCCCATCGATCACCATATTTCATTTCTTGTGGGCTTACACGATGCAGCGCAGGCTGCTGAGGTGTCCGCAGCCACCTGTTTTGTTGTAACCATGCCTTGAAAAAAGTTGTATGGTAGGAGTAGCCGCGAAACACAAGGCTGCGGACCACTGAGCAACCGCGCGCCTGTCGCGTGCGCCGATCGATCACCATATTTCATTTCTTGTGGGCGTACACGATGCAGCGCAGGCTGCTGAGGTGTCCGCAGCCACCGGTTTTGTTGTAACCATGCCTTGAAAAAAAGTTGTATGGTAGGTGTAGCCGCGAAACAGAAGGCTGCGGACCACTGAGCAGTCCGCGCGCCTGTCGCGTGCGCCGATCGATCACCATATTTCATTTCTTGTGGGCTTACACGATGCAGCGCAGGCTGCTGAGGTGTCCGCAGCCACCTGTTTTGTTGTAACCATGCCTTGAAAAAAAGTTGTATGGTAGGTGTAGCCGCGAAACAGAAGGCTGCGGACCACTGAGCAGACCGCGCGCCTGTCGCGTGCGCCGAATGATTACCATATTTCATTTCTTGTGGGCGTACACGATGCGCCGATCGATCACCATATTTCACTTTCTTGTGGGCGTGCGTACGCGATGCACCGATCGATCACAACATTTCATTTCTTGTGGGCGTACACGATGCAGCGCAGGCTGCTGAGGTGTCCGCAGCCACCGGTTTTGTTGTAACCATGCCTTGAAAAAGTTGTATGGTAGGTGTAGCCGCGAAACAGAAGGCTGCGGACCACTGAGCAGTGCGCGCGCCTGTCGCGTGCGCCGATCGATCACCATATTTCATTTCTTGTGGGCTTACTCGATGCAGGGCAGGCTGGTGAGGTGTCCGCAGCCACCTGTTTTGTTGTAACCATGCCTTGAAAAAGTTGTATGGTAGGTGTAGCCGCGAAACAGAAGGCTGCGGACCACTGAGCAGACCCGCGCGCCTGTCGCGTGCGCCGATCGATCACCATATTTCACTTCTTGTGGGCGTACACGATGCGCCGATCGATCACCACATTTCACTTCTTGTGGGCGTGCGTACGCGATGCACCGATCGATCACAACATTTCATTTCTTGTGGGCGTACACGATGCAGCGCAGGCTGCTGAGGTGTCCGCAGCCACCGGTTTTGTTGTAACCATGCCTTGAAAAAAAGTTGTATGGTAGGTGTAGCCGCGAAACAGAAGGCTGCGGACCACTGAGCAGCCCGCGCGCCTGTCGCGTGCGCCCATCGATCACCATATTTCATTTCTTGTGGGCTTACACGATGCAGCGCAGGCTGCTGAGGTGTCCGCAGCCACCTGTTTTGTTGTAACCATGCCTTGAAAAAGTTGTATGGTAGGTGTAGCCGCGAAACAGAAGGCTGCGGACCACTGAGCAGACCGCGCGCCTGTCGCGTGCGCCGATCGATCACTATTCTTCTTATGGGTGCACACGACGCCGCGCAGGCTGCTGAGGTGTCCGCAACCACCTGTTTTGTTGTAACCGTGCCTTGAAAAAGTTGTATGGTAGGTGTAGCCGCGAAACAGAAGGCTGCGGACCACTGAGCAGACCGCGCGCCTGTACGCGATGCGCCGAACGATTACCATATTTCATTTCTTGTGGGCTTACACGATGCAGCGCAGGCTGCTGAGGTGTCCGCAGCCACCTGTTTTGTTGTAACCATGCCTTGAAAAAAGTTGTATGGTAGGTGTAGCCGCGAAACAGAAGGCTGCGGACCACTGAGCAGACCGCGCGCCTGTCGCGTGCGCCGATCGATCACCATATTTCACTTCTTGTGGGCGTACACGATGCGCCGATCGATCACCATATTTCACTTCTTGTGGGCGTACGCGATGCACCGATCGATCACAACATTTCATTTCTTGTGGGCGTACACGATGCAGCGCAGGCTGCTGAGGTGTCCACAGCCACCTGTTTTGTTATAACCATGCCTTGAAAAAAAGTTGTATGGTAGGTGTAGCCGCGAAACAGAAGGCTGCGGACCACTGAGCGGACCGCGCGCCTGTCGCGTGCGCCGAACGATCACCATATTTCATTTCTTGTGGGCTTACACGATGCAGCGCAGGCTGCTGAGGTGTCCACAGCCACCTGTTTTGTTATAACCATGCCTTGAAAAAAAGTTGTATGGTAGGTGTGGCCGCGAAACAGAAGGCTGCGGACCACTGAGCAGACCGCGCGCCTGTCGCGTGCGCCGATCGATCACCATATTTCACTTTTTGTGGGCGTAAGCGATGCACCGATCGATCACAACATTTCATTTCTTGTGGGCGTACACGATGCAGCGCAGGCTGCTGAGGTGTCCGCAGCCACCGGTTTTGTTGTAACCATGCCTTGAAAAAAAGTTGTATGGTAGGTGTAGAAGCGAAACAGAAGGCTGCGGACCACTGAGCAGCCCGCGCGCCTTTCGCGTGCGCCGATCGATCACCATATTTCATTTCTTGTGGGCTTACACGATGCAGCGCAGGCTGCTGAGGTGTCCGCAGCCACCTGTTCTGTTGTAACCATGCCTTGAAAAAAGTTGTATGGTAGGTGTAGCCGCGAAACAGAAGGCTGCGGACCACTGAGCAGACCGCGCGCCTGTCGCGTGCGCCGAACGATCACCACATTTCACTTCTTGTGGGCGTACACGATGCAGCGCAGGCTGCTGAGGTGTCCGCAGCCACCTGTTTTGTTGTAACCGTGCCTTGAAGAAAGTTGTATGGTAGGTGTAGCCGCGAAAAGAAGGCTGCGGACCACTGAGCAGACCGCGCGCCTGTCGCGTGCGCCGAACGATTACCATATTTCATTTCTTGTGGGCTTACACGATGCAGCGCAGGCTGCTGAGGTGTCCGCAGCCACCTGTTTTGTTGTAACCATGCCTTGAAAAAAGTTGTATGGTAGGTGTAGCCGCGAAACAGAAGGCTGCGGACCACTGAGCAGACCGCGCGCCTGTCGCGTGCGCCGATCGATCACCATATTTCACTTCTTGTGGGCGTACACGATGCGCCGATCGATCACCATATTTCACTTCTTGTGGGCGTACGCGATGCACCGATCGATCACAACATTTCATTTCTTGTGGGCGTACACGATGCAGCGCAGGCTGCTGAGGTGTCCGCAGCCACCGGTTTTGTTGTAACCATGCCTTGAAAAAAAGTTGTATGGTAGGTGTAGCCGCGAAACAGAAGGCTGCGGACCACTGAGCAGCCCGCGCGCCTGTCGCGTGCGCCGATCGATCACCATATTTCATTTCTTGTGAGCTTACACGATGCAGCGCAGGCTGCTGAGGTGTCCGCAGCCACCTGTTTTGTTGTAACCATGCCTTGAAAAAAAGTTGTATGGTAGGTGTAGCCGCGAAACACAAGGCTGCGGACCACTGAGCAGCCCGCGCGCCTGTCGCGTGCGCCGATCGATCACCATATTTCACTTCTTGTGGGCGTACACGATGCGCCGATCGATCACCACATTTCATTTCTTGTGGGCGTGCGTACGCGATGCACCGATCGATCACAACATTTCATTTCTTGTGGGCGTACACGATGCAGCGTAGGCTGCTGAGGTGTCCGCAGCCACCGGTTTTGTTGTAACCATGCCTTGAAAAAAAGTTGTATGGTAGGTGTAGCCGCGAAACAGAAGGCTGCGGACCACTGAGCAGACCGCGCGCCTGTCGCGTGCGCCGATCGATCACCATATTTCAATTCTTTTGGGCGTACACGATGCGCCGATCGATCACCATATTTCAATTCTTTTGGGCGTACACGATGCGCCGATCGATCACCATATTTCAATTCTTTTGGGCGTACACGATGCGCCGAACGATCACCATATTTCATTTCTTGTGGGCTTACACGATGCAGTGCAGGCTGCTGAGGTGTCCGCAGCCACCTTTTTTGTTGTAACCATGCCTTGAAAAAAAGTTGTATGGTAGGTGTAGCCGCGAAACAGAAGGCTGCGGACCACTGAGCAGACCGCGCGCCTGTCGCGTGCGCCGATCGATCACCATATTTCAATTCTTTTGGGCGTACACGATGCGCCGATCGATCACCACATTTCATTTCTTGTGGGCGTGCGTACGCGATGCACCGATCGATCACAACATTTCATTTATTGTGGGCGTACACGATGCAGCGCAGGCTGCTGAGGTGTCCGCAGCCACCGGTTTTGTTGTAACCATGCCTTGAAAAAAAGTTGTATGGTAGGTGTAGCCGCGAAACAGAAGGCTGCGGACCACTGAGCAGACCGCGCGCCTGTCGCGTGCTCCGAACGATCACCATATTTCATTTCTTGTGGGCTTACACGATGCAGCGCAGGCTGCTGAGGTGTCCGCAGCCACCTGTTTTGTTGTAACCATGCCTTGAAAAAAAGTTGTATGGTAGGTGTAGCCGCGAAACAGAAGGCTGCGGACCACTGAGCAGACCGCGCGCCTGTCGCGTGCGCCGATCGATCACCATATTTCACTTTTTGTGGGCGTAAGCGATGCACCGATCGATCACAACATTTCATTTCTTGTGGGCGTACACGATGCAGCGCAGGCTGCTGAGGTGTCCGCAGCCACCGGTTTTGTTGTAACCATGCCTTGAAAAAAAGTTGTATGGTAGGTGTAGCCGCGAAACAGAAGGCTGCGGACCACTGAGCAGCCCGCGCGCCTGTCGCGCGCGCCGATCGATCACCATATTTCACTTCTTGTGGGCGTACACGATGCGCCGATCGATCACCACATTTCATTTCTTGTGGGCGTGCGTACGCGATGCACCGATCGATCACAACATTTCATTTCTTGTGGGCGTACACGATGCAGCGCAGGCTGCTGAGGTGTCCGCAGCCACCGGTTTTGTTGTAACCATGCCTTGAAAAAAAGTTGTATGGTAGGTGTAGCCGCGAAACAGAAGGCTGCGGACCACTGAGCAGACCGCGCGCCTGTCGCGTGCGCCGATCGATCACCATATTTCAATTCTTTTGGGCGTACACGATGCGCCGATCGATCACCACATTTCATTTCTTGTGGGCGTGCGTACGCGATGCACCGATCGATCACAACATTTCATTTCTTGTGGGCGTACACGATGCAGCGCAGGCTGCTGAGGTGTCCGCAGCCACCGGTTTTGTTGTAACCATGCCTTGAAAAAAAGTTGTATGGTAGGTGTAGCCGCGAAACAGAAGGCTGCGGACCACTGAGCAGACCGCGCGCCTGTCGCGTGCGCCGATCGATCACCATATTTCACTTTTTGTGGGCGTAAGCGATGCACCGATCGATCACAACATTTCATTTCTTGTGGGCGTACACGATGCAGCGCAGGCTGCTGAGGTGTCCGCAGCCACCGGTTTTGTTGTAACCATGCCTTGAAAAAAAGTTGTATGGTAGGTGTAGCCGCGAAACAGAAGGCTGCGGACCACTGAGCAGCCCGCGCGCCTGTCGCGTGCGCCGATCGATCACCATATTTCACTTCTTGTGGGCGTACACGATGCGCCGATCGATCACCACATTTCATTTCTTGTGGGCGTGCGTACGCGATGCACCGATCGATCACAACATTTCATTTCTTGTGGGCGTACACGATGCAGCGCAGGCTGCTGAGGTGTCCGCAGCCACCGGTTTTGTTGTAACCATGCCTTGAAAAAAGTTGTATGGTAGGTGTAGCCGCGAAACAGAAGGCTGCGGACCACTGAGCAGACCGCGCGCCTGTCGCGTGCGCCGATCGATCACCATATTTCACTTCTTTTGGGCGTACACGATGCGCCGATCGATCACCACATTTCATTTCTTGTGGGCGTGCGTACGCGATGCACCGATCGATCACAACATTTCATTTCTTGTGGGCGTACACGATGCAGCGCAGGCTGCTGAGGTGTCCGCAGCCACCGGTTTTGTTGTAACCATGCCTTGAAAAAAAGTTGTATGGTAGGTGTAGCCGCGAAACAGAAGGCTGCGGACCACTGAGCAGACCGCGCGCCTGTCGCGTGCGCCGAACGATCACCATATTTCATTTCTTGTGGGCTTACACGATACAGCGCAGGCTGCTGAGGTGTCCGCAGCCACCTGTTTTTTGTTGTAACCATGCCTTGAAAAAAAGTTGTATGGTAGGTGTAGCCGCGAAACAGAAGGCTGCGGACCACTGAGCAGACCGCGCGCCTGTCGCGTGCGCCGATCGATCACCATATTTCACTTCTTGTGGGCGTACACGATGCGCCGATCGATTACCACATTTCATTTCTTGTGGGCGTACACGATGCAGCGCAGGCTGCTGAGGTGTCCGCAGCCACCTGTTTTGTTGTAACCATGCCTTGAAAAAAGTTGTATGGTAGGTGTAGCCGCGAAACAGAAGGCTGCGGACCACTGAGCAGACCGCGCGCCTGTCGCGTGCGCCGATCGATCACCACATTTCACTTCTTGTGGGCGTACACGATGCGCCGAACGATCACCATATTTCATTTCTTGTGGGCGTACACGATGCAGCGCAGGCTGCTGAGGTGTCCGCAGCCACCTGTTTTGTTGTAACCATGCCTTGAAAAAAGTTGTATGGTAGGTGTAGCCGCGAAACAGAAGGCTGCGGACCACTGAGCAGACCGCGCGCCTGTCGCGTGCGCCGATCGATCACCACATTTCATTTCTTGTGGGCGTACACGATGCAGCGCAGGCTGCTGAGGTGTCCGCAGCCACCTGTTTTGTTGTAACCATGCCTTGAAAAAAGTTGAGTGGTAGGTGTAGCCGCGAAACAGAAGGCTGCGGACCACTGAGCAGACCGCGCGCCTGTCGCGTGCGCCGATCGATCACCACATTTCATTTCTTGTGGGCGTACACGATGCAGCGCAGGCTGCTGAGGTGTCCGCAGCCTCCTGTTTTGTTGTAACCATGTCTTGAAAAAAGTTGTATGGTAGGTGTAGCCGCGAAACAGAAGGCTGCGGACCACTGAGCAGACCGCGCGCCTGTCGCGTGCGCCGATCGATCACCACATTTCATTTCTTGTGGGCTTACACGATTCACCGATCGATCACAACATTTCATTTTTTGTGGGCTTACACGATGCAGCGCAGGCTGCTGAGGTGTCCGCAGCCACCTGTTTTGTTGTAACCATGCCTTGAAAAAAGTTGTATGGTAGGTGTAGCCGCGAAACAGAAGGCTACGGACCACTGAGCAGACCGCGCGCCTGTCGCGTGCGCCGATCGATCACCATATTTCACTTCTCGTGGGCGTACACGATGCGCCGATCGATCACCACATTTCATTTCTTGTGGGCGTGCGTACGCGATGCACCGATCGATCACAACATTTCATTTCTTGTGGGCGTACACGATGCAGCGCAGGCTGCTGAGGTGTCCGCAGCCACCGGGTTTGTTGTAACCATGCCTTGAAAAAAATTTGTATGGTAGGTGTAGCCGCGAAACAGAAGGCTGCGGACCACTGACCAAACCGCGCGCCTGTCGCGTGCGCCGATCGATCACCACATTTCATTTCTTGTGGGCTTACACGATGCGCCGATCGATCACCACATTTCATTTCTTGTGGGCTTACACGATGCAGCGCAGGCTGCTGAGGTGTCCGCAGCCACCTGTTTTGTTGTAACCATGCCTTGAAAAAGTTGTATGGTAGGTGTAGCCGCGAAACAGAAGGCTGCGGACCACTGAGCAGACCGCGCGCCTGTCGCGTGCGCCGATCGATCACCACATTTCACTTCTTGTGGGCGTACACGATGCGCCGATCGATCACCACATTTCATTTCTGTGGGCGTGCGTACGCAGATGCACCGATCGATCACAACATTTCATTTCTTGTGGGCGTACGATGCAGCGCAGGCTGCTGAGGTGTCCGCAGCCACCTGTTTTGTTGTAACCATGCCTTGAAAAAGTTGTATGGTAGGTGTAGCCGCGAAACAGAAGGCTGCGGACCACTGACCAAACCGCGCGCCTGTCGCGTGCGCCGATCGATCACCACATTTCATTTCTTGTGGGCTTACACGATGCAGCGCAGGCTGCTGAGGTGTCCGCAGCCTCCTGTTTTGTTGTAACCATGTCTTGAAAAAAGTTGTATGGTAGGTGTAGCCGCGAAACAGAAGGCTGCGGACCACTGAGCAGACCGCGCGCCTGTCGCGTGCGCCGATCGATCACCATATTTCATTTCTTTTGGGCGTCCACGATGCGCCGATCGATCCCCACATTTCATTTCTTGTGGGCGTACACGATGCAGCGTAGGCTGCTGAGGTGTCCGCAGCCACCTGTTTTGTTGTAACCATGCCTTGAAAAAAGTTGTATGGTAGGTGTAGCCGCGAAACAGAAGGCTGCGGACCACTGAGCAGACCGCGCGCCTGTCGCGTGCGCCGATCGATCACCACATTTCATTTTTTGTGGGCGTGCACGATGCAGCGCAGGCTGCTGAGGTGTCCGCAGCCACCTGTTTTGTTGTAACCATGCCTTGAAAAAAGTTGAATGGTAGGTGTAGCCGCGAAACAGAAGGCTGCGGACCACTGAGCAGACCGCGCGCCTGTCGCGTGCGCCGATCGATCACCACATTTCATTTCTTGTGGGCTTACACGATTCACCGATCGATCACCACATTTCATTTCTTGTGGGCTTACACGATGCAGCGCAGGCTGCTGAGGTGTCCGCAGCCACCTGTTTTGTTGTAACCATGCCTTGAAAAAAGTTGTATGGTAGGTGTAGCCGCGAAACAGAAGGCTGCGGACCACTGAGCAGACCGCGCGCCTGTCGCGTGCGCCGATCGATCACCACATTTCACTTCTTGTGGGCGTACACGATGCGCCGATCGATTACCACATTTCATTTCTTGTGGGCGTACACGATGCAGCGCAGGCTGCTGAGGTGTCCGCAGCCACCTGTTTTGTTGTAACCATGCCTTGAAAAAAGTTGTATGGTAGGTGTAGCCGCGAAACAGAAGGCTGCGGACCACTGAGCAGACCGCGCGCCTGTCGCGTGCGCCGATCGATCACCACATTTCATTTTTTGTGGGCGTGCACGATGCAGCGCAGGCTGCTGAGGTGTCCGCAGCCACCTGTTTTGTTGTAACCATGCCTTGAAAAAAGTTGAATGGTAGGTGTAGCCGCGAAACAGAAGGCTGCGGACCACTGAGCAGACCGCGCGCCTGTCGCGTGCGCCGATCGATCACCACATTTCACTTCTTGTGGGCGTACACGATGCGCCGATCGATTACCACATTTCATTTCTTGTGGGCGTACACGATGCAGCGCAGGCTGCTGAGGTGTCCGCAGCCACCGGTTTTGTTGTAACCATGCCTTGAAAAAAATTTGTATGGTAGGTGTAGCCGCGAAACAGAAGGCTGCGGACCACTGAGCAGACCGCGCGCCTGTCGCGTGCGCCGAACGATCACCATATTTCAATTCTTTTGGGCGTACACGATGCGCCGATCGATCACCACATTTCATTTCTTGTGGGCGTACACGATGCAGCGTAGGCTGCTGAGGTGTCCGCAGCCACCTGTTTTGTTGTAACCATGCCTTGAAAAAAGTTGTATGGTAGGTGTAGCCGCGAAACAGAAGGCTGCGGACCACTGAGCAGACCGCGCGCCTGTCGCGTGCGCCGATCGATCACCACATTTCACTTCTTGTGGGCGTACACGATGCGCCGATCGATTACCACATTTCATTTCTTGTGGGCGTACACGATGCAGCGCAGGCTGCTGAGGTGTCCGCAGCCACCTGTTTTGTTGTAACCATGCCTTGAAAAAAGTTGTATGGTAGGTGTAGCCGCGAAACAGAAGGCTACGGACCACTGAGCAGACCGCGCGCCTGTCGCGTGCGCCGATCGATCACCATATTTCACTTCTTGTGGGCGTACACGATGCGCCGATCGATCACCACATTTCATTTCTTGTGGGCGTGCGTACGCGATGCACCGATCGATCACAACATTTCATTTCTTGTGGGCGTACACGATGCAGCGCAGGCTGCTGAGGTGTCCGCAGCCACCGGTTTTGTTGTAACCATGCCTTGAAAAAAATTTGTATGGTAGGTGTAGCCGCGAAACAGAAGGCTGCGGACCACTGAGCAGACCGCGCGCCTGTCGCGTGCGCCGAACGATCACCATATTTCATTTCTTGTGGGCTTACACGATGCAGCGCAGGCTGCTGAGGTGTCCGCAGCCACCTGTTTTGTTGTAACCATGCCTTGAAAAAAGTTGTATGGTAGGTGTAGCCGCGAAACAGAAGGCTGCGGACCACTGAGCAGACCGCGCGCCTGTCGCGTGCGCCGATCGATCACCACATTTCACTTCTTGTGGGCGTACACGATGCGCCGATCGATTACCACATTTCATTTCTTGTGGGCGTACACGATGCAGCGCAGGCTGCTGAGGTGTCCGCAGCCACCTGTTTTGTTGTAACCATGCCTTGAAAAAAGTTGTATGGTAGGTGTAGCCGCGAAACAGAAGGCTACGGACCACTGAGCAGACCGCGCGCCTGTCGCGTGCGCCGATCGATCACCATATTTCACTTCTTGTGGGCGTACACGATGCGCCGATCGATCACCAAATTTCATTTCTTGTGGGCGTGCGTACGCGATGCACCGATCGATCACAACATTTCATTTCTTGTGGGCGTACACGATGCAGCGCAGGCTGCTGAGGTGTCCGCAGCCACCGGTTTTGTTGTAACCATGCCTTGAAAAAAATTTGTATGGTAGGTGTAGCCGCGAAACAGAAGGCTGCGGACCACTGAGCAGACCGCGCGCCTGTCGCGTGCGCCGAACGATCACCATATTTCATTTCTTGTGGGCTTACACGATGCAGCGCAGGCTGCTGAGGTGTCCGCAGCCACCTGTTTTGTTGTAACCATGCCTTGAAAAAAATTTGTATGGTAGGAGTAGCCGCGAAACAGAAGGCTGCGTGACCACCGAGCAGACCGCGCGCTGTCGGGGTGCGCGCGCCGATCGATCACCACACATTTCTCACTTCTGCGGGCGTAACACGATGCGCCGATCGATTACCACACATTTCATTTCGGCGTGCGCACAGCGATGCAAAGGTGCAGGCTGCTGAGGTGTCCGCATGTTTTGCTTAAACGCCTTTGAAAAAGTAAGCAGGTGTACGGAAGGCTACGGACCACCGCCAGACCGCGCGCCCATGCGCGCCTCCGCGCTAATTGATCACCAATATTTTCACTTGTGGCGCTTACACGATGCGCCGATCGATCACCAAATCTCATTTCTGGGGCGTGCCGTACGCGATGCAACTGATCAGATCACAACATTTTCATTTCTTGTTAGGGCGTACACGATGCAGCGCAGGTTGCTGAGGCAGGTCCGCAGCCAATGGTTTTTATGTAGAACAGAGGCTGCCTGAAAAACCACTGGGCGGTAGGTGGCCGCGAAACAGATGCGCCGATCGATCACTGAGCAGACCGCGCGCCTGTCGCGTGCGCCGATCGATCACCATATTTCATTTCTTGTGGGCGTACACGATGCAGCGTAGGCTGCTGAGGTGTCCGCAGCCACTGGTTTCTGAGTTGTAACCATGCCTTGAAAAAGTTGATGGTAGGTGTAGCCGCGAAACAGAAGGCTACGGACCACTGAGCAGACCGCGCGCCTGTCGCGTGCGCCGATCGATCACCATATTTCACTTCTCGTGGGCGTACACGATGCGCCGATCGATCACCACATTTCATTTCTTGTGGGCGTGCGTACGCGATGCACCGATCGATCACAACATTTCATTTCTTGTGGGCGTACACGATGCAGCGCAGGCTGCTGAGGTGTCCGCAGCCACCGGTTTTGTTGTAACCATGCCTTGAAAAAAATTTGTATGGTAGGAGTAGCCGCGAAACAGAAGGCTGCGGACCACTGAGCAGACCGCGCGCCTGTCGCGTGCGCCGAACGATCACCATATTTCATTTCTTGTGGGCTTACACGATGCAGCGCAGGCTGCTGAGGTGTCCGCAGCCACCTGTTTTGTTGTAACCATGCCTTGAAAAAAGTTGTATGGTAGGTGTAGCCGCGAAACAGAAGGCTGCGGACCACTGAGCAGACCGCGCGCCTGTCGCGTGCGCCGATCGATCACCACATTTCACTTCTTGTGGGCGTACACGATGCGCCGATCGATTACCACATTTCATTTCTTGTGGGCGTACACGATGCAGCGCAGGCTGCTGAGGTGTCCGCAGCCACCTGTTTTGTTGTAACCATGCCTTGAAAAAAGTTGTATGGTAGGTGTAGCCGCGAAACAGAAGGCTGCGGACCACTGAGCAGACCGCGCGCCTGTCGCGTGCGCCGATCGATCACCACATTTCACTTCTTGTGGGCGTACACGATGCGCCGATCGATTACCACATTTCATTTCTTGTGGGCGTACACGATGCAGCGCAGGCTGCTGAGGTGTCCGCAGCCACCTGTTTTGTTGTAACCATGCCTTGAAAAAAGTTGTATGGTAGGTGTAGCCGCGAAACAGAAGGCTGCGGACCACTGAGCAGACCGCGCGCCTGTCGCGTGCGCCGATCGATCACCACATTTCACTTCTTGTGGGCGTACAAGATGCGCCGATCGATTACCACATTTCATTTCTTGTGGGTGTACACGATGCAGCGCAGGCTGCTGAGGTGTCCGCAGCCACCTGTTTTGTTGTAACCATGCCTTGAAAAAGTTGTATGGTAGGCGTAGCCGCGAAACAGAAGGCTGCGGACCACTGAGCAGACCGCGCGCCTGGCGCGTGCGCCGATCGGTCACCGCATTTCACTTCTTGTGGGCGTGCACGATGCAGCGCAGGCTGCTGAGGTGTCCGCAGCCACCTGTTTTGTTGTAACCATGCCTTGAAAAAAGTTGTATGGTAGGTGTAGCCGCGAAACAGAAGGCTGCGGACCACTGAGCAGACCGCGCGCCTGTCGCGTGCGCCGATCGATCACCACATTTCATTTCTTGTGGGCTTACACGATTCACCGATCGATCACAACATTTCATTTTTTGTGGGCGTGCACGATGCAGCGCAGGCTGCTGAGGTGTCCGCAGCCACCTGTTTTGTTGTAACCATGCCTTGAAAAAAGTTGTATGGTAGGTGTAGCCGCGAAACAGAAGGCTGCGGACCACTGAGCAGACCGCGCGCCTGTCGCGTGCGCCGATCGATCACCATATTTCACTTCTTGTGGGCGTACACGATGCGCCGATCGATCACCACATTTCATTTCTTGTGGGCGTGCGTACGCGATGCACCGATCGATCACAACATTTCATTTCTTGTGGGCGTACACGATGCAGCGCAGGCGGCTGAGGTGTCCGCAGCCACCGGTTTTGTTGTAACCATGCCTTGAAAAAAGTTGTATGGTAGGTGTAGCCGCGAAACAGAAGGCTGCGGACCACTGAGCAGACCGCGCGCCTGTCGCGTGCGCCGATCGATCACCACATTTCACTTCTTGTGGGCGTACACGATGCGCCGATCGATTACCACATTTCATTTCTTGTGGGCGTACACGATGCAGCGCAGGCTGCTGAGGTGTCCGCAGCCACCTGTTTTGTTGTAACCATGCCTTGAAAAAAGTTGTATGGTAGGTGTAGCCGCGAAACAGAAGGCTGCGGACCACTGAGCAGACCGCGCGCCTGTCGCGTGCGCCGATCGATCACCATATTTCACTTATTGTGGGCGTACACGATGCGCCGATCGATCACCACATTTCATTTCTTGTGGGCGTGCGTACGCGATGCACCGATCGATCACAACATTTCATTTCTTGTGGGCGTACACGATGCAGCGCAGGCGGCTGAGGTGTCCGCAGCCACCGGTTTTGTTGTAACCATGCCTTGAAAAAAGTTGTATGGTAGGTGTAGCCGCGAAACAGAAGGCTGCGGACTACTGAGCAGACCGCGCGCCTGTCGCGTGCGCCGATCGATCACCACATTTCACTTCTTGTGGGCGTACACGATGCGCCGATCGATTACCACATTTCATTTCTTGTGGGCGTACACGATGCAGCGCAGGCTGCTGAGGTGTCCGCAGCCACCTGTTTTGTTGTAACCATGCCTTGAAAAAAGTTGTATGGTAGGTGTAGCCGCGAAACAGAAGGCTGCGGACCCCAGAGCAGACCGCGCGCCTGTCGCGTGCGCCGATCGATCACCACATTTCACTTCTTGTGGGCGTGCACGATGCAGCGCAGGCTGCTGAGGTGTCCGCAGCCACCTGTTTTGTTGTAACCATGCCTTGAAAAAAGTTGTATGGTAGGTGTAGCCGCGAAACAGAAGGCTGCGGACCACTGAGCAGACCGCGCGCCTGTCGCGTGCGCCGATCGATCACCACATTTCACTTCTTGTGGGCGTGCACGATGCAGCGCAGGCTGCTGAGGTGTCCGCAGCCACCTGTTTTGTTGTAACCATGCCTTGAAAAAAGTTGTATGGTAGGTGTAGCCGCGAAACAGAAGGCTGCGGACCACTGAGCAGACCGCGCGCCTGTCCCGTGCGCCGATCGATCACCACATTTCATTTCTTGTGGGCTTACACGATGCAGCGCAGGCTGCTGAGGTGTCCGCAGCCACCTGTTTTGTTGTAACCATGCCTTGAAAAAAGTTGTATGGTAGGTGTAGCCGCGAAACAGAAGGCTGCGGACCACTGAGCAGACCGCGCGCCTGTCGCGTGCGCCGATCGATCACCACATTTCATTTCTTGTGGGCTTACACGATGCACCGATCGATCACAACATTTCATTTTTTGTGGGCGTGCACGATGCAGCGCAGGCTACTGAGGTGTCCGCAGCCACCTGTTTTGTTGTAACCATGCCTTGAAAAAAGTTGTATGGTAGGTGTAGCCGCGAAACAGAAGGCTGCGGACCACTGAGCAGACCGCGCGCCTGTCGCGTGCGCCGATCGATCACCATATTTCACTTATTGTGGGCGTACACGATGCGCCGATCGATCACCACATTTCATTTCTTGTGGGCGTGCGTACGCGATGCACCGATCGATCACAACATTTCATTTCTTGTGGGCGTACACGATGCAGCGCAGGCGGCTGAGGTGTCCGCAGCCACCGGTTTTGTTGTAACCATGCCTTGAAAAAAGTTGTATGGTAGGTGTAGCCGCGAAACAGAAGGCTGCGGACCACTGAGCAGACCGCGCGCCTGTCGCGTGCGCCGATCGATCACCACATTTCACTTCTTGTGGGCGTACACGATGCGCCGATCGATTACCACATTTCATTTCTTGTGGGCGTACACGATGCAGCGCAGGCTGCTGAGGTGTCCGCAGCCACCTGTTTTGTTGTAACCATGCCTTGAAAAAAGTTGTATGGTAGGTGTAGCCGCGAAACAGAAGGCTGCGGACCACTGAGCAGACCGCGCGCCTGTCGCGTGCGCCGATCGATCACCATATTTCACTTATTGTGGGCGTACACGATGCGCCGATCGATCACCACATTTCATTTCTTGTGGGCGTGCGTACGCGATGCACCGATCGATCACAACATTTCATTTCTTGTGGGCGTACACGATGCAGCGCAGGCGGCTGAGGTGTCCGCAGCCACCGGTTTTGTTGTAACCATGCCTTGAAAAAAGTTGTATGGTAGGTGTAGCCGCGAAACAGAAGGCTGCGGACCACTGAGCAGACCGCGCGCCTGTCGCGTGCGCCGATCGATCACCACATTTCACTTCTTGTGGGCGTACACGATGCGCCGATCGATTACTACATTTCATTTCTTGTGGGCGTACACGATGCAGCGCAGGCTGCTGAGGTGTCCGCAGCCACCTGTTTTGTTGTAACCATGCCTTGAAAAAAGTTGTATGGTAGGTGTAGCCGCGAAACAGAAGGCTGCGGACCACTGAGCAGACCGCGCGCCTGTCGCGTGCGCCGATCGATCACCACATTTCACTTCTTGTGGGCGTACACGATGCGCCGAACGATCACCATATTTCATTTCTTGTGGGCGTACACGATGCAGCGCAGGCTGCTGAGGTGTCCGCAGCCACCTGTTTTGTTGTAACCATGCCTTGAAAAAAGTTGTATGGTAGGTGTAGCCGCGAAACAGAAGGCTGCGGACCACTGAGCAGACCGCGCGCCTGTCGCGTGCGCCGGTCGATCACCACATTTCATTTTTTGTGGGCGTGCACGATGCAGCGCAGGCTGCTGAGGTGTCCGCAGCCACCTGTTTTGTTGTAACCATGCCTTGAAAAAAGTTGTATGGTAGGTGTAGCCTCGAAACAGAAGGCTGCGGACCACTGAGCAGACCGCGCGCCTGTCGCGTGCGCCGATCGATCACCACATTTCATTTCTTGTGGGCGTACACGATGCAGCGCAGGCTGCTGAGGTGTCCGCAGCCACCTGTTTTGTTGTAACCATGCCTTGAAAAAAGTTGTATGGTAGGTGTAGCCGCGAAACAGAAGGCTGCGGACCACTGAGCAGACCGCGCGCCTGTCGCGTGCGCCGATCGATCACCACATTTCTTATTCTTGTGGGCTTACACGATGCACCGATCGATCACAACATTTCATTTTTTGTGGGGGGGCACGATGCAGCGCAGGCTGCTGAGGTGTCCGCAGCCACCTGTTTTGTTGTAACCATGCCTTGAAAAAAGTTGTATGGTAGGTGTAGCCGCGAAACAGAAGGCTGCGGACCACTGAGCAGACCGCGCGCCTGTCGCGTGCGCCGATCGATCACCACATTTCATTTCTTGTGGGCGTACACGATGCAGCGCAGGCTGCTGAGGTGTCCGCAGCCACCTGTTTTGTTGTAACCATGCCTTGAAAAAAGTTGTATGGTAGGTGTAGCCGCGAAACAGAAGGCTGCGGACCACTGAGCAGCCCGCGCGCCTGTCGCGTGCCCCGATCGATCACCAAATTTCATTTCTTGTGGGCGTACACGATGCACCGATCGATCACAACATTTCATTTCTTGTGGGCGTACACGATGCAGCGCAGGCTGCTGAGGTGTCCGCAGCCACCTGTTTTGTTGTTACCACAACAATACAATGGGCGGCTTGCACTCGCCGCATTCGCACAATATACTCTGTCCCGAACGAGTCTGCAATCGGAGAGTCCAAAGAAGCAGCGCTCCCTCTGCGCCTCTGACGGGCGCGCACCCTATGCCAATCACGTAGGCTATGCAGCTTCAGTCTTACCGTAATCCAAAAACAGAATTTATCGAGTACCTGCCACTACCTGCCACGGAAAGAAGAGTATCTGCATCAAAAGAGAGTTTCACGAGCATTTCGAACGGAAATATCGCAAAAGAATGGTGAAGATGCAGGAAAAAATCGATGAATTCTGTTTTTGAATTACGGTAAGACAGATTCTGCGTCGCGTACGTGATTCATGTACGATGCGCGCCCGTCGGAAACGCAGAGGGAGCGCTGCTTCTTCCTACTCTCTGACTGCCGACTCGTTTGGGACAGAGTATTGCAGTTGGCATCAAGGGTGAGGCGAAGGGAACCAAAACGCGTGGGAAAATCTCGGGAAACCGACTTGGTTGATCTCATCAATATACCCGAGGTTAACCACTTAGCTGATCCGATTAACTATAGTCATCTTCTAAAAGTCACTCGTCGGCATAAGCAGCAGATCGGTAAATCATGCGGAAGCATCGCCGCAGACAATGAGATTGCATCTTAACGACACCCCTATTGCTTACTCCGTCCATTTTAGAGAGGTAAGAAAAATTATAAAAACTGCCGCTTCTCTACGAAGGCTAATGTTTGCCCATGCTTTTGTGGAAAACGAGATTGTAGAAAATACGAAGAAGAAGAGAGATGAAAAGAGTAGTAGTATTAGCTCACTTGCAAGGATTTCGCTGTCTTGCCAGATCTACCATGCATGCAATGGATCGGTATCCACAGGACCATGTGTCAGTCTACAGAACCTTTAATTTAAAATGGTCCTTTCATAACGGAGTGCGCTAGCCCCTTTCTCCGCCTTCGTCGCTTACGGCAAATAGCAATAGCGCTCGTAGGATTTGGTCAGGAAGGGCGCGAGGACGCGTTTTTTTATTAACTCGCTTCAAACTCAACTTTTCTTTGAGGCAGAAATATGCTGATTTTTCTAACCCTGACGTTGAGTGCTATCCAATGGTATAGCCATTGGGGGGGTTTCTTTGAGAACAAAATGAGTTTCGCCATCAGCCAGGTTTCTAAAGGCAGTGTTCACGATGAATCCTCGATGTTCAGCCTCTTACAGATTATGATAGGTCAAGAGCTTACTGTGAGAGCAGCGTCAGGAAGAACTGCAAAAATCGACGAAAAAGCACTTTTTTCCGTTTGCGCAGTACCTCTTGTGTGACGTCATGCTTTTGAGAATGTAAGGATTAACCCATGTGAAGGAATGAAGTCTTTCCATGTGATAACGTGATTCACCTTATCCACTGCTTCTTATCGGAGCCACTTCCTTTGCTGACCGGCTGTTTACGTGTTCAAGCTTTTTCAGAAAGGATTATTTTGGAGGGCGGGGTGGCCCAATGGGTTGATTAGCCCTCGCGATTTTCACCCACTTCCCGTTGGTTTTTCGTGATTCTTTCTTCACAATTTTCATCGGTAGGTCCAAAAGCTCACGTTTCTTTGAAAATAATAGAGATTTTTCATCGTGAACACTGCCTTTGATTACGGTACCGTGGCTAAGGAGACGCGTTCCTGGCCCCAAAACGAGTGCTCGAGCCCTTTCTGACCAAATCCTACGTACAGTCGGCATGGATCCTGGTGAGACTTTGCGTTCCCCATTGGAGGATGGCGCAAACTCGGTGCACCTATGTTGTAGCATATGGCACCGAGTTTGCGCCATCCTTTAATTGGGAACGCAGAGTATCAGTATGATCCATGCCGACGTTACATTGCCCCGCTATGTATCGACTGCGGCACAATGAGAACTCACCAGTGGGCTTTTGAATGGCGGGGTCTAACTTCAAAAGTCTTTGTCGCACACGGGAAACATAACAAAACGATTATATTATGGACCGCTTGTATTAACGCTGCGGAAGCTTTCATAGTACTCAGTACTGATGAAAATGCAGCGCGGAGGTATCCCCTATTTCGGAGCCAATTTTTTTCTGCTTCTTTGCGCGCTTGTGCGCGGCGAGAGAGATATAGCTAGAAAGTGTGGGGGGGGGGGGGAAGGAGACGCAGCATATGCGCGAAGCCGCACATGCTAGACGAAAATATTAGTGAGACCGGAAAGTAATGTCGTTTCTGCGCATGTCAATACTTGATTGTCATTTGTCACCTCTTTGTTTGATTCAGAGGCGTGCCAAAGACGTTGTGAGGTTATAAAGACTTCTTTACTTATAGACAAGTGAATTGCGATTTCTTTTCGTAATTTTGGGTATACTCTGTCCCAAATGAGATGGCAAGCGAAGAGAGCAAAGAAGCAGCCGTAGACGCCAAAACGCGTTCATGTGCGCCTGCTGATCAAATCCTACGAGTGGTATTGTACACTCTTTTCCGGAACGAAAGTCAGATGGTGCTATGTCTAAATGCGTTCTATTTTGAGGCGAAATTCATGTTTCCACCGTTTGTGCGCTTACGATGCTCTTTCCTTCCCCTCTCCGCTCTCTCGCCCAAGGATGCCGGCAACCAAGTGAATTTCGCTCCAAAGTAGAGTGTACGCTGACGCAGCACGCGGCGCGTGACTCTGTTTGAGATTTCTAAACAGGAAAATAGCTGTAGAAAATGTTCGAGTTCAAGAGACAGGCTCCAGTTTTTTTTTTCAATGCCTTGAGAGTCAGATCAGCTTAGGCATGCAGTAGGTTGTATGCAGCACTCTTCGGAAGTTCCGTTATCTTCTGCATTTTCGGCGTCCCTCTGTTAACAGATCAGTTTAAGACGCAGCTGTTGATTAGCACGTAGTTATTGTCTCGGTGTTTGCCGAAATCGAAAGCTGAGCATTCTGGCTCAAATTTCTAGCTTAGGGCAGGACTGTGTGTTCAGAGTTGTCTTGTCGACTTTGTGGAAGGGATGAGGAGGGAAGGGGGGTGCTGTGTGCTTTCAAAATTGCTTCTAAGTCGTTCAGAATCTCTACGGAAGTGCCTAACTCGATCCATAAACAGTTACCTGTCGATCGTAGCTTCGGCATATGGCCAGTTGTATCGGCTTGTTTTGAAATATGTGGGAGAAAAGTGAGAATATTTGCTTCCGAATCGGCTCGGTCAGCTGAAAAAATATATAATATGAATATTATAGAGGCAGAAGCTTTCTAAAGTTGTCGATAAGCATCGGAAAATGTACCTGCTGTTGTATACATACCTCACACATTGGTGGGTAATTCTGAGAAAATTTGCCGCGTCAGTGCCGGGAAAGTACCGCGACCCTCGACTGAGCCGCGATAGTTCCGCTATCGTACCGCAGCGACCCCATGATCAGACAATTTTGTTGCCGTTTCTTGAGCCTCGACATCGCCGCGATAGTACCGCAGCGGCTCCGCGTTAGAACCGCGCCCGCTCCGAGAGGATGCAGCAGTGAACCCGCGTGGAGTACGATGTACTATTCCGTGTGGTAAAACAAAGTTGTCGCCGGTTCAATTACCCAAGTTTGAGGTACATTCCGTATTTCCTTGGGCGCAACAGCAGCGGTGACCTCTGTCCCTATTAGATTGAGGACGTAAGGACCGGCGAAGCGGCACTACCGCATCGCCGCTACGGTCCCGCGATAGTTCCGCCGCCGCTCTGCGGTAGTGCCGACGCGGCTCTGCGGTAGTGCCGCTTCGGTGCCTGTAGGCTCCGTAGCGGCACTATCGCGAAGCCGCAGCGGCGATTTCTCTCAGAGAAGTTCCCGAAGAGAATAGACCTGATTCGGCTGTTACCACTCGGTCGAGGGAAGAACGGTGAGACGTCCCCTCTGGAAGGGACGTCTTACCGTTCTTCCCTCGAATTATTCGCCATGAAGGACGTTTGAAACAGTTGATGGGAGGGGGTGAATAAGGGAAGTTCCCTTTACGTTACCTCCTTAAGTTTTCCGGAGCAAAGAAAGCGCGAAAACAAAGCGGCAACATGTAGGGTGGCCTCTCATTTCACAAGTTGTGGGGCAGAGCTGCCTCTTAAAGGCAGTGTTCACGAAGAAAAAGTTTCCCCTTTTTTGGCTAGAACGTAAGCTATGGCTCCCTATAAGAAGATTAAGAACGGAAGTGAGACGAAAAACGGCCGGTAAGTGGGCGAAAAACTCGTGGGCCAGCCGACCCATTGGGCCACTTCGCCCACGTCCTATAAAAGTTCCCCTGAATTTGTTGTTGAATGAGCGATGCTTTCCGATCAAAAGCCCCGTTCTTCCCTTCATTCTCAACGTCTCTCTTTACTCAGGTCAGCTCCCGTACATCGGCTGCAAAAAAAACGGGAGTTACAAGCCTCGGACAACTCGTCCACAATTTTCCCTTGCTGAATTTTGAGGGGCCATAACTCCGTTTCCAGAGGGTCTTGTACGATTCCAGGGACATCATTGGAATCAGCATGGGACCGTTTTCAAGATAGGCGGAAAAACAGAAAAACGACTTTTATCGTGAACACTGCCTTTAAGGATTTCGGAGAAGATGAGAAGGCAACCCTGAGTAAGGGGACAGAACTTTTGCCCCCAGTTCAGCTTTCTAGGGACAGGGAACTACGGAAAGTTTGGACTAACTGATTTCTGATCAATCAATGGGCAATGGGTGTTGGGCTGCGACAAGACGTCAAGTCGTAACAACAAGAAAAGACTGGGAAATTTCCTCCACCCCTCCTCCAATTTCGGGGAAAGTTCTCCAGTTTCCGTCGTCGTTCTCGGGAACTTCTCCACCGAAAAGTGAGTATGGTAATCCAAGCAGGTTGTTAAGAGGTACTCACAGTCAAGGGCGCATCTTACCATGTTAGTAATGTTTGCATCCTTTTCCACCAGAGAATCATATAAGGTTACTAATCGTGTCTGAGGATCATAATCTACTACAACATAATGAACTCTGTCTGGATCGAATATAATTTGATAAGCTGGTCGATCAGCATTCACGAGTGTCTTCAACGACTGCGGCTCCACCTAAATCTTATGGGATTATCGAATATCATGGGAAATGCGATTTGCATATTCACTAATCAAAATAGTGACTCGACTGCAGTACCAAGGTAAATCACGGGGACGATCAAAGGCAGTTTTAGGTTTTTGGATGTTTAACGCCTTTTTATTTTATTGTGGTGCCCGCGAAGCGCGCACCTGATTTGGTTTTAAACTGCACGTGCGCAAACCCGCGATTCCGAAATCCACGTTCTGAGAAGACTTGGGGGAATGGTTCTTTTTCCATTGAAAAGAGGGTAAAAAGCTGGGGTGAGCACCCAAAAATGGTTTAAATTGGTTCGCTGATATTCGAGAAAAATTGAAGAATCCGCAAAATTATGATGTTAATCTCCTTTTTTTTCGTTCGCGATCTTGTTGGTACACTTAAAAATGAGCTAGGAAGCTCATTTTTGGTCAGGAGGCTCAAAATGGATGTAGGTCGCTCTCACTCAAATTTTGAGTTGAAAGCTCAATTTTAGCGGAACCTCAAAATTGAGGTCGAAGATAGGCAAAAGCATGTAAACATGTTTATACAGTGCGTATCATAATTATAGCAACACATTCAAAGCTCTGATACCAATGTCCCGCAAACTTTCATCAACCAGCACTGCCACCATTGAACTCCGCGGACCCAGAAAGCTTTGTTCACAAAATTTTACCGAAAACCATCAAGAAATAAGATCTATTTTGTATACAACTCTTGAAGTCCTTGTATCATAATTATAGCAACACTTTCAGTATTCAATCGCTATTCTTCTTCTTATTCAAAAAGACTAACTTGTAACGAATTTTCAGACACGTATTGACTTCGCATGCTGTCTTACTGGGAAAAACGGAAATGCTCAGTTCTTAAAATTGTCGGGAACTTCCAATATGCTCACCATAACAAACTGAATAGCAAGACAACCGTCAATTTTTCGAGGACAGGAGGCTTGGAGGCGGTCACAGAACGTGTTCATTAGGTCATCCAAGAGACGATCGCCGTAGTGCACCTCAAAAACAAACCACTTATTCTCTTCGCAGTTTCTCAGTCTTCTTCTATTAGACTGCAAGTAATGCTCGGCTCTACTTAAACCATACTATAGTTCTCTGAGCCAAAAGTCCGGTCCGCATTTGCGGACTACGGCTGTTGCATCATGCGGCACGTGATAATCGTGCTGGGAGAAAAGTGAATCGTGCCTGGACTAAGTGGTGCCAGCACGATTATCACGTGTGGCATGATGAAACAGCCGTAGTCCGCAATTGCGGACCGGAATTTGGCCCCGAGAACGACAGTAGGGTCCTGGTTTCAGAAATGTGAAGGTCCAATATTCAAGGCAGCATACATGCTCGTAAACGTGGTTGAGATAACTACGCAAAGAGAATGGTATATCTCAGAACGCAACGCCTAACCATTTTGAAGCGTCAAAAGCAACCCGCAGTGCCGCTACACGAGTAAGTAGTTGGCTCCGCCCTGTATTTCTCACCCCCTGTATTTGCCTCCCTTCCCTAAAACAGGTGTGCTAGGCCCTTCCCGCCGTCGCCGATGGATGTGGGTGGTACAATAAGTACAATTAGTAAACCACATACAGCGGCGACGGTGGGAGTGGCTCAGCAGCCCTGTTTTGGAGGAGGACGGCCAATACAGGGGCCGAGAAATGCAGGGCGGAGCCAAATCCTTACTCGTGTAGGGACATTGTGGGTCGTTTTTGACGCTTCAGAATGCGTAGGCGTTGCGTTCTGAGATATACCATTCTATTTGCGTAGTTATCTCAACCACGTTTGCGAGCGTGTACGCTGCCTTTAAGTTTGAAATCACGGCTCTATCATAGACCCGGGGGGGCACCCAAGATTTTTTTATAGAAATGAACAAAAAACTGATCAAAAGTGCTTGTTGCTGCTATCAATCATTGTTGCTATTGTTGTTATTGAAATTCTATAGAAATTCTACCATTGATAGCTTTTAGATCGGTGGTTCATATCATTTTATGAAAACCTTAGGTGCCCCCCCGTCTAGGATAGTCCCAAAATCACCTCTCCATTGTCCGTAGTTGTGGAAACTTTAGCAACTTCGGAGTCAATGTTACTAGCGATGCTGAGATTGCTTTCCGAGTGGCTTCCCTTCCCTCTGAAAGAACATCAGAAAAACATACAGTGCTTGTATACACAACATGTCGGTAATATTGTTCAGTTAGAAGCCAGGGCTTGAAACTAGTCAGGGGGGGGGGCACTCGAGAAAATAAAATGGTTTGGTTCATCCATGAAAATGAAAATTTGTGCTGATATCATATGCCTGATAGCGTTATCAGTCACTCTTCTCGTGGAGACTCCATGGAAACACTTCGATTTCTGAAAGCGGTATCATTCATTCTTCAACTGAATCCTGAGTGCCCCCCCTGACTAGTTTTATACCGAAGGCAGCATAAACGCCCTTAAAGGCACAGTATACCCTCAGATATGAATATTGAGATTTTCATGTAGTTGTGTAGAAGTCCCCTCCTGTATAACACGTGCCAAATGCCAGATCTCATTTCCGCCAAATAAGCTAGATATAAGCGGCCACCACAGGCCCGACCCCCTTGGCTCACCACCACAGGCCCGACCCCCTAACAGATTTTCGAACTCGATAGCTACTCGATGAATGGATGAATTCCAGCAAGTCGTCGTTCTTCCGTCCATTACCGAACTGTCTCCTTATCCTGGCTTTCTCTCACGCGACGATTGCGAATGAAGAGAAATACAGGCCTGAGACAACTCGTCCACCAATTTTTCACCCTCAAATTCTAGGCATCTTTGAAGAGCCGTAACTCTGTTCAAAGGGGGTCTTGGACGATTTCAGAAATACCACTGTGATCAGCGTGTGACTCTCTCCAAGATGAGCATAAAATCTGAAAATTAATTTTTTGGTTGTCCTGTGCCTTTAACCATGGCCGAGATACCAACATAAATAGACCCCCACTCGATAACGCAGGTAGGAGCGCAGAAAACTATCCCGGGTGAGCCAGCAGCTCCTCTGAGAAAATTGGCATCGCTATGGCATCGTAATAACAATGCATGAGGCCTGCCCGGCCACATGTGGGCTATTACGATGCCACACGTGGGCTATTTTGATGCCACATGTGAGTTATTGCAATGTCACATGTGGGCTATGTAGATGCCACATGTGGGTTACTCCGATGGTTCCCACGACGGTCTCCATGTGCGGGACCACCCCCCCCCTAGCCATGGGGACCACCCCCTCAGCTGCCAAAAATTATTCTTCGGCTTCTAAGTGATCCATCGAAGGTGACTTCAAGTCACCTTCCAGGATCGGCTTCGGAATGCTTAGTGAGCATTCGGTGAGATGGAGTGCCTTTTAAACCCTTCGGTTTGTTTACTCCGAGCATGATACTGATACCGAAAAAAAACTCAATTCTCAACAAGTTCAAGATTGCAGTACCATAGCGATGCCACAGCGATGCCATAGCGATTTTATTTCGCGCACCGCATGATTTGCTATGTCATGGCGATGCTGTTCCGCGGAAGAGCTGCATTTCGATGCCATAGGGATGCTATTTTGCGGAGGAGCTGCATTTCAGTGCCATAGCTATGCAATAGCCATGCAAAAATTCTCAGAGTCATTGCCAGAGGTTTTCGTTGCAAGCCTCGCTGGGGCGGGAGGGAGGGGGGTGTTGAAGGCAGCAGATACGCTCGAAAAAGTTATTGATATAGGTACGGTTCTGGAGTCACATGGCTCCGAGTAGACTGCTCACAACGTTGGAAGCGTCAAAAATGAGTCAAAATTACTGAATTTCAGCAATGCAAATCGGAATTTTTCTGCAATCCCGCCCCTCAGCTTCTGCAACCCCGCCCCAGAATACAAACTCGTCCAGATTGATAGTACTAATACAGTCACTTTGGCTGGTTTTTCATGTTTCCAACGAAGTGAACGTTCCAGTACATGCTGTAGGAGTATATCGGCTTCTCCATCTCAACCGTTTTGTTGCTAATATTCGCTGTTTAAACCGCGCGGCCATGATGTCCAGGAAACTACAATAACGCTGAGTGAAAGAAGGCCACAAGCGTGTTTCCGGCATAGAAATGGAAATACTACAATCGGAACCATGGAAATACAGCTAAATAGCGTTATGGCGACCTGCAATCCTGTGGTGCTATTCTATACAAGGGATGTCAACATGGTAACAGAATCCGCAAAACGTTGCCATCTCGCAGGATCCTGTCATGCGCAAAAGTGTGCTAACACAAGTGCAAGAACAGAATTTCCAGATTTGAAAGGCACATATGAGTTTCCGGGGGTCGCTCGTTGTACCACATCGTGTGGTGGAATCGGATGCGGCTGCCTACTACCTATGCCAGTTATTCTCCCGCACCTACGCGAAACCAAGAAATGAAAGGATTTATCAAGTATTCCACTGTCCGACATGGCTAGAGTCTGCTATGATAAAATACACCTACAGTGGAGCAGAAGGAGAGCGAAATTCGGAGGATGTCAGGATTATCACTCAACAAACTCAAATTCTAAAAAAAGCGAATATTTATCTTGAGTTTGTATCGGCTCCAACTATTCCTCTACTAAGCACTACATTCCTACAAGCACTCAACTCCAACTCTTCTGAAACGTCAACGGTGGAAGCAGAAGATTTCTTTTCGCTGCGATGTCCAACAAAAGAAAGTGCTTCGAATATTACCGAATGCTATATCGAGGAAGGCTGCATGTGTTCACCAACAGATGAGGAAGCAAACTGCAACTGCAAAAATCTCAATATCAGAGACAAGATGAATGCTATGGAAAGCCGGCTTCCTATATCTTCCTCAGTCCTTCATCTTCAGGACGCTCATGGAAGAGTTTATGAAAAAATTCACGACGCAGTTGTTGACTTGACTGTCAGCACAGTGACGACCTACCGTTCAGAGTCAATTGTCGACTACGAAGGTTGCGAAGTAACTGCTTCAACCGTTCAAGGTTGCTACAACTGCTTAGCTGGAGCTGAGGTTACATTTTCGTGCTACTTGAAAAGACCAACCATGTCAGAAATAAAATGTCTGGATAAGATCTTTGCCGTTGTTTGTAACTCTTCTACAGCGAAAACGGTGGCAGTGATTCACGCCACGACACCAAAGTACAAGGAGAACTGTTGGGCGAAATGCGGTGAAAAATCGCATTACATCACTTTATCTGGTACTCTCGCATTCCACACACACTGGAGGTCAACGTCCGGAGAGAACATCAAGGAACATGCAAATTATGTAAATATGTTCAATTATCCGGATTTAAACAACTTACTTGATGTCGTGGTGAAGAACTGGAAAGTGTCAGCACTGGCCTTCTTTGCAGTCGCTGCGTTTGTGGGAGCCACCGTCATCACAGTTCCCAAACTCATAATGAGGGTAGTCTGCTGATCGGCATAGTCACGGGTGCTACGACAATATACTAGTCATGTACATATCATCAAAACCATGCCGCCTGCCTATCGGCATCCGTTTATTATAGCCGAGAGCACTGCAGAATTATTTATCTTATAATGCGCACAAAATCACTTGAAGCAGTCGGCGACTAAGAAAGCACTATCAGCAAAACTCGATATCAAATGTTTTTCCACAAGGACCTACTATGCGTATAAAAGGAACCCATGTGAGCACCGACATATCGTCTCATATCGTCTCATACCGCCCGACATGCTATTCGACAGCAACTGTGATCGTCCATGTCATAAACCCGAAGAAGATCTCCTGGATCTAGATATTTCTGGAGCTGAAGCCCAAATTGCTGATCTTCGAGGTTCCGGTTTGGAGAAGCTACGCCTACAGCGAAAGCAGCGTCGTAAGATGGCTGCTCGTAAGGCTGCTTCCCCAGAGCCACCCGCTAAGAAGTTGCCAGCCATGGTCCCTACCCCACGCATCACCCTGAGACCGCTGTTGGTTTCTCATGATGAGAAGGGCGAGCTGTCGAATAGGGACGCTCGTGATAATTTCTATTCGATTCTCGATGCGATCAATGAGATGAAAGGAAAATTGGACCGGATGGAAGATCGCTTGGGTCAAATCGATGGTCGGACTGCAGCCATGGAACAGCAGCTTGCGAAATGCGATGTTGGCCGCCTGGGGCTAGTTATGGCTCCCGCATGTTGCCCTCCGGTTCCGCCCACGCGGTATTGTGAGGTGTGCTTCATCTCGGGCCACCAGGCAGCTGACTGTCGTAGCAAGATCAGAATGGATCCGGAGCACGTGGAGAAGATATATCGTGATAAATGCATTTGTAAAAAGTGTCACTGCATTCATCAGTAATGATCATAGTTTTGTAACATATATTATGTCGTGACATGTTATTGATATGATTTTGCTGAAAATTGATTTTGACGCCTTAGGTTTTCTTTGTTGTATCACTGCTATTGCTTTCAATCAATGTATATTGTACCGTAATGATATTCCTCTCGAGTACAGTATGTATGTAAAATATGAATTGAAGTAAATCCTTGATGAACTATTGTATGACTACCGCCGATTCGCCGGCCGCCCCAGTGTTGTGAAACCTGCTTCCGACCCAAAAAATTATAGGCCGATTAGCCTCACATCAATTTTCTGCAGGCTTTTCGAAAAGATTATCAAAAAAACACATCGAGATACATATTGACGCAAACAATGTAATTCCCCCAAACCAATACGGTTTTGTCAAGGGAAGATCTTTCGAGGGCAACCTTTAACACTGCCTTAAAGGCAGTGGTCGCGATCAAATATGCTTGTCGTCTTTTTCCCTCTAAACCCTTTTCTGGGTCTCGAGTAGTAGGACCTAGAAGAAGAAATCGCGAAAAAACCACTGTTTTGGGCCAAATTTGAAGCCTGAACTTTCTTGTCTTTTGATGGTGGACGAGCCCACTCCACATCATCGGCATCGATGACCTCTTATCTCAAGAACATCAGCTGGCTTGAAATTGAATTTCAATCAATGAACCTTCGGATTTCTGTACACATCTAGTCAAAAACATTGACTGGAGTGCTTTCTTTCAATGCTCAACTGTTTTTATTGGGTGAATTTGCATTTATTTCTCCCTCTGAATGTCGATGATTTTTGACTGCTCGGCATGAGACTGCGATCTTTTTCGTCGGCGCTCTGCACGTGTGCACGAACTGGAAACTTTGGGCCTTAGAAACTCTAACTCTATGCCGTTTTTCACCGCGCTACCTTCATAGTTTTTCAGCTGTTTTCAATCTAAGCTGGTTTTTGTAGTTTTTTCGTTAACGTTTTTCATCGTGACCACTGCCTTTAAAGCCACAGTCCAACCTCAGAATCGATTTTTCGTTTTTCTGCCTATCTTGGAGAGAATTTCACGCTGATCACAACAGTGTTTCCAGAATCGCTCAGAACTCACTAGGAACGGAGTTACGGCTCCTCAAAAAATTCGATTTTGAACGGCTAGAGGTTCGCGGACGAGTTGTCTCGAGCCTGTATTTTCTCGTTGTTCGCAGCCATCATTCTGAAGCAGGTCACAATATAAAGCCAGACCGAAAACAAGAGGAAGAACATAGATTTTGAATAAAATCATTCGCGCGTCTCTTTCCTATTGAGGTCCGAAACCTAGCAGGGGGCGTTACCCATTTTTTCTTTCAAGGGGTGTGGCCGATTTTTTCCTAGCTTTTTCTCGCTTACTTAAACGAATTGAGATTTCGCGCTTGGCAGGGTTGCTATAGATGGCGACCGGACCAAAATATCAAAAATTACCTCTGAGGTTGGACTGTGCCTTTAAAGGCAGTGTTCACGATGATTTTCGTCCCTGAGTTTTCCACATAAAACAATGCGTTGGCCTACAAGTGTTACCAAAATTACGAAGAAATGGCGAGAAACGCATAAAACATCGTATTTCAGTGACATTATACTATAACATGGAATAGTTGTCCGGTTGGATGAACATGTTCATGGTGGTTGTCACCGGTGGAAATTGAGGCTGACCAAAAATGGAAGAATATTTTAGGCAAAACAGTATTAGTTATGACCCTAAGGAGAGAACGGAGCAATAGAGTGTAGAGAATTGCAAAGGACGGGTCCACAAACGATTTCATTGTCACAACAAGCACTTCCTATGATACTTAAGGGGCGGGGTGATACTTAAAGGCACAGTCCAACCTCAGAGGTAATTTTTGATATTTTGGTCCGGTCGCCGTATATAGCAACCCTGCCAAGCGCGACATCTCAATTTGCTCAAATAAGCGAGGAAAAGCTAGGAAAAAATTGGCCACGCCCCCTTGGAAGAAAAAATGGGTTACGCCCACTGGCAGGTTTCCGACCTCAATAGGGAGGAGGCGCGCAAATGATTTTATTCCAAATCTATGTTCTTCCGCTTGTTTTCGGTCTGGTTTCATATTGTGACCTGTTTCAGAATGATGGCTTCGAATAACGAGAAAATACAGGCTCGAGACAACTCGTCCGCGAACTTTTACCAGTTAAAATTCAAATTATTTGAGGGGCCGTAACTCAGTTCGTAGTGAGTTCTGAGCGATTCTGGAGTCACCATTGTGATCAGCGTGCAATTTTCTTCAAGATAGGCAGAAAAACAAAAAATCGATCCCGAGCTTGGACTGTGGCTTAAAGGATTTCATATACTTCTGGTGCGTTTTTCTCAATTTCTACGTAACTTTAGTACTACCCGGAGGCCACTTAATCCATACAGCGAATAATCTCAAAATTGAAGATTATCGTGAACACTACCTTTAATGACTGGACTAACATTCTAGATGAAAAGAAGTGCTGCGACGTTATATATTTTGATTTTCAGAAAGCTTTTGATCGCGTGAGCACTGACAAACTTCTACGCAGATTGGATGCCATTGGGCTCCATCCGAAAATTAAGTCTTGGTTGAAGGAATACCTAGATGGGAGGACTTTTCAAGTCAATGTTAACGGGGTGCTTTCAAACATCAAAAATGTAACTAGTGGTGTACCGCAAGGCGGAGTTCTTTCTCCAGTGCTTTTCAACATTTATACAGCCGAAGTACCGTTGCTACTAGAAACAGCTGAGGAAAAGTGCTAGCAGTATGCAGACGACTTAAAAATCTACTGTGATACATCACAAGCTAAAGAGATATTGGGTATGCAGCCGGCAATCCATAGCCTGATCGCATGGTCTCAGGAATGGCAGCTTCCCATATCTCGCGAAAAAACTCTACACCTCAGATTTGGATCCCCTAAAGCGTCATCTCTATACCTGATGGAAGATATCCCGATTCGCACAGTTGATACGGTTAGAGATCCAGGGTTTATGTATACAGATCATCTAGATTTTTTTCCTAATTATGATCAAATAAGTAGGGAAGCCGTGGTTCGTCCATTTCGCATACATAAAGGTCTTTCCACAAATAACCTGAGATCTTGCTCACAGCGTACAAAACCTATGTAAGACCGCTTGCCGAGAGCGGATGTACAGTATTCAGTCCAGACCGAAAGAGGGCTATTCTCAGTATAGAGAAAGTACAGAATAGTTTCACCAGGAAGGTTTTCATAAGAACAGAAGGTCATCAGTACTCTAGAATCCCACATTCAAAGGAAGGAATGCCATTCTGATGGTCCACAAATTAATGAACTGTGGTGACGCTTCCAAGTTTTATACCTTGTTCCACTCTGTGACCAGAGGAGGTGGCATAAAAATCTCCTATCGGAGGCCGAAAACAAGGCATAGAGCTGTCAGTTTCACAGCTCGAGCGGGATCAATCTTCATTAAGCTGAGTAAAACCGTAGAGACCTCTTGCACGACGAAGACGTTCAAGCATAGAATTGCCAAAAAACTTCTCAAAGCATAGTGTTGATGCAAATCGCGTAACCCGGTCTTTGCTTACTTTTCTCGAAAAATTCTTTGTATTACGTCTTATTCTACAGCTATATGTTTATACGACTAGCCAGTGTGTGATTTATTCTGAAATAAACTTTCTCACGATTGTCTTAAAGGCAGTGTCCACGATGAATTTCGTCCCCGTTTTTTGGCCGGAAATCGAAAGTTCAGGGTCTCGTTGGAGAACTGCTGTCGAAAGAACGAACGAAAAGGAGCCCGAAAGAGCTCCATACGGCTCCGAAGTCCGCTCGCGCTAGCCCTTCCGCTCGCGGTCGAGTTTTCCGAGGAACAGTTTGGTCCACTTCTACATTAGCATTGGAGCGCGAGCGCGGCTGAGTATTAGCATGCACACGCTGTCTACTTCAGGTCCATGCCCGCGCAACTCATCCACCGTTGAAATGTGGCTTTCGAGAAGAAGAACTGATTTTGGATGTTTCGCAGCGTTTTTCAAGATTCTTTCTTCACTAATGATACAGTCAGACTCTAAACCTTCGTTTTCTGGTGGAAATTCGAAAACGATTTTTATCGTGGACTTTGCCTTTAAATATCGTACAGAAGTAAATAAATAATTAAAAAACCAACTGATAAAGGGTAGGGTATAAAAGCAGTGGAGAGCGGTGTGTCTTCATTCACACACCGTCCTTCTCCAGGGGTCAGCAGTTGAGGATCGGCCTGGACTGTAAAGCAGGGAAACAGCACCACCGGTTGTCAAGATGTAGTGAAAGTGGAGTCTAAACTTGAAAAATTTTAGAGCCAACTCGAGTGAGATTACGGTAGCCCCGTTCTGGCGCACTTAAAGGCAGCATACACGCTCAAAAATGATATCAATTTTTGAAATGAATCGAAGGTCTCAAGCGGTTAGCATTCAAAAATAACGAAAAAACCGAAAAGAATTTGACTGAAATGAAGATATAACGGTTCGTTCTATATTGGTCCGAAAGTGGACGAGTTGTACCGCATTGGCTGAAATAGCGGAGCTAGCGACACATTTGTTGGGATAACGACGCTTATGTACTCATACAGTTTTTTCTGGAACGCTCACGCCCATCTCAGACAGTAGTAGGCCAGGAGCGCAACCGGCTCCGCCCCTCCCCGCCCACAGCAACCGAAACGCAGAGCAGTTGATATTTGAACTTGCGTTGCGTTCCAGTTGTGATTGCAACGTCCAGTGCGTTCAGGTTGCTCTCCGGTCCACATGCGATGACCGACGAGCGCATTACGAAATTCAAAGACGACACCCAGCCCTCACACTCCAGCATTTTGGCCATTGATCGACATCGACCCATCTATCCGTATTCCTTGTAATTGGCTCTTTGTTTGATCATTTCCATGGTTTAGCTAATGGGTTTTCTTATTATTTGAGAATTACTTACGTATCAATCCTGTGGTGGACAAAGTCATGTGTGGCTATATATATTGTAGTTTTGATTCGAAAAGTATGGTTTCTGAGCACATCCCTTCTTGCAGAATCTCGGTTCTGACAGAAATCTGAGAGTTATTCACAGGAACAGGGCAGTAGAGCAGTTAAGAGGAGACAGGTGACAAAGTTCTTCTGGGTTATGTTTTTCTGTTTATTTGATTTTTTCGCGTTCTTTCTGCGTGTTTGCCTAGTAAAGGCTGTAGGGTCATCCTTCGGACCTGATCGAATCATAACAAAATTATTTTAATGATTTTTCAAGTTTCGAATGATTCAAAATTCGAAAATTTTGATTTTAGAATATTATTGGATATTCGAGTGCCTTGAAAGAAAAACGGTTTTGAATAGTATTCAAAATTCGAACAAATTCATAACGCGCCTCTGAATATCAATCGAAATTCCAATAAATCAAAAATAGGCCTCCGAATATGATTTTAAATTTTTTCAATGGCAGACTTTCGAATAATTTTCAAAATTCAAACACTTTAGTGTCAACATATTCGAATTATTTTTGGTTTCAATGATCAAAATGAGCAATCGTCATTTTATCAGAATTTTGATCCTTTTTTGAAAGCATGCTGCAAACTCTCTGGAGTCAACCTCCGAATTGTTAACTAGTCTCGGTTTCACGTTTCATGCACACCTTGAATTTTCTTCCATTTAGACTGTGGGTTTGAAACCTCGTTATAATCCGATTTCAAGTACATATGTAGGAATGCCGATCGCCTTCACCTTGTAGAGGTCCCCTACCTTAAAAAGTCATGGGTAGTACGTCGGCAAACTAGGGGTTTAACCCGCGTACAAAGAGGTTAGCAGCACCCTTGCTGTAGCTACTGCTAATAGCAGGAGCTACTGCTAATAGCGGGAGCTGCTGTCAATTAGCAGCATATCCTGCTGCTTAAGGAGTCATTCATACTCCCGCAGCCGAGCGGCGCGGTTCATTTCTATAATATTGATCACGCGGCGCCGCACGATCGATGTGACGGGATTCAGGGGTGTGTGGAATTTTCTGTTCTCTGTTTTCTGCCCATTTTTGGCCATTTTTTTTCTGTTTTCTGTGAAGATAGGCAAAAATGGACAGAAAACAGAAAAAAAATTTGAACCGCGATTTGTAGCAGGATGGCCCTAGAGAAAGTGTCCGGATTCACCGAAGCTAAGCCAATAGGTTGAGTGTGTATTTCACCCATGCTCTCTGCAGTTGCACTACGCTAAACACTTCTATCTCGCTGTAGTGGTTCTCCTTTAGGGCGCAAGTGGCTTGGTGGGAGGAAGCGCTGCAGCTCGCTGTACGCGGTCGAGTTCGATTCTTGCAGAGTTAAACCAAATCAACTATCCCTCCGGGGTCCTTTAATTGGTAACAGATTCATCAAGTGAGATGAATGCACTCAATGGGAAGTCGGCTGGCCTCCCGCAAGCCACTAAATAGGCGCGAGACCCACTAGCGCCTCTAAGAATACGACGTGGAATGCGCTGAGCACACCAAAAGCAATTCAGGAAGCCAATTCCCTATCTTTGTCTTATAGTGGATACCCTCAATTAGAGATTTACCGCTGACGAATCCCTCAGATGGTACGCGATGCAGTCAAATGACGCGAAAACTGCAATGTTACTGTATACTAACACTGACTTACTTGACTTAATCGGTTGGCTTTCGCCTGACGCGGTCATTCCGCATCTTCACCGAGGTGTGCCGTCCTAGTAGTCAGCCGTGTCCATTTTTCACGGTCTTCAGCCACAATTTGAACACATTCCATCCAGCTGTCACTATTCCATTTCCTGCGAAACGAAACATCGCGCCTGAACTGTCTTTCGATGCCGAGTGACTTTAAATCCTCTTTAACCACATCCGTCCAGAACTTTCGCCTACGCCCAGGTGGCCGTTTCCAGACAGGATTTGGAAGCATTCTTAGAGCGTGTTGTACGAGACGATCCGGCGTTCTTCTTAGTATATGCCCGAGCAGTCGAAGTCGACTTTCCATTGCTGCTTGAGATGGCGTTAGGAGATGCTGGCACCTCCCTCGTGTCAAGCGTTGATGTACTGCGTCGATTTCCTTGTAAAGGTCTTCGTTATGGCATACACGCGGCCAGAAATATCCAAGCAAACGCCTAAAAGCTTCCTCTCCGTGCAATCCAACCTTTCCATCTGCGTTTTCGGTGCTGCCCACGTCTCCGATCCGTACATCATGATAGGGCGAATAGCGGATAGGTAGACGCGCAACTTGACTTCCTTCGCGATGGTGGTAGACCACAAACACTTGGTTAGAGAATTAAATGCAGACGTAGCTTTCGCACATCGTTGTCGAATATCCGCTGCATAACTACCATCGTTCTTCAGCAAACAGCCCAAATAACAGAAATCGTCCACCAGTTCGATACGTTGTCCGTCCACACAAACTCCAGTTGAAGGCCTCTGAGAGACCCACATCTGCTTGCATTTGTCGGGACGAAGACGAAGTCCATAGGCTGCGGCATACTTCGAAACGAGGTTCACAATCCTTTGCAGTTTTGCGTTGTTTTCAGCGAATAACACAATGTCGTCGGCGTACTCCAGGTCGACAAGGGAGCGTCCTGATGGTGTTAGGATCACATCCGCAGGAAACTGTTCTGCAACTCTACGCATGATGTCATCAACGGCGAAGTTGAAAAGAAAAGGCCCTGCAACGGCTCCTTGCCTTACTCCTGTTTTCACCTCGAAAGCTGACGTAAATCCGACGGGTGTACGAACTGCTGCTGTTGTTCCTTTGTTCATGTCCTCGATTAACCGAACAGTTGAAGGCCTCTGAGAGACACTAATAAGCCTTTAATACTACTATTGCCCACTATTCTACCCCCACTGCCCGCGTCGTTCGTGTATAAATACAGTTGACCGCAACTCGGACATTCGGGGGGCACCAGCCGAGTGCCCGTCGGGGACTCATCCGAGCGTCCCAAACTCGGCAGCAGCCCCCGAGCGCACTCGGACCAACCCCCCGCTTCTCTTGGCGGCTGATCCGCGGACCTTTTTCGAGTGAAGCGCGGGAATTCAAAACCGTAAAAACGGTTTTCGTCGTATTCCACTATATTTTCACCGTTATTATGCCAATACTAGTACTTTTTCACTAGTACTAAACTACTTTGACCATTACTCCTTCATAATACTTAAATTTTATGCTTTCACTACCACTTTATGTTAAACGAGTTGACAACGATTTTATTGAAATGACCGTAAAACACAACAACTCTAAATAAATTGTGGCTGAATGCCACAAAATATTTTTTTTACAAATCTAAAAAAATGAATGCAACAAGTGTCCATGACTTATGAGGGTCGAAAACTAGACTGGTTCTGATCAGAATACGATCATACGATGGTATTCAGATACCTCAAAATCACAAAACAATCAAAGATTGACACTTCAAAATGCAAGGGATAGAACAACATGTCCTCAACCGAATGAAAATTACGAGACAGGGCAGAAATTTCTGAGTACACAAAAGTATGCTTACGATTTAATAGTTGTTGAAAATGATACGATCTGTTCATCCAACGAACTAGAGACACAGAATTATGTGAAGAGCGATCATATCATTGGCTATGCATGGGACAGTGATCGTACAGTCTTCACGGTTGTCGTGTCATCGATGATGCCTGAATGATAGAATTAAGGTAATGTTGTAATGTTGTATATAGCGAAGAGGTTACAGCCACCTACAAGGGTGTTTTCGACGATATTCAACAGGGTGTTGAGGTGTCTCTGCCAATCGGGCCGTTGAAACCTGTAGAAGACCAAAATTTACATGTAGACGGAATCCTAGTCGCGGATTTACTAGGTAGGAGACCATAGTGAGTGGGATTAAGGAGATTTTAAGAATACAATACACATCGAGAGGTTGCAAATTAATCGATAAAGTTCCACAATTCTCAAAAAAAAACTCCAAAATAGTCCCTAAAAGTCATGTAGAGAAAGACAAATGGGTGCAAAACTAGTTAAGGGGGCCACTCAAGATTTGCCCATAAAAATGAAACGATTCATCCATAAAAATTAAAATTTCTTTGGTTATTAGATATGTGATAACGTTATCACTCACATTTCCTAGAAATTCCATGAAATTAAATCGATTTCTGAAAGCAAAATCATTCATTTCTCGCTTGAATTCTGAGTGCCCCCCCAACTAGTTTTGCACCGACAAATGAGGTTTCTAGTCCATTTTTCGGAAGGAGAAGAAGGTCTGAGGAAGGCTTTACGAGCCGAAAGGTAGCCTGACAGAAAGTTTCAAACTTTTGGAGACTCTATTTGAAATTTTTTGAGAATATCGAATCCGAACTTCAATTATTATTGTGCAGCTTCTTGATGTGTAGGCATATGTTGTGAACAAAAATGAAGCTCAAGAATAGCACAATTATTCATTAAGGATATTGATGTGACCGCCAATAACTTAATGGAAGAAATATACAACACGTCTGCAAAAAATGAAAGCATGAACGACAGGTTTGAAGGACAGCGCTGCAGCTGTTATGAGTGGTCCTACGAGGAAATTGTCGTCGCCCCCTCGGCTGAGCCCCTTTCGCCCTCGGCTCGCTCGAAGCGCGACCCCCCCCCCAATTGGGTCTCCTGGGATGATCCCCCTCGTCCGAAACCACCTCGGCTGGCCCCCCCCCCCAAATGCCCGAGAATGTTAAAAGGACATGGTGCGGTTGCGGACTCGCACTAAAACTACGGTGGACTCTGGCACTTTGCCAGATTTCGTCATCGATCGGCGCCACCCGTGGTCTCTCTGCTCACGAGAATATCAGCTGTGGCGCCGATCAATGACGAAACCTGGCAAAGTGCCAGATTCTACCGTAGTTTTAGTGCGAGTTCACAACCGCACCATGTCCTTTTAACATTGCGGTCAACTGTACTTCCGACACATGGGCAGAGAGTAGGAAAACTTTAGCGCCACCGCTTTGGTAGAACGAGTAAAGCTGGGCCCCAACTGTATCACGCACGCAAACTTTAAATACGTGTTTTTTCAGTGCAACGCAGATGGTACAGAATTCAGCTAAGTTGAAGCGCCAAGAAATCGATGGTGTGGTTATGAGGCAGATGATAATTCTGCCATAGAGGTACTAGAGGCTCTTAAAGGCAGTGTTCACGATAATGTTCAATTTTGAGATTATTCGCTACATTGATTAAGTGCTCGTTGGTGCCCCTGCTTCTACTGAACCCAGCAGACGTTTGAGTGTACACAGGGAACGTTCGAGCGATATAGCGTGCACAACTATATCGTGAAAGTATCCCATACATTGCATAAAGGTGCCGCCGTCCGGCACACTAAGGCCTCTGGTCCATAACACCTTAGGATCCGTACCTGGGGAGTCATGGAGCCTTTGGCCACAAGCCACAATTTCGACACCCTGAACTGTCGATCGCTGTCGAGTGATATCCGAAAAACTGCGCTATCCAGACTTCTGAGCTATTTCCATGCACCGTTTGCTGCTTTGCAGGAAACCCGCCTCAAGGATAGACCCGTCATCAGCGTCGGAGAGTACACCATCTACTGCGGTAACGCTGACGATAGGAGAGTGGGAGGCTGTGCAATAGCTGTAACGAAGGATTTCAATGGTATGGTCAAGGAGTTTGGCTCAACTTCGTGCCGGAATGCATTCGTACGACTGCGGGATCACAGAGGATTCAATCTGTGGATAGTGAGTGCTCATGCGCCCACTGAAACCGCCGAAGACAATTCGAAGGATGCGTTTTATCAGGAACTCAATACTTTGCTACCCCAACAGGGAGAGGGAAAAGAGGCACTCCAATGTGGGCGGGGCCTTGGTGCGCATGGCGCGCTTCTCGTAGACACTTTTTCGTGGATGAGAGAAACGAATAGCAGAAGTTGTATTCGCCTAAGCGGCAGGAGAGACGAAATCGTTTGAGGGTAGATAGTAATCTCAGGAATATCCAAGAGAAACGCATCACGATGTAAAAAGATCACGCTGAACTGTAACTCATCAACGAGAAGGTGCGCGCGCCATGCGCTGACAGGCCCCTCAGGTCATTTCAGAGTGCCTCTTCGGGCGCACCCTTGTCAACATGCTGTTGTCCTGGGGATTGACGCAAATGCGAAGATGGGACTTGATCAGGAATCCGAAGTACTCGGTAAATGGTTCTACCCAGTGGAGCAAACATCGGACAATGGCTACCGCCTTGTCGACTTTTGTGAACGCAGTGGTCTGATTATTGCATCGACATTCAAGAGGAACCATCGCCGCCATCAGCTTACGTGGCAGGGACCAACCCAGCTATCTTCAGAAGAGCAGCGGAAGCGGAAGATGACAACTTTGAAACTACAGCTTGACTATGTCCTGACGAGGAATATTCCAGTATCGGACATTCGAAGATCTAGAGCTGTGTGGGATGTCGCATTCGATTCGGATCGCCATCCTGTTCTGTTGAACTTCACTGCGAGGATTCATAAGAGGAAGCGAGGGGCTCAGCCTCTCCAGAGGATTGACATGACAAGTCTCAGAGATGAAGAGTTCAGAAGGATTTTTCGACAACGCGTTTCTATTCACATCGGAGTACGGACTAAGAATAAACTTTGCGATGCGGATTCTTTTGTCAAGTGCATCCAGGACGCTTCGAAAGAGGCACTCCCGGTTGTACAGCCTAAGAAGAAGTTCGCCTACGTCTCAGAAGAAACAACATCTACCTACAACAGAGTATGTGCTCTCCGAACTGCAGGAAACTTTGTGGAGGAGAAGCGTCTGAGGAGGAAGTTGCGTCGGCAGCTTCAAAGTGACCGCGAACGAGAGTGGACGTGTAGAGCTAAGGAGTTCGAGAAGGCTTGGGAATAGAAGAATCCGAAGAAAGCATACACGTTGCTGCGACAGTATAGCGGGAAGATGAAGAGATGTTCTCCTGTCTTGAACACTACCAATGGAGTTGCAGTTGGTGGTGCGACGCTGCCAATATGGAAGGATTATTTCAGTTCACTCTTGAATCGTCCAGCGCCATCAGTACCTGAGCTCCCGCATGTTCAGAGAGCACATTACGATGTCAGTGAGGAACCGCCGACTGAGTCCGAAGTTTCGGATGGTGTCCGGAAAATGAAGAATGGAAAGGCAGGTGGAGATGACAACATCACTGCTGAAATGCTGAAAGCTCTTCCTCCGTCTGGGATTCGTGAAATGACCAACACAATCCGTGCCATATGGATGAGCGAAAGGATACAAGATTCGTGGAGCCATGCGATCATCGTATCTCTTCACAAGAAGCTATCCGTCACGGATCCTAAGAAGTACAGAGGAATCTCTCTACTTCGTGTCATGTACAAGGTTTTAGAACGTATCATTCTCGAGCGACTTATCAAACATCGTGAAGGAACGACCAGAGATGAGCAAGCCGGTTTTCGACCTGGAAGATCGACCATAGACCAAGTGTTCGTCGTGAGAAGAATAATTGAATCGTGGCAGCGGTTTTCGAAGCCATTACAGCCTGCTTTTTTGGACTTTGAAGCCGCGTTCGACTCTCCTCATCGTGATCGATTGCTCAATGCTCTGCGAGCAGATGTAGTCCCGGAAAAGTATGTTCGGTTAATCGAGGACATGAACAAAGGAACAACAGCAGCAGTTCGTAAACCTGTCGGATTTACCTCAGCTTTCGAGGTGAAAACAGGAGTAAGGCAAGGAGCCGTTGCAGGACCTATTCTTTTCAACTTCGCCGTTGATGACATCATGCGTAGAGTTGCAGAACCGTTTCCTGCGCATGTGATCCTAACACCATCAGGACGCTCCCTTGTCGACCTGGAGTACGCCTACGACATTGTGTTATTCGCTGAAAACAACGCAAAACTGCAAAGGATTGTGAACCTCGTTTCGAAGTATGCCGCAGCCTATGGACTTCGTCTTCGTCCCGACAAATGCGAGCAGATGTGGGTCTCTCAGAGGCCTTCAACGGGAGTTTGTGTGGACGGACAACGTATCGAACTGGTGGACGATTTCTGTTATTTGGGCTGTTTGCTGAAGAACGATGATAGTTATGCAGCGGATATGTTTGTGGTCTACCACCATCGCGAAGGAAGTCAAGTTGCGCGTCTACCTATCCGCTATTCGCCCTATCATGATGTATAGATCGGAGACGTGGGCAGCACCGAAGACGCAGATGGAAAGGTTGGATTGCACCGAGAGGAAGCTTTTTAGGCGTTTGCTTGAATATTTCTGGCCGCGTGTATGCCATAACGAAGACCTTTAAAAGGAAATCGACGCAGTACATCAACGCTTGACACGAGGGAGGTGCCAGCATCTCCTAAAGCCATCTCAAGCAGAAATGGAAAGTCGACTTCGACTGCTCGGGCATATACTAAGAAGAACGCCGGATCGTCTGGTACAACACGCTCTAAGAATGCTTCCAAATCCTTTGTGGAAACGGCCACCTGGGCGTAGGCGAAAGTTCTGGACGGATGTGGTTAAAGAGGATTTAAAGTCACTCGGCATCGAAAGACAGTTCAGGCGCGATGTTTCGTTCTGCAGGAAATGGAATAGTGACAGCTGGATGGAATGCGTTCAAATTGTGGCTGAAGACCGTGAAAAATGGACACGGCTGACTACTAGGACGGCACACCTCGGTGAAGATGCGGAATGACCGCGTCAGGCGAAAGCCAACCGATTAAGTCAAGTCATTGATTAAGTGGCCCCCGGGTAGGACTAAAATGACGTAGAAATTGAGAAAAACGCACCGGAAGCACACGAAATCCTTAAGTATCACCCCGCCTCTCAAGTATCACAGGAACTGTTTGTTGTGACAATGAAATCTTCTGTGGACCCGTCCTTTTCAATTCTCTACTCTTTATTGCTCCGTTCCTTCCTCAGGCCCCTAACTAATACTGCTTTGCGTAAAAATATTATTCCATCTTCGATTGACCCCTTTTACACCGGTGGCAACCACCATGAACATGTTTTCATCCAACCGGACAACTAGTCCATGTTATAGAATAATGTCTTTGAAATACGACGTTTTAATGCGTTCCTCGCCGTTTCTTCGTAATTTTGGTAACACTAGGCCAACGCATTGTTTTATTTGAAGAACTCGGGGACGAAAATCATCGTGAACACTGCCTTTAAAGGCAGCATACACGCTCGTAAACGTGGTTGGGATAACAATGTGAATCGAATCGTATGGCTTACAACATAAGGCCTACGCATTTTGGAGTGTCAAAAATGACCCACAATGCCGCTACATAAGTTAGAAGTTAGCCCCGCCCTGTGTTTTCACGCCCCCTGTATTTGCTCTTTTCCTCCAAAGCAGGTTTGCTGGGTCATCTTCGCAGTCAGTGAAGTGTGTGTATCACTTGTTAGGCTATCCAGCAACAGCACCGACGGTCAAGATGTCCCAGCAACCCTCCGTTGGAGGTAAAGGGCAAATACAGGGGGCGTGAAAATACGGGCGGGGCCAAACTTGCTACTCCAGTAACGGTATTGTGGGTCGTTTTTGACTCTTCAAAATGCGTAGGCGTTGTAATCTGGGCCATACTATTCTATTTCCGTAGTTATCTCAATCACGTTTACGAGCGTGCATGCTGCCTCTAACGGTGGAGAGAACGGCGCGTCAGGTGATTCATACTCGAACGACATAGCCGCGCGGTACGCGCGTGACTTTCGGCTCTGAGGAGTAGTGCGGTGTTCAAACCAGAAGTTATCCCGCAATTAGTGTCAAAATAGGTACACTAGGGAAAACAAAGCTCGCTTTGGCTGCATCTACGTACTCCTTGCACAGACATATTGAGCTTCTGACAAGGTAATCGAGCTTTTATTGCCTGGGGAAAGGAAGGTTGGAGGATCATTAGTCCTCTCTTAGCGCCCATAATCTGCATTTCTTGGACGTGCCTATACTTCTTGCTCTGGTCACCTGTTAGGTTTTGAAAATTCAACGAGAAAAGCATGGATCACTTTAAAATGTATTAAAAATGTTCAATGTTGTGAAAAAGCTCGTATAGCGTACGCTGAACACTCTTTATTGATTTTTGAAAACTTTCTGATTTCTGTCTTCTGTTTTCTGCCCATTTTAAAGATTTTTTGTTTTCTGTCAAACTAGATTTTCTGTTTTCTGTTTGCAAAATTATTCTTTCCGCACATCCCTGATGGGATTGCACTTCGCCGCGCCGCTCGTCCGCGGAAGTGTAAACGACCCCCAACCCCTTTATTTATCCTGGCACTCGTGAGTTCGGCAGCCCCTGTTTCCCAGTGTCTACTGACACTCCTCTCCATCGAGCTGTCTGACACGAATGAACATTGTAGCATCTTCTTGTACGTCGGTGGCGGGTATATAAGGCGGCCAGTCTCACTGAGGGTTCAGTTGACCGTTCGAGGCCGGTCCGAGAAGGTGACCTTGCGTCACTTCCTGGACGTCAGTTTTGTACCCTCCCTATGGCCCATCGCGAGGGAAGCCGCCTCGTTGTGGACCGCCGCGATGGTGATCAGGGATGTGCGGCAATTGCCGTTTGCCGATTGCCGTTTGCCGGCCGTTTTCGGACGAATTTTGTCGGTTGTCGTTTGCCGTTTTTCCCCTCACTTTTCGACAAAGTTCGGCAAAAAAGCGCGCAATAGATTATAAACGCCGCCTTTAGGACGCGCATGGTAAGCTCGACAAGCCATGTTGCGACTGACTCGAAAGAAAAGAGACAGGGGAAAAGAGACTTCAAGAACTTTGAGCCGGTTGGTGTAACCTATAGCACGATCGGTCACGTCTAAGCACCTGCTAGAATCGCGTGGCCATGCTCGTGTAGATCCACTAGTCTGAAGAGTACCGAACTCCCCACCCCTTTCTTGTTGAGGCCTGGGCAATTACGTAGGACCCTTGGGGCTACAGTTAATACCCCAAACAATTTTAAGGAGAGGAGAGGACACAAAGATTTCAGGAAAGAACACTGAATGTCTCAATTTGTTTCAGGTATTTTGAAAACACATTTCTATTTTACGGTGACCGTTTACCACAGAATATGCGTAACTTCAGTGGGAGCGCGCAGAGCGACGGGAAAACATATGGGATCCATCTGGGAGTGTGCAAGCGTGGGGAAAAGGGAGTGAGAATAAACTGGAAAAGCTCCAAACGCCAAGGAAAGCAAGTAGGACCCGACTGGGAACGCGACAAGCGCCGGAAGCTCGCTAGGAGTGCGGAGAGGGTCGATAAATGAGTGCAAAGCTTTGCTGAGTGTGCGTCAGTCCTGGAGTGTGAGCAAGATTTTACCGGGACTGCAAAGCGTCGCGTAAATGATGCTGGACTTCAGCGGAAGTTTGTGGGGTTCTGCACTTTGCCATATTCTGCTATGCTCGCAATTGCGCTGAAAAACATGCCACTGATTGTGAGTTGAAAGTTTGGAGTTCTGAGTTCGAAGGGTCGGACAGGGAGTACGCGGCGAGGAAAACATCCACTTTGATCAAATTCGTTGCTTGACTGTAAACTGGATGAAAGGAGTCGTGGGTGATTAGTTGGGAGGATGGGGTGGCGTATAGTTCAGGAAGGAGGTGATTGGAGATGACCACAGTTTACAAAAAAAAACATTCGTTTCAGGAGCATTTGTACACGCCATTATCTTTTATCCAGATTCCGGTCGAATAGTAAACACAGCGTGAGACACGCCAACAAGTACGCATGGACCAGGCGGCTGGCCGTGCGGGGTAGCCGGTCTCACTGGAGAATGGGGTTTCGATTCGCGCGGGTCGCACGCTTGTTAGAGAATAGCCAACTTGGACTTTTTTTAAATAAATCTGCTACTCACTCTGTTAGCTCGGATTGAATCCCACTCTAAATGTTGGGCGATAAATTTGAAACACGAAGCAAATGAGTGACTATTATTCCGAAAGGTTAAAATTAGAGAACCTCCAAAAATTACTACCCTTCGCCACAACATTCTTATTACCAGTAATCGAAAACGGAAACCATATGTGGTATTGTACCAACGTAAGGGGCTCAACTTCTTGAGGTGTTATTGAAAAACTATATCTTATCTTGCTATTGAAATACGAAATGTGCATATCAAATAGTAATTCTTCTAGGACATTAGTATCGTTTTTTTATACGAGGTTTTTTATTTTGCCGCTTGTCGATTGCCGTTTGCCGGCTGTTTTTGGGTAAAATTTGTCGATTTCCGTTTGCCGATTTTTCAAAATCGTTTGCCGCACATCCCTGATGGTGATGCCCTTGTTGCGAACCATAGCAAGGATTATACCCAACGGCGTTGGAGAGGACGACAGTTCAAATTCTTTCTCCTTTCGCAGAACAGGCTGACGGTAACGATGGGTTGAATCCCAGAATGCGTTGGCAGCACATGCTACTGTTAGCAACAGCTGCTGCTCACAACAAGTGGTTGTCTCCGATGATTGGCCTGGGATGTAACTAAGCGGGAATTCGGTTTGCGGAACGCGAAACGAGGAAAAATTCAGGAATCATCTACTGTTTTCTTCCTCTCACAAGGGACGACCCCCGGGGGAGGAGACGTCATGAAAAAAGTTCCTCTGAAAGTTGGTGGGAATGGATATAGTAACATTACCGTATGTAGGGTTTTACCTAAGGACCATCCGGTAGAGCAAAAAATTGGAAAAACATGAAAAAAAAGCGGGCGCATTCTTTTCAACCGACCACAATGGCTATGCTTTCGGTTTTTCAGGAGCGAAAATTTGCTGGCTACTATATCTCACACCCATCCACTTCAATCTGCTTTATTTGGATAAATATGTAGAAAAGTTTTTTTTTTCGACTCACTCACCCTCGAACTCCAGATAATCGAAAAAAATTTTCTGCGTGATCGAGCCAAGTTTAGTAGCTTTTGATGAAGGGTCAGCAGATGTATTTGGCTACCGGTTGTCGCCTTCTGAAAATGAAAACTGCCGCCATGATGATAATTTTCAAGAAAGGGTTCATCGCTGTGCTTCTTACATTTGCAATGTTTCTCTCCGATGATTCGAAAACGACTTTGATGTGTTCAAGAAAGGTGTTCTCCTTCATTCAAGCAAAGTAATACGAAGTTACAAGAAGCTCACATTACAATATTTCTCAATGAACCCGAAATGCCAGCACAAGAATAGAAGGATAAATTTTTGAATAAGGTGAGGAAATGCTCATATACTACAGGGATTTACGCGATAGAAATTGTAAATCCAGTCAGATTAGAAAAAGCAAGTTAACATGTGAATGAGAAACCTCGTGGATAAGCAATCGAACAAATGCTAAGCATTTTTCCAGAAGATGCATTGCGGGAATCGAACCCGCAACCCTTCGTAGTTTAGCATTCCCCATCGTTATCCTCTCGACCATCTCTGCACGGTGGGTTGTGCAACTTCAATCAAGTGATAGGAGGAATGTAATGCACAGTGAGCTCGGAAACGGCTTATACATATCTCACGAATGGGCCAGAATCAAACCGTCAAACCTTGTATATGGCAATTTCATTGTAACCTAATGTGTGCCGAGCATACGAACTCACTCCAGTTGCTCCGAGTAGGGGGTTACCGGTAGTTTCAAACGGTTTTTTCTTTTTTTCTGGGATATCAGAAGGTGTCGGTGGCAGTGGATTATTTCACCACTATGGGCTTTCAGTGCCCAGAGAATACTCGGTGGTTCAGATTATTTATTGTCCGCCGCAAGGCGCTGAGACGACAACCAGAGAACATCATGATTTGAGTCTACCGCACAAATGATCCGCCACTTACGGTCGTGAAGGGTGTATGAAATACGATACCAGAGGTCGGGCCACCCGGGTGGTGGCTCGCCTCAGCACATTAACAATATTAACAGCAGAATCATTGAAATATGGACAAGAGAGTCCCGAATCGGGACACTCCGCCCGCCACAAAGGATACATAGCATTATCAGTTACACGATAGTAATACAGGCGAAAATGCATGGTATGCCAACAATAAAACTAGAAACTACCATTCAACATAATAATCTCAAAACGATATCAAAAATAAATCATTTTAAGAATTCACATGATCATCAGCCCTTGGTCGTTGGTGTTGTTGTTGTTGTTGCCAGTTAGTTGATTTGCAGCATAGCATTGGTTGACACGGATTGATTCGAACATATTGAGAACCATATAGACAGTATAGAATGTAGTTCCATACAGGATGACCATTACGATAGCGAGAAACCATTATTATAATTGACCACGGCAACGGTGACGGTAGGAGGCTGACGACTACACAGTAGAGTGTTGCCCGAATATTCGTTTATTCGAATAATATTCGAATATTCGAATACTTCGAATATTCAAAGAAGTGGATTATTCGGGTTATTCGAATACTCGAATATTCAAAGAAGTGGAATATTCGTTTATTCGAATAATCGAATATTCAAAGAAGTGAAATATTCGGTATATTCGAATATTCAGCATGAATACTTTGAATATTCGACAAGATCGCAAACCATATTGCACCGATTTTACATTTCCAACACCTCAGAGTAATGAATCGTAATTTCTAGCAATTCTTCAACATCTCATAAATATATCGTTATAGCAAGTATGTACACTACTGTACAGTATCTGCCGCTGGGGCCCGGCTGCGCCGGCATCTTGAGTTTAAGGCAAATAAACCGAAATCCGCTAGCTCTATGTGAGGTTGCGTACAGAAGTTCTCACGCTTGTTTCTCTTTCCTAGAATCGTCTTTCCTTGCAAAGTACAGCGGTTGCTGCTGGCGTCCGGCTGAGCAGGCCCATAAGCTGGTTTCGGCGACAACACTCAAAGAAATTACAAAGCATTTCAAACCTTGCAAACCCTGTTAACCTCCTTTCCTGTGCAGTGACACACCAGCCCTTTTTAGTTTTATGAGGTCCTGAAGTGGTAGTTCATTTATATTCATTTCTGTCATGATAAGGACAACCGCTGTTTGAGATTTAGTAAGCGCCCCCATGACCAACCGACACCCTGCTACTGCTAATGTGCTTATCTGGGTCAGATTCTGGTCCGCAATTGCGTCTCGACACGCTTTGCGGACGCACGCTTTTGAGTCGAAAGGGTTTCTAGCTTCGCAGCCGCCGATCTGTTGACTCTAGGTGGATTTTAGAAGCTGGAAACTGGACAAAATTGGAGAAAACTGCATAAAAAAGCCATATCGAGTCGGCTTTGGAGCTGGAAACTCGACTGATTCGAGCGCGTGCGGCCGCAAAGCGTGTCGAGACGCAATTGCGGACCGGTATTTGGCTCAGAGTAGCACATTACTTCTATTGCCTAATGAAGCAGGGGTGCGTTTCAAGAACGTTCCCGTGGCGAAACACGTCCATGGAAACGTAGCCACTGCCGCGTGGAGGCAATTTACAGTTATAATTCGTAGCCAAGTGAAGCTAATTTGTCCATGAAAAGGCTATTTTTCCTCCCAAAGCGTCGTGGGAACATTCTTGGTACGCACCCCAGAATGATGTTTGTGTGCCCTGGATGCAGATTTTGATTAACTCTGATTCCCATCTATATAAACCCGATTTAGATAAGTTAGAGCATACAAACAGCTAAGCAGTTGAAATGAGCGGCTAAGGGGGAGAGGACGTGAGGAAAGAGAAGTCCTGCGCTCACCCAATTCGGTCCCACACCCTTTCAACGGCGTTCTGCGCACTCCGATTTGGGTCCCGCACATTTCATACGGCGCTCACCCACTTCGGTCCCACACACTTTCAACGGCGTTCTGCGCACTTCGACTTGAGTCCCGCATATTTCACACGGCTCTCGGGCCACGTGGGTCCTGCACACTTTCAACGGCGTTCCGCGCGACCCCGCTTGGTTCCCTCACAGTTTTTACGGTGTCCGGCGCACTCCCACTTGGGTCCCACACACTTTCAACGGCGTTCTGCGCACTTCGACTTGAGTCCCGCATATTTCACACGGCTCTCAGGCCACGTGGGTCCCGCACACTTTCAACGGCGTTCCGCGCGACCCCACTTGGGTCCCTCACACTTTCTATGGCGTCCGGCGCCCTCCCACCTAGGTCCCGCACACTATTTTCGCGATGCGTACTGCAGAAGCGGTTGTCCGCCAGTGCGAACCTGATTTTGCTCAGATATGGACAGTAGGTTGCTTCAGCAACCGATTTACAGAGCACATACTCGGGCAAATTGATAGCCGCCAGCTGGTTTGATGGATGAAAAACCTCATCGCGTCCGAGGTCAAGAGTACTCAGGCTTCTATAGTCATTTTGTTTCTATTTTGAGTACACTTAGCAAACTCGAAATTTCGGGTGGAGCCTGCACGAAACACACTTGTAAGACGATTAGCAGCACAAAGCTGCGTGCGAGGTCCAAATTTCTCAAACTCAACTAAAGCATTAATATATGGGGTGGGCCGAAAATGCTGACTGTAGATCACTTCCATCAGCGCTCAGGTTAGGCTTCAGACATGTGGAGAATGCTTTGAAGTTGGTACGCAAGTCGACCTCATTCCAAGCTCACTTCTGCAATTTCTTCCAAGCCGCAAAAAAAAGATGCTTCACAGTATCTCTTGAAAAAGTGATAAGATACAATACCCGCGCTAAGTTTTGTAAAAACGGGGAGCATCTGGCAAATTTGGCAAAAAAGCGTCCGATGCATTTAACTTTTTTGAATGAAGACTTTTTTGAATTCTGAGAATGCTATCATATTCACAGATCGAATTGCTACCTAACTATATGGCTTGTAAACCGAAGTTCCCTAAAATCGCTTTGTTTTTGAAGGAAATAATTTTTGCAATCGTTTTCCAAAAACGTCGCGCGCGGCGAAGTGCGGCGAAACTTTGAGCAGTATTTGTACAAGTAATAGAGGAGCAATCTGTATGTTTTCTTCATAAATTAGGTGCAGGTGAGAGAATCTCAAGGTTTGTGTTGGTTGAATTTTCGAAATCCTTCAATAAACACGCTTGAGAACTACCTGAAAAGTCGGAGTATTTTTGCGAGAACCCTGGACTCCTAAATAGAGGATTCCGAAAATTCAACCAACATAAACCTTGAGATTCTCTCCCCTGCGATTAATTTATGGAGAAAACATAAAGATTGATCCTCTATTACTTGCACAAATACTGCTCAAAGTTTCGCCGCACTTCGCCGCGCGCGACGTTTTTCACAAACGATCGTGAAAATTATTTCCTTAAAAAACAAAGCGATTTTAGGGAACTTCGGCACACATTCCATATAGTTAGGTAGCAATTTGATCTGTGAACATGATAGCATTTTCACAATTCGAAAAAGTCTTCATTGAATAAGGTTAATGCATCGGACGCTTTTTGGCCAAGTTTGCCAGATGCTCCCCGTTTTTACAAAACTTACCGCGGGTATTGTACTGTGAACTGAACTATCGAGTTCTTGTTCGCTTAGCTAAGCGGTTATTGATTAACAGCGATGAAATCGGGAAGGCTGATCTCAGCCCGGGACAACTCATGACTTGTCCACAGGGAAATCGTTCCTTTGAAAAATTCATCGAGAAGAACCGGAGATTTTGGGTCAAGAGAGGGTATTTGAATCTGTTGACTTCTACACCGACGGGTCGATACGAGATATGGCGAAATTGGCCACCCACCCTCGTCATCAAGAATTCTGTAACGAAAAAACGACGTCTTCTACGGGTTTGAACGCTGGATTGAGTAGGATAGTACGCAATAGCGTGTTGCCTGAATATTCGTTTATTCCAATATATTCGAAAAATATTCGAATATTCGAATAATTCGAATATTCGAATATTCAAATAAGTGGATTATTCGGGTTATTCGAATAATCGAATATTCAAAGAAGTGGAATATTCGCTTATTCGAATAATCGAATATTCAAAGAAGTGGATCATTCGAATTATTTGTTTATTTTAATATTCAAGAAAAATTATTCGTTCCAACACTCTACTGCACAGTAGTATGGCGGATGAACATAAATGTAGGTGATGAAGGTGTAAGTGACGACGGCAATAGTGCAGCAACGATGAGGGTGGGGAAAGGGAGTTGACGAATATGGAGTAGGGGTGACGAAAGGCGAAGTTGGGTGGGAGACGAGTAGATAGTATATAGCAGAATAACCATATGTACGTAGAAGTGATTGTGACATGACTGATTGCACATAAGATTTTTCATAATCTGATGATAGACGTGCCTTTTCGCGCGCTGTGTCATGGATACTCCGCCAAGAATGTGGGTTCCCTAACATACCTCTTGACATGAACTTTTTTGCGTAAGTGAAAAATTGTGGTGGTTCACATACTTCTGTTATTACAACCGTTTCCTTGCCTGAAAGCATTTTCAGTGTTACCGTTGTATTCCTATTCAAGGGTGACACAGGCAAGTAGAATAACTGATCATTTCTCCCATCGGTGAAACACTTGCATTCGTTCCCGAAGCAAATCTCGTACGCACTACGATCAGATGGAGGATCGATTTTCACTACTCCTTTTATGCATTGTAAACGGCCGATGACATTAGCCAGTGTTTGGCTGAATGAACAGCTCATCAGCATTAGAAGCGTCAGGATTGAAGAGTATCTTGTTGCTAATCCCGAGCTAGCAATTGATTTGTTTCGTCGATCTGTAGTAACCAAATGACTTTGTTGATTCATAGTCAGAGTCCTCCAGATCTCTTTCAAATTCTCTAATTGCATTAAACGCCCGTGATTCGGTTGTTCTTTGCGGTTGGATCCGTTTAGCGCTCTGTTCTAGGGGTTGGCAATCCGAGACATCAACATATGTTGTTCCTTCGTTCGGAACGCTACGAATTTCCAAAGGATATATTTTGTTGGGAGGACGCTGAAGGATTCTGCGGTTAGGCATTAGAACCTTCGCGGTACGAATTTGTCCATCTGCGCTGGTTATAACTTCCGTTATTTTACCATATATCCAATGCCCTCTTGGCAACAATTCCTGCTCAATTAAAACAATTTCGCCGACTTGCGGGCATTTGCTCGTTATGTGACGAGGTTGTTTCAATAGCATTCGATGACTATCCCTCAAAGCGGTGAGATAATCGGTGTTCCATTTTTCCCAAAACTTTGATGCTATTAACTCAGAAAACTCAAGAGCTTCGTAAGCTTGATTCACGGTTTGAATCAGGTCTGGATCGAATGATGGATCATCTGTTTGTGAGTTAACCGGTGGGATGGAGTATTTCAGATTACCTCTCAAAAAGTCTACTGGCCTGAGCGGTATTTCGGACAGGTCCGATGTACTGACCTTTGTGAGAGGTCGTGTATTAATTATGGCCTCCACTCGTGTTAGCACAGTAGTCATTTGCTCAAAAGATAACCTTTTCCTGCCAACCGCTTTTTGCAGACATTTCTTGACTCTACCTACCAGTCTTTTCCAGACTCCTCCCATCCACGGTGAGGAAGGTGTGTTGAAATTCCAGTTGATGTTTTCGGTAGCACTGTAGGTCATGATAGAACTTTCCGTTGCTTCTTCTTGGGAAAATAGGATATCAATGATCATTTGACCCAGTTTGAAATTCGTGCCACAATCGGTTCTTATCAACTGTGGGATACCTCTGCGTGAGACGAATCTTATGAAACTATTTAGAAATGCTCCTGTGGAGAGATTTTCTACAACTTCAAGGTGCACTGCTCTAGTTGTTAGGCAAGTGTATAAGCAAACGTACATCTTCTGGACGTTTTTGGATTCAAATGGTCCCATAAAGTCGCAGCCAACATTTTGAAACGGTTTGACTATTGACACCCGATCTGATGGTAATGGAGGCATTTCAGGGACACCATACGGTAGCCCATTCAGTTTCTTGCAAGTAACACAAGATTTTATGAACTTCTTGATGGCTCTGGATGGCTGCGGGATCCAATATTTCTGCCTAGCTAGCGCTAGTGTGTGATCCTTTCCGCAGTGTGCATTTGTTCTGTGTATATAATCGATGACAAGTCTGCACAGGTCAGAGTCGTTTACGATATAGATTGGCATCTTAGCATCATAAGGAAGAGATGCGTTCTGAATCCGCGACTGGTAGCGGATGATTCCGGATTCATCCCGTACTACTCTCTGTTGAGGAAAGCGCTTTTGAAGCGCCCCCAAATTCAAATTTTCAAGCGCTGATTTTAAGATGAGTTTTTCACATAGCGAGATGTTGTCGCTGTTAATTTCGGTTTCTGGGGAAAACTTGTTGACGACGGTTACTGTAATTTCAGTCGATCTCCTAGAGTTGCATCGCTGTATCCAACCGTTTAATAATTTCCCCACTCTTGCTAGTGTTCGGAGCGCCATCTCATATCGCGAAAATCTCGATAGATTTATTAACTTTGATTCGACCAGTTCTGCTGTTTCTGCGTCGGAATCTGCAACGTTTACGTTTTCGTGAATTTCGATCTCTTCGAGCTTTTCTTTGGAATTGAGGGTGTATAAAGATCGCAGTTTGGAACTTTTCTCCTCTTCCTTTATCCACTGTAGTCCTCTAACAAACACCCAATCGTGGGTGTTTATTTGAAGAGCTGAGAGACCTCTCGTTCCCGCGTCGGCAGGATTGTGTTGTGACGGCACATGATAAAAGTTCACACCTATCCCTGAATTTTCGAGCTGAGATTGAATTTTCGTGATTCTTTCTCTTTGATTTGCTACGAATACGGGAAGCTTGCGCGAGGAATTCACCTAATGCAGGGCTATTTCGCTGTCACTGATGACGCATAGCTTATTTATATGAATACCAATTGATTCTGAAATGCTCTTTCCCATTCTCAATCCAATAAGGGATCCAAGCATCTCCAATTTTGGAATGGTTTGGCGCATTTTCTTGGGTGCTAGTTTTGTCTTTCCGCTTACTAGCTGGGTAACCTCATTTGTGCCATCGAGTTGGAGGTACGCGCAACTTGATATGGCAACACTGCTAGCGTCGCAGAATATCCAAAGAGTGTACCCATCTTTGGACGGCTGGTTGATGTCACCAACATAGTTTTTTGGTCCTGTGGGTATGAGAACCCTAGGAACTCGTATGCGAACATTGTTCACATCCTGACATGCCATTTTCCACCTTTCCGCAAGATTACCAGGAACCTCTTCTCTCCAACTGATTCCAGTATCGTGAATCTATCTCATTAATTTTTTTAGTTTAATCATAAGCGGAGCGGCTACTCCTATAGGATCGTAAACGGAATTGATCTGACTGACAATGTCGCGTTTCGTAAGGCCTTTCTTGAAAGGAATAGTTACTTCAACCAAAAACTCATCGTTTTCTGCGTTATACGGTACTCCCGAAATCTTTACAGAATCGTTGGGAGCTCGATCTTCCACTGGGATTTGACTGTTCACATCCGTGGAATTAGACAAATATTCACGTAAATTCATTCCAATTTGTTTGAATAACGCCTTTGATTCTCTATATTTTCGCAAAGCCTCATTCACTGTCCCAGCTTTGAGTAAAATATTATCAACATAGATAGCCTTGCTGATTTCTTGCTACAACTGGGTGTTCGTTCTGTTTAGGTAACATGATATCACCATATTCAATACACTTGGCGATGTGGTAATGCCAAATGGCAGTCTTGTGAATCTATAAACGACCACATTGTCCTTTGTCGGAGGACGATTGATGTCTTTCACCCACAGAAAGCGGCAGAGATCTTTATGACTGTTCATGAGCCTGATCTGCTTAAACGCGGCTTCGATGTCGCACAATAATATGATCTCGCCGTAACGGCTGGACATCTCAGATAGAGACATCACACTTCCCGCGGTATCACTAGCCGACGTCCCGTAACCCCTCCCGCGGAAGGCCAATAGATCGGTCGCGGGCAGTCGGCAGCGCTGTTTCGTTGACTGCCCGTATATGGTGAACACGCACTCTGCGGCCCTTCTGCCACCGCCTTACGGCTAATCTGATGACGGACAGAAGACAGTCCTAAAACAGTTTGCGGCACATTTAAAAATCACCCTTTAAGTAAAGGTCTCTCCTAACAAAATTCGAAAAATCCGCTCCTGGGGATTTCATCTTGAACTGCATTTGACAAGTAAGGAGTGAGCTTCTACGGGGAAGCTTCCTACACTCACTGCTTCTTGCAGCCTTCCCATTCGCAGATGCCATTAACGGACAGTGGTTCACCTGCCCAAGGCCAGCGTCGCACACAGCGCGGGTTTTGGAAAGAGTCTCAACACAGCGTTCTCTGCTCAGCAATTGTTCATTGGCTCCACTCTAGTCTGTGGTGCAATGATGATTCCAATATGGGAATCGATGAGTGAGTGTTCGATGACCCCCAGGAATAGCCGACTGCCCGCCGACACTCCGCGGAAAGACGGTAGAGCCTCTCTGTCAGCGGGAAGTGGGGCGCTGTGCCACGCCCACAAAATTGGGGCCGCGCGAAGTCGACTAGCCCGACTTGGCCGGCGGGAAGTGGGCTGTTTTTATCTGAGATGAGAATGTCGTGAATCTTATTGATGTATGATTCGCCTGTGTGAATTACATCATTCAGAGACAGACTACCTCTCTGTTTTGATGAAGCTTTTGAAGGTACTCATTCAAAGTTTTTGCGTACAGAAGTTTTTGATCTCCGTTGTTCTCCATGTACCTTAGGAGGGATTGAAGCCTGCGGTAGGCCATTCCATAATTATCATTTAAATCGGCAACGTTATCTTTCAATGGAAAAGGTGCTGTCACCACACCATTTTCAAAGCTTATTAGTTTAGAATAGCTTTCAAGGTACTCGAAAGTCCTTTCTCCTTTGGCGATTTCATCATTTGAAATACCTAGAGCATCGAGTTCAAATATTTTCTCTAGCAATTCAACTTCGGTTTTCTCTTGTATAAGTGTGAGACTGTGCAATGTCTCAGTTTCTAGATTATCCTTTGGGATCAACCCTCGCCCGTGTAGTGTAGAGCCAAAAGCAGTTCGAGCAACGTATAGACCAGATGGCAACTGTGTCTTATTGCTGTTCAGAACGAGGTCGTAATAATGATCCAGGCCGACCAATACATGAGGGTTACTATGTTCTCCTCGCACATGTGGACAACATAAGGAAATATCGTTGTCTTGGAGAAACTGTTTGTCACACTCATAAAGACGTACAGATGGAATTCCGTTGCTAATAACGGGCTTTGTTTGAATATCCAGCACCATTTCTCTCCCAAAAGCTGTAGTGATAGTAAGGGAGACAAAATGGGTCTTGAACATTTCTGTTGACACGATAGCTCAATGTGGTAGAATGAAGTTGAAATATATGTTTATTTTCCTCAATAAAAGGGTCCTCGGACTGAAAGGGGGAAAAATAGACGACGTGTGGGGTCGGAGCAGCAGTCGGAGATTGGTGCTGGAGTGCCCATCGGGCCCAAATTTGATCGTTGATAGTACTGTATGGCATACGGGCGGCCATTGAAGAAGGCGCGAACGACGAACGTTTGAAATGTCGTGAACTGTCGCGACACTCGGGCGGCTGGCAGACGTTGACATGCAAGCACCATTGACGATGATGAGAGGCATCCAACCGAGGAGGTATTTGTTAGCTAAGCAAAAATAAAATACAAGAAGGCAATCCTAAGGGGGCAGCTCAGATAAAACCGAATTATCAAACAACAACATAAATCAACAAATACGATCAATACACAAAATCTTTCAAATGTCTTCGAGGAGGCTGGCAGGAACAACCGCGGTATGATTTAGCGAGAAATCGGATCATGTGATTCAGTCGAACAGGTCCTCACAGATGCAAACGTGGCAATTTCCTACTCAGTGTTTTTGCACACCTTGTGATTTGGTGCCTTATCCTCAAAGGGGAGATTTTCATCAAGGTAAGGCGTCAAAAGGAAGCTCATGGAGCAAAACTGAGGCGAAATTGCGAGTAAGCGACGTGGTCTCCCACCACGATTCTAGGCGTGAGTAGTGTCCGACGATTTGTTAGGCGTGATCAAGTTGCGTCCATGAAACTGGGCTAGGCGTAGCAGTAAAGTCGGCCAGATCTCCTCGAAACTTCTGTGCTCTTTCTGAAAGCAAGTTTCGCTTTGAATGTGAGGCGTACTTGTAAGGCGTAACGAGAAACTGGAAGTAAGTTCATGTTACTTTGGAAATCAACAAGAACCAAACAGAAACTATTGGGAACACCTTTGTGAGGAATCTATCACCCCATACTATTTCAGTTATCGTCCTCCTCATGTCGAGCCCTTTTTTGAGCTTGATAAGAGGCGTAGGAATCCTCTGAGCGTTCTCTTATGGCAACATAATACTCTTCTAGCGGATCCTTGATGTCGTTATCGATAACTTCACCTTCACTGCAAAGCGCCTGATGGTGGGAGTATGAGTGACAGTACAAACACCAGCCTCGTCGTTTACACTCGCCAGCTTCGTGGCGACTAAGGCATTTGATGCAGCGACCTCCTTTAGCAAGGTAGTTTGCCCGCACAGAGAGTTTGCGAGTTTTCCTACATAGAGCCGTATAGTGCAGCCTACTGCCGCAGAAGATGCAGCCCTTGTAGTTAGGTGGGGGGCTTGGCGACACAGCTGCTTCCCTGGATCGTGATCCAGCCTGGGGGGGCCGCGACGGAGAGCGGCGGCGCGAACTGTGACGTGAGCGAGACGGCGAGGGACGAGACTTACGCGACGAGGATGGACGAGACTTACGAGCAGTGGAGTGATTGTTGTTCCCGTCTGCATCCGAGTCGGATGGACGACGTCGACTGGTAGGCGTGTGCGCTTTGGCGACCTGGACATGCGAAATTAGTGCCTGCTGAAATTTAAAAATGATTTCGTAGGCGTAAGTAAGAGTGGCGTCCGCATCAGTGAATAAGGAATCGATTTTCGAAGGTGAAACGCCGAACTGGGCAAGAGCAGAAACAAGATTGGTTAGATCCTGCAAAGGGTCGAACATTCGAGGCACCAACTTCCGATCAATTATGCTTCGCTGACAATTGATGTTGGCAATCAGCGTGGTCGTGTCTTGAATCCATCTCAGCATCGTCTCAGCGTCGTTCCAAGGAGTTTGGGAGACCTCAATATGAAGTGAAGTGAGGGCTTTGCAGTGATTGTTCAGAGCCTTCAAGGCTTGCGTGACCGTGAACACGGTGAAGTCGTTGTTGAGACCATCTCTGATCTGACTAGGCGTTGGAGTGATGATTTCCTTCGTCACCAACTCACGGAAGGTGAGGTAGAGATCGTTCTTCAGAAATGCATCAACATGTGCCAAGTCACGGCTTCCCAACTGCGGCAAACTGAAGACGTGTTCGATATTAAGTGCAAGTGTCAGGCTTTGCGCGAGTTCAGCTGCACGGCGGTACTTGTTCGGAAGAGTATTTTGTTGCGACGCGTCAGCACTAGCGTGGGAGACATCTTCTGGACTGCGTCCACTGCATAGCGCCTGAACCCATTCCAGGATGGTAGGTGAACGCGAACTCTGAAGAGGGACGGTCAGCTTATTAGGGACACGGCCCGCAGGTTGTTGCTTGCCATCCTCCTCGAACAAGCTGAAAGAATCTACAACATTTTTAAAAAGGGGCTCCTCGATTGCTCCTGGAAGTTGTGGAAGGGGAAGTTGAGTGACTGAAACAGAATCGATTTCCATAGTAGAGGAATCAGTAATGGAACAAACTAACAGTTCATCCATATCCGCTGAAGGCGTGTGTTCCGGCGACCTTACTTCTTCGACTTCACGCTTCGGCGATGAGGAGACTATGTGTTCCATAATGACGTTAGGTTGGTCAAACCTTATCAATTACCTGAAACCAGGGGGTGGAACTCAGCGAATTTCACGGGAATTACATATTAAATAGGCGAGATTTGCTAGAACATCGAGTAACACCAACTGTGGATGACTATGGCGGTAAATTCGTGAAGTTGGTGCGAATGGTAATATATGACGTCATCGAAGCTTCAGAAATTCAATTAATAGTGACGAGAACGATGTTGGGCAAAATTACGAATTCGTAGGTTCTTCGAGTGTGTGAAGATATTCAAAAGGCGTTATCAGTGTAATCTGACCACTTCACATTCCTATTCCTATCTAAGAACTGCTACTGGCTGAAGTTTATGTCAGTCTGTGAGCGAGTACGGAATGAGTGGCAAATAGCGAATAAGTTAATCGAAACGAATAGATGGATAAATAGGCGTTTGTAATGAATGAAACAGCATCAAAATAACTATAGGGGTCTGATGTTCCTATTCGAGTCCATTCAGATTAGAAATGAGGCGAAATTTGCGTAATATAGCGAGATATTTACCAAAATAGTAATTTACGATTTAACCGTAATCAAATTGGCAATGGAGCGCGCTTGCCGACCGGCCCTTTAATAGCGGATGTTTGTCATCGCAGGGAGGGGTCGCAAGCATGGTGAAAGCGACGAAATCATAAGGAGTTGGAAGAAACAAAGGAAGGTGTCAACTATTAGGCGTAATAGGTTGGTTACTTTCTTACTTCACCTATGCGATACCATTTTCTTACATTTTCTATGCGGTTGAACTCTGTTCTGTGGTTTTTGCTCCTTTTCCACTCTGAAGTCGGTCGAAGTCTGAATTTCTAATGGGAACAGGTGATTTATTGATCGCTGGAGTAGTTTCCCCTTTGACGTGCGTACGAGGGCCTGCCTTATCGATCCATCCTCATCATGGGAGACACTCGCTATTATTACCAGTGGCCATTGCCCTCGTGGTAGCGTTTCGTCAGCCATTATGGCTACTTCGTTGACCTTTGGCGTAGCGCGTGAGAATTTTCCTTGACGGATACGCAATCCACTTCGATCAGCGATTTCTGAAAGGTAATCGGCCTGCCAGAACCTCCAGAAACGCTCGAGTACTAAAGTGGTTTCTTGATACCAATCGAATAGCTGGTCCTTGGTGAGTGAGAATTGAGGCGATTTGTCTATCTCCACAGGGGGGAACTCTAGCTCCACCTCAGGCGATATGAAGTCGATTGGTCTTAGCGCGTTTATTTCGTTCTGGTCCGAGAAAGTTGCTGTGATAGGTCTGCAGTTAAGCATGGCCTCAATTTCGACAACAATCGTTTGTAACTGTGGGAGCGAAAGTATAGACCGACCTATAGACTTTTTGAAGGCCTGTTTGAATAGACCCACTAGGCGTTCATAGAACCCTCTTTTCCAAGGAGAAAGGGGGGTAATGAAAGACCAGGCGATTCTTCTGTTCACGTAAAAATCCGAGACAATCTGATTGTTGAGAAGTTCGGCTAAGCACTCGTTGCCAGACTTGAATGTTGTGGCGTTATCGCATAGAATCGCTTCCGGAATTCCTCTGCGTGCGATAAACCTTAGGGCCAACAAGAATTCTTTCGTAGTGCAGTTGGCGACTACTTCAAAGTGGACCGCTCTCGTAGCCATGCATGTAATGAGGCAAACCCAAACCTTTCCTAGACTATCAGATTCGTCTCGACACTGAAGTGGTCCCAGATAGTCTAGTCCTGCCTTCTGGAAAGGGCGACAGCGATTGACTCTCGCTCCGGGAAATTTTGGCATTTCTGGATAACGATAGGCGTTGGCGTTAAATCGCTTGCAAATCACGCACGATCGGAGCGTTTTTGCTGTAATCGAGCGTATTTTCGGAACGTAATAGGTTTTGCGTAACTCAGAAATTGTTGCGCACAGTCCAGCATGATAAGTCTTTTCATGGAAGTGGGAAATAATGGTTTTTGTGAGTATATGGTCCGGAACTAACAAAATAGGAGTTTTGCTCTGCGAAGTATACTCAGCATTTCCCAAACGATTTGGGCATACAATTAAACCATTAGACGAGTACTGAGCGTTAAATTTGTGCAGCGGCAAGGCATTAAGCGTGTTCGAGTTTTCTCGATAGTGTTCTCTCAGCAGCATATGCTCTGCTCCAGAAAATTCGTCCACTGTGATCGCTACTCCAACGGTACAAGATGTAATTAATGGTAGATCAACTGCTAATCGATTCTTCAAATGGTCTGATGGGTGACGTTGTGCTATCCTTAAGAACTGCTTGATGAGGCAAATAGTAGCACCATCCAGTAACAGCTTTTTCGTTGATCTCTTCTATAATACCCGAAACAAGTTGGTCGTCGAAAATTTTAGAGTATGCGACGAGTAAGTTAGGCGTGTCTTTGAGAGACTTATACAGACTTTGAAGGCGTTTGTACGCTAACATTTTGTTGTCAGCTAATGGAGGATGGTTCTTCTTCCAAGGAAACTGCACATGTAAATATCCGTCGATTTCTACAGCGGTATCATAAAACTCCTTCACTATTCGCTCATTTTCCTCTATATCCAATGATGGGTTTGTTTCATCCGTAATTCCAATAGCCTCCAACGTCCAAAGCCTACTTGCCATATCGTTGAGTTTTCCATCAAGCGATAACTGTTGCGATGACTCATCGCTGCACAGGCGTATTGATTGATTGACTATAAGCGTCTCCCTACCGGAAATAATCGGTCCAAAACGAGTGTAGGTGAGAACCAAGCCTGACGGCAGCATAACCGACGGTTTTTTGGAAAGAATGCCCCAGTACTGGTCCATACCAACTAGGATTTCTGGAGCTAAACGTTCAGATCTTCTGTAAACTACATCGTCATCAATTCCTAGGGAAATAAGCGTAGCTCTATCGTTCAGCCCAATGGATGCAATGTGCTGTGGAGGCGTTAACTTGTCCTTAATATATAGTTGCATTGAAAACTCTTCACTGTCGCGATCTCTAAATTTAGCGTTGACCAAACCAGACGGCTCCGTTGTTATATGACCCCCTAACGTAATTATAGTGAGGTCTTCACAGTTGGCAACAGACAGCCCTAACCGGTCAGCAGCGGTTTTCGTAATGAAACTCGGTTGGGACCCCGAGTCTAGGAGTATGGGAACGACTTCGAATGACTTGCTGTTAAAGTTGTAGACTTCAGCATTGACCAGCATAAGTTTAGATAGAGGCGTAGATATAGAGTTTGAATAAGAATCATGCGATGTAGCAAAGTTTTCCTGACGAACGTCGACAGCAAAACAAGCGAAACCTTCCTCACTATCACTTTCGGAATCTGCGGAAACATCGATCGCATTTGCTGCATTAGAAGTGGGAACGTTGTCACGACGTCTCCGAGAATCGGATTGAAAGCTATTATTTCTGCCTGAAGATCTGCCTGAAGATGAATTCTGAGAAGGTAAGAACGAAATATTTCTTCTAGGAGCTGGCGAATGCTATCTTAGTGAGCGATATTGGTCGCGATACTGACTTTCACGCGATGAACTTCTATATGGTCTATTACTACCATGCGACGATCCTCGAGATACATTTCTGCGATCCTGCAAGCGAGTGGGCGAGCGGCCGCGTCGTTGATCATCGCGATCCCTTTCAGCAGTTTGTCGATTAGAAGGCGTATTAAGCTCATTCCTTTTCTCACAAAGGAGTATGCTATGATCGAATCCGCATTTCTCACATGATGGAAATACACAAACCCTACTGGAGTGCCCTTCCTGGAAGCATTTCCAGCAGAGATTATATAGTCTTACTATTCGTCTACGATCACGAATAGGAACATTACGTGTGCATCGAAATGACGGATGATTGCGTGAGCGACAAAAGCAACATATCGATTGATCATGCTTGACTGGACTTCGAGAAGGCGACATATTGGCAAAATTGACGGGATATTCCGGTCGACTTGCAGTCTTAGGCGTTTGGTTATAACTCTCAATGGCTTCAAACTCCTCAATCGTCCCATCTAGTCCTGTGATAAGTTGCTTCAAGTCCCAGATAACTCCCGAGGCGTGCTCTTTTTTAGCAATTTCGTGCTTAGTGCGATCAGGGAACTTATCTAGAACAATACGCAACGTCGCTGTGGAAGTACTGTTGTTTTCATATCTGGACAACTGCGCTAAGAGGGACTGTATATGACAAAGGGTATTGCGCTGCGAAATGCAAGAATTGGATGCAACTGGCAAGTCCTTCAACTGCTGGAATATGAAACCCTAGCGCATTGCGGTCGGTTAAAGCGCTTATGTAGCAACTCAATGGCAAGCTCGTAGTTATCCTTGGTGTTATGGATACGCTGAATAACATGGGAGGCGTTTCCTTTCAAGGCGAGTTTTAGATAACTGAACTTGGCTGTGATAGGAATATTGGGATTCGAGTGTATGAGGGTATCAAACATGCACCAAAACTCACTGAATTGACTGATGTCTCCGTAATAAGGCTCCACGTTCAATTTTCGAATTTGTGCAGGCAAAACATTAGTGACTTCCTCAATAGGCGGCGTAATAGCCAAATCCGTAACTCTAAACTGCCTAGGAGTTCCTGGAATATCATTACGAGGAATACGATGTGAATCAGTAGGCACACGTGATATAGCATTAGGTGTAGAAGGAGGTTGAGCGAGACGGGGACTCAAATCTTGGTGACAGACGAAAGCGAGGTTTTCCACAGTATTGTGCTTGCTTATACCGGCCCCTGCGATTTCTCTGACCAAGCTTTCTTCAAGAATTTCCAACTTGCTAATACGTGCAGCCATTTTTGACAAAGTTTCGTCCGCTCTCTCTTCTAAATCATCGCCCTGGGTGTTCTCCCAATGAGAATCGATCTCAGATTCTAGAGAAGGCGAATCTGGCACCTGCGCGCTCTTGGCCAAGTTGAGTGCGACATCGAACTTATTCTTAGCGTTACCTAAGAGTCTCTCAATGTGGGCTTTCGATTCTGCGATCTCTGCCCTCTTTTCGATATTTAATTTCAGGCGCTCGTTAGGTGGCAGATGCTGCGAATGGTCGACATCAAGGAACAAATGAGGATCTAACTCTTCAATAGCGTGTTTGAGAGTATTCAGAGAGCGAGTGATTTGAGCCTTTCAGCTGCGTATGGTAGCCATTTTGGATTGATACTCCGACAGGAGGTGGTACTGTCCAACCCAAAGTGAAAAGTCCAACCCAAGCTTCTAAAATCAATTAGAACGATAGAGCTGAAGTGAGGAAATAGTGACGAAATGGACTATTCAAGTGATTTTTTTATTTACATAGAAGAGGAGAGTGTCGCGAACCCTTTCCGTAATATTACCGGTTTCAATCAGACGCCTTCATCAAACAAGTTAGCGTCTCGCTACAACTGGCGTGCCCGTTGCTGAGAGTCTACGACTCCGGGCCATACCGGCTGCATCCCTGGCCCCGAGCCATCCCGGCCGTCGGACCTCAGCCCACGAGCGACGCCCATGTATTGATCAACACGAACTGACCGAAACCGTTCAACACCTAGTTCTCGCTGCCCATGGAGGCACGTTTTACCCAATAGCCAGCCCCTGCCACCAGCCGGCCGACAGATCAAACACACCACAGCGAGAACTAGGGTTGATAGTACAAGGGATGACGACACTATTCAATAGCGTTACAAGGCAATGGTAATAGTGAATGAACTATTAGCAAATAAGTGAATTTTAGGAAAATAGTGAGTTAGTGGAATTCAGAAGAATCAGGCACTGGAGCGGCGATCGACCTATTGTGCCGATGCACCATGTTGACACGATAGCTCAATGTGGTAGAATGAAGTTGAAATATATGTTTATTTTTCTCAATAAAAGGGTCCTCGGATTGAAAGGGGGAAAACAGACGACGTGTGGGGTCGGAGCAGCAGTCGGAGATTGGTGCTGGAGTGCCCATCGGGCCCAAACTTGATCGTTGATAGTACTGTATCGCATACGGGCGGCCATTGAAGAAGACGCGAACGACGAACGTTTGAAATGTCGTGAACTGTCGCGACAATTTCTATATGGCCACCAATACCGGACATTGTGCAAATCTCGGTGCTTTTCCTGGGGAGGCCAAGCATTTCAGCTGTTTTCTCCTTGATTATGGTTCTGTGAGCACCTGTGTCAAAAAAGAATATTACTCTTTCGAAACTGTTGGTGTTATAATTCCAAACTTTGCCCTCAGTTGTCATCAGAACAACTTGATCTTTCACTACATCAGCTTTATTCCCTTCTGTGGAGCTGGGAGTAGTTTGAATCCCGTTGACGGCATGTATATTCGTATTTTGGTCCTCTCGATGAGTAGTATCACAAAGGTTATTACGCCATCGATTTGGGTTATTACGCGATACGTTCGCTGTCGGCCTGTCTGAGGCATTTCTGTCTCGCTGTTGCGCAGGATTACTGTAGCGAGAATTTCGAGGGTTGTTATGCCTCGCCGGGGTTTCCGAGTTTGTTGTTGTCTGAAGACACAGACTTTCATGATGCATTCTTCGGCATCGTGAACAATTTGGCTTCTTGCACTGATCGCTTCTATGATTGTCTGAGAGACATTTCCAACAACGGTTTGAATCGATTGCGGTCCTTCTTTTTGATTGGACATCGACAACCTTCCTACAACTTAATGATGAATGATCACCATTGCAAAATATACATCGTTCTCTGTTTCTTTGCTCTTGTCGCTGTGCGACATGTTCAAACGTACTTGGTTGAAAATCGGGCTTAGAGCGACCCTTCAAACGAGTTTCTATGAATCTCTTTGCGCTGATTTCTTTGTCAAGCTGTTCCATCACGTCTTCAACTCGTACCTCTTTTTTTTCTTGTATGGAAATCAACACATTTTTCACAATAGTGTATGGGAACTTTTCCAGGATTTTTTCGGTCCACATTGCGTCCTGCATATTCGGGATATCTTGTCCCGCAGAGACCATTTGATTTATAAGCATACGAATTTTGTCGAAAATATTCGTGCAACTTTCTGCACTGTTTTTGGCCATAGGCAAATCCATCAATCTCTGCACAATTTTGGCCCTATTAGTGGGTTTGTTCCCGTACTTCTTTTTGAGCGTCTCAATCATCCACTTATAATTCTGTGGGACTAACTGAATACCCTTGATAGTAGTTTCCGCCCTTCCTCTCAGGCTGTCTTTCAATAAGAGCATTTTTTCGACAGTGCTCAACACCTTACTTTGATGTACAAGAGTTTCGTAAACTGCCCAATATTCTGTAAACTCCTCTTCATCACCATAAAATTTTGGTAGTCTCAACTGGCTGGGTTTCAATGAGCGACAGAAAACGTCCTCTTCAACAGAATCTCTACTGGCCTCAGAGTTATCCTCTGACAGCCATACCGCGTCATTAGGATTGATTACGTCCTCTTCACCACCATTCCGACCCTTTGTCCTATCAGGTTTCAATACGTTGCTTTTGGGAATTTTCACTCTCAGTTTTCGAGCGAGTTTTTCGCATTGAACTTTTGCTTCGTTTGCCCTTGCTGTGAGCATAAAAATCATTTCATTCGCTTTTGCGATCCTTTCTGCGAATTGAGATTCTTTTTCAATTTCCTCAACCTCATTTACAAGATCTTTTTTGTTTCCCTTTGACCTTGCTTCATCGTACTCTTTGTGAAGTTTGTCCACTAAGGACTGAAGGGAATTTCTACCCATTTCGATAGTTTTGATGCTGCTTGCAATCAAGTTGGCAGCACTTAACAACTCTTCATATTTCTCCTCATCTGTTCCAGATGGAGCCTGCTCATCCGTATAGGGAGCATATCTCTCCAACAGGACTTGGAGAGTTTTTGCGCTAAGCGCAATCGGTTTTCTATGGAAAACCAAAGACATCACGATTCGATGTCACACAGCGAATAAACTATTGTGCTGTGGGCAGTCTTGGGTGGGCTGCACTTTGAACAGTCCTGGGTGGACTGTATGAAAACGGCACAAATTTGGCCGATGCACCAGATTGTCGGTGGCAGTGGATTATTTCACCACTATGGGCTTTCAGTGCCCAGAGAATACTCGGTGGTTCAGATTATTTATTATCCGCCACAAGGCGGTGAGACGACAACCAGAGAATATAATCATGAGTCTACCGCACAAATGATCCGCCCCTTACGGTCGTAAAGAGGCGTATGAAATACGATATCAGAGGTCGGGCCACCCGGGTGGTGGCTCGCCTCAGCACATTAACAATATTAACAGCAGAATCATTGAAGTATGGACAAGAGAGTCCCGAATCGGGACAGAAGGCCCTTCGGAAAAACCGAACATAGATTAATGTTACTCTATCCATCATCTACAACTCTCAGACGAACTTTTTTCAGGACGTCTCTTCCCCCGGGGGGTCGTCCTTTGTCAGAGGACCCGATATTTTCGCATTCCGCAGCGTCTTTTGCGGGTTTTCGAAATGCGGAACGCGGAACTCCGCTCATCCCTGGTGCAGACCATAGGTTTGTTGATTGGAGACATGTGCTCTACCAATGTTCTCTCTGAGAATCTGAAAGGGGAACTTGGATCTCGGAACAGAATCTCAAAAATCGGGCGGGTCCTTTACGTTTTAGTCTTTAGGCAACCGCAATAACATCTGAAGGTTCAAGCTTTAGACTCCATTTCCCTACGAAGCTATTATGTAAATTGAATTTCGTTGCTGTAATACCTCTTTGACGGTGCACCCCCGTATTGTTAAAGTTCGAATAACGCGAGCGCGACTAATGTCGAACGTTTTTTTGCAGGGTCAACCAGGGTCCGAAAAAATCCGAGAATTTCAATTATCCGCGAGTTCGTTCGATTCTTAATACAGTCCACGGCAACGGAAAAAGGCGGTGGTGCGGTTGCGTACTTATTCTGTAGCCATGGCTGGCTCGGTTCAAAGAATCGATAATCTTCTCTGATAGCTGCTAAGTTGATAGATTTTGATAGAATGAACAGTTGATATTTTTTCTGTTATGTTTTTTTTCTCTCTCTCTTTCCGTGTCATTCTTGAATGTAACTATAGTAAATAGTTTAGGTGTATTGGTATATTGTATGTTGTGTGAGAACTCAACCTTTTTAACGTTTACGGTGTTTTCTGTTCTGAAACTGAGTAAAAAAATAAATTTTGCCAACCACCAGGGTTCTCAACACCTCTGCGTACGTCACGCCATAATCGACACGAAACTTTTAGTTTGTATCGCAATTTTGGAGAAAAAAGCACCGGAAACGTTTAAATTGTAAGTTTTCTCCCAACACACTCATTATCATTACACCCAATTTACTTACTTTAGATACATGCAAGAATGACACGAAAAAATGAAGAAACGCAAAAAAACGTTACGACAAAAAATATCAGCTCTTCGTTATCGATTCTTGGAACCGAACGCCACCGCAACAATGCCTTTTTCCGTTGCCGTAGATTGTGTTTGCGCCATATTTGGACAATATCCGAAACTTAGAATATTCACACGACTTCTCGGATACACTTCGTTGAAATCCCTAGAGTGAAGTTCTCGGACTTATTGAAATATTTCAAAAAAATTTTAAGAAAGAATCGCTCAGATGCTGCCATTGGGGAGTTTTCTAAAAACTATTCAATTTTGATCATTGACTCCGAAAAATTTGGAAGTCCTCATTGGGAAGAAATGATTGATTTCGGAATTTCTAAGGGGTTTATTGTTTACACATTCTAAGTGTTCTTAAAATATTATATTTGACTTACTCACTTATTCGCTCGATCTTTATTCGAGTTTTTTTTTGGCTCGAAATCACTCATTCATTTGCTCGATTTCTTGATATATTAGAGGCTGGTTTTGAAGGCAGTGTTCACGATGATTCTCGTTCCCGAGTTTTCGACTCAAAACAATGCGTTGGCCACCAAGTTTTACCAAAATTACGAAGAAAGGGCGAGAAACGCACTAAAACGTCGTATTTCAGTGACATTAATCTCTGGCCTGGACTTGTTGTCCGACTGGATGAACATGTTCACGGTGGTTGTCACCTTTGAAAAATGGGCCTAATCGAAAAAGGATGAATATTTCAGGCGAAACAGTATTAGTTAGGGTCCGAAGCAAGGAGCGGAGCCACAGAGAGTAAAGAATTGCAAAAGACGGATCCACAAAAGATTTCATTGTCCCAACGATCAGTTCCTGTGAGAGTAAAGAGGTGGGAGGAGAGTGAAGGATTCCGTGATCTTCTGGTGCGTTTTTTCTGGATTTCTCCGTCATTTCACTTCTACCCGGGGGCCAAACAATCGATTTGGCGATTAATCTCAAAATTGAAGATTATCGTGAACACTGCCTTTAAGCAATGGGAGATTGTTGTGGATACTTGATAAAATCAGGGAGGTATACCAAACAGTTCGGGACAATCAGCGAAAGTCAGATGATCTAGTGATGACATGGGGAGGGAAAATGTGACGGAATTGATATCCAAAGTGGAGGAAAGTGTATCAAGCTTAGGTATTACATTACCAGGACTTGCTTAGAAAAAAACAATTGAGGTTCAAATCAATTCAAGGAAATTCGGTAGGGGGGGGGAGCAATTGGGTGAGTGTGTGGAAATCGCTAGATTCTTTCTTGAAAATTTATGGATTAGCTAAAATGGGTGCGAGAATCGATTAGTGAAGCATCCGAAATACGTCAAGATGTCGATTTTCGCAACGATGTTGCTAAAATCGGTTTATAAAAAACGCCCGGAGCGCAACTGTCTACGATGGATGACGTACTAATACGTCATCAGCCGGCAGTTGCGCTCGGGGCGCTGCGTGAATCAAGTTGATCGGTAGCACCCTGAGCTCAACGTATGTGGCCTGCATCGCAGCATATGTGGCCCGAAAATTGCCAAATTTGTCACCCGGAGAGCAACATGGAAGCGGCTCGAGCTGACCGTAATCGAGCATGGAATATCTGAATTGAAGGGCTGGGCCCGTATCGATGGGCGGAGAAAGGATGATTTGGTGACTCAATATTTCTCAAATACGGTTATTTTAACTCGTTTTTGAAGCTTGCATTTTCGTGAGGGCTCTTCTAGGGACTGTACGACCCCACTAATGTAGTTATCTAGACAACTTTTGCGAGCGTGTCTGCTGCCTTTAACCTACGTTCTTGTCGGACGAGTTGTCCGAGGCTTGTAACTTCCGTCTTTTGCAGCCGATGTGTGCGAGCTGACCTGAGTAAAGAGATAAGTTGAGAATGAAGGGAAGAACGGGGGTATTGATCGTAAAATCATCGCTCATCTCACGATCTCGAGTTTTCATTCATTCACGTCGGTGGGCGGGCAATGCGCTTTTGGGGTTCGCCTTGCGCTCAAAGTGGCAACTCCGGGCTCTTTTGGGGCTCTTCCTGGCTCGTTTTCATGCGTTCTTCCGACGTCAACGTCACAGTGTGCCCCTCCACTACCTATTTCTAGTGTAAACTGAAACACATTTTTTCACCGTGAACACTGCCTTTAAAATCGGTTAATCGATCGGATCGAAACCGGATGAAAATCGGATAATTTCGGATGAACATCGGATAATTTAGGATGTTTTTCGGATAATTTCGGATAAAACCGAATAGAATTGCGCTCACTTCACTCAATTCAACAATCGCTCCCTAAAGATAATTCCTGACCCACTGCCCACTGTGTATGCTCAGCCATCTGCAGTCCTCTACGTGAGAGCTCAGAGGTAGCCCAACGTTGATGGTCAACAGCAGACAGAGCAGCTTAGAGCGATGTGCGTATGTTGCGAGCTTGGGGGCCGGATGATAGGAGGGAACGGTTGGGATGGGTGGGGTTCTTGACGGTGTCAATGAGGAATTGCTGAGACTGCAGCAAGAACTGCTGCTTGACGGGGAGCAGGCCGGTTTCCTGTTGGAGGTGGTGGATTGGCGTCGATTTATGGCAGCCTGTAACGAGCCTGAGCGCAGTATTCTGTGCTCGCTGCAGCCTGCACCAAGAGGTTTCAGACAGATGCCTAGTCCAAATGGGGGCACCATATTTCAAAACAGGCAGTACCATGGCTCTGTACGTTCTACGCAGAATTTCCTTGGTGCTGCCGCAGACACTGCCAACAAGGGCACGCAGAATGGTGTTGCGTGAATTGGCTGCAGCAGCGCATTTACGTGTGTTCAAGTGGAAACGTAGAGAGGGATCCAGGAAGGATATTTTACACCTGTTCTTATTGTCAAAATCCCAGTCTTCCATTTAGTTGCGGAGAACCGGAACGTGTCATCCTTAGTCACGATTTGATGAGCACTCGTACCCGGTGCGATCTTAGGTAGTCGTGTATCTGTCAAATAAGCCCACAAAGAAAAACAACTTTGAACAGACTTCTAGGTCACTTACTATTCATATTTTGAAAGGGAAGGGAAACTCCGGGTGTTGTGAAGTTAACGAAGAGTGAAACACGGAGTAATGACATTACCGCGGCTTGGCGGAACCCAGTTCTCGGGCAACCCCTTTGTCGCCCTATCACTGGTTATATCTCCGTTTTTTTTTTCGGACGCGAACAATGAAAAAAGCAGCCAAAATAACTCCTGGAGCTTTTGCTCGTACTTCTCTATGTTTCGTGCTGTGTACGGCCGGAGCATTTTGCTTACGCCCCGTTTTGATTACCACGAGAAGTTTCTGGTTTCCGCTGTTGGAATTCCTGCGCGAGCAGCGGCGTACCGCGGCCGACTCCGTCGCGAGGATTGCGGTCCCAAATATTTAATTGCCCAGGATTCGCTGCGCTACATTACTTTCCAAACGTCAGACCTCGAAAAATTCTCTGTACAAACATGTATTCATTGAAAAGTATGGGCGCAGTGAGGTCGAATCCGATTATCATGAAGGTGACTCGGATAGTGACGAATCTACTTTCGGAAAGGATGTATCGGAAGACCACACCGAAATAGTAGACAGCACGCGTGCTTCAAATGCGCTGTACGATTAAAGCAACCATATCAGTCAAAGATCTCCAAACATGTCTTGTCTTATGGTCACCACGATAACTTGTTGTAATTTTTTTCAACCTGAAGGTTTGCTAGTACCTGTCCAGCTGCTCATGTCAACTATTGATTTAAAGTTCCCGAAACCGGTGATTTGCTTGTTTCTTCGAATAATATATGAAGATTACATTTGGTTTTAGAATGGTATCTGCTTGAATACAAGGAGTTGAATCCTCGGTACTACTGGAAATTTTTCTTATCCGTTTTTTCCATCCGAATTATCCGGTGGATCCGATTTTATCCGATCGGATATCCGATAACCAATCCGGTCGAAAACTCTCGCTTCGGATAAGATCCGTTATCCGGAATTCTCGTTTGGGCCAGTGTCCGTTTCATCCGATGAGTCGGTTTTGCAAAATCGGCAATATCCGAAAATCCGATCCGACACGATTTAGGCCATCGGATGGAATGTATAAGAGGCTGAGCAGAGTGCCATCAGGGCGCGGCGCGGCCTGATGGTGGGCTGCTCAGCCCCTAATGAACAGCGAGCTTAGGACTACCGCGACAAATCGCCTCGTTCGGTACTTTTCGGTCGTAGCCGGACAGACAAATGGTTAGTACAAGAAAATAGGTCATGCGAACATACTGCAGTGTCCTGGTTGGTGAAAACGCGAAATGCCGGACCGGACGTATTGCCAGTGCGGTATGATACCATGACTTTGACACAAAGAATGCGCTTCTCCCGCTCGGAATTGGAGTATGTGGATCAGTTGACATTCGAGGGGGAGATGGGAAACGATAGGCAGCGTACGTTTCATGATATCGAACACCCGCTCGGATTCGCAACTGCGCCCCGATGCAACGTTCGCGCTGCAATGAGAACGACTAGATGGAGGTGATTTTCAGCTAAAATCCTAAAGGGGTCTGCAGAGTTGCAGAGACCGGCGAGTGGTCGCCGAGCGTCAGCCTTGACGCGGCGACAGAAATGTTTCGAAACATTATCGACGCGGCGTCGGTTGCCTCTCGCTGGCAGTGATGTAGGGCCGTCGCGGCGTCAATACACTCCGCGGTGCCCCCTCGTCGCCCTTCACGTCGCGTCGGCCGCCATCGTCGTCGAATGTAATCGATATTGCATCACCCAGTGCTGTTCGTCGCTGCGAGCAACGCCGCTACTTCAACTCTGCGGACCCCTTATGTTTCATTTTCAGTTTTCCGTTTTCTGAGCTGTCCGTGTCCTCGTGTAATTCACGGAACTGAAGTTTTTTCACCGATTTTTCACTTGAATAAGCCAATTCCTATTTGAAACTTAAATTTGTCGCCCACATTCGTCTGTTTCCATCGAACTTCATTGCCCTTAACTTCATATTCGCCATTCCGAAACCAATCCGAAACCTTGTAGTCGATTTATCACTTCAGTCAGCCGCTTTATAACCTGTCTTCGCAAACTTTACTCCAAATTGTCTATCTACTTCCTCATTCGTCATGCATGTGATCCATAACTGTTAATTTTCAACAAAAAAAATGATTTTGAAGCTGGAATGTAAACGATTTTCGGCCAAATTTCCTGATTTCCAAATTGAATCCGTCAACTTCAAAACGAAATTAGCCAGATTTCAACCCATAGTTGTTGATTCTCGAACAGCCCGTCAAAATTGCAAAACAAATTTGTTAATTTTGAACCAAAACCCGTTGAACTTTGAGTCTTTCAACCAATCGTGAAGTCTTTCAACCTAATTTTCCGATTTCATATCGAATCAGACAAATACCTTCGTAAATCCTCAATTTTCAGCCAAAATTTGTCTGTTTTCACTTAACGAAACCTCAATTTGGGGTTTTCAGGCAAAATCCCTTTATTTATGATTAGTTTCGCCCAATCCGAACCCCGAATTTCTCCGTTTTTTCACCCGAACCTTTGGGTTCTTCGCTTTGTTTCCGGTCATATCAGTAGCTCGCGATTCCAGGTGATCGACGCTACGTGCATTGAAACGAAAGATCGTGTTGCTAACCATATGGAAAAGAACGATAGGTTGAAGACAGCGAATATTATGACTTCAACTTTTCGTGAAACTGAAACTTCATGGTTGGTTAGTTTTACCAGACTACCTTTCACCATTTCTGTTTCGATTGCCTTGTGATGCCATCACTTTTCCATAGTTCGCCTTTGACATCCTTGGGTTTGGCGACGAGGAGCTGGTCAGCGCTTGGTGACCTAACTCCCGAATACAGGGTAGCGTACATACCAAAGTTTTCAATTTTAACAAGGTTTACGCTCAAACTATTCTTTTCAGCTTTATGTCCCTTGGAAGGCTCGAAGAGCAGCGCTTGGCGACCCTGAGGCAGTTAGCGGACGACCGTATGTGGTGGAGAACACACGTCTTCAAAGCTTTGCAGAAGACGCTGTGAGTTCCTTCAAGCTGGATTCATCTCAACGGCTGTTCGGACTGTATTATGTCGTAAAATTTTGCCGGCAAGGTATTCGCTCGTTCAAGCACAGGATCATCTATGGTGAACATCAGTGTCTTCTAGCTGATGTGGGTTTTTCTTTTATATTTACTCGCATATGACACCATCAGCTGCTTTTACTTTTTACACCTTTGACATCTATTTCAGCATCGTTCCAAGAAGCCGCGTCTACAGTCCAGAAAGTGACGGATTCTAAGGCCGTGACGGACCTTAGTAGTTGCCTATTTGACTAGAGTTTCTGATTGTACTTAAGGCTGCTGAAGAATTCTTGTATTGTGAGGCAACCAAAAGGGGAAAATTCCAAATGTTCTTCATACCCGCAAAAAACGAAACCTTTGAAAAAACTCTCGAAAAACTTCGGGAAAACCCCTTTCTGGGAAACCTCCTGCAGTACTCTGCATCTTCCCTGGACCTGCTCGCTCAGCCACTGGAGCTTAGCCAAGTGCGGTGGTGGTAGAAAATTTTGATAAAGGGGAGAAGAAGGGAGTTTCCAGGAGTCTCCGAGCTCTTTTGAAGAACGTTTGGAATTTTTCTTAATTTCGCAGCCACACAAAACAATCAGTTTTTCATTTGTTGCGAAATTAGACCTTCTAGATATCTCTGAGGCGCTTAGATGCATAAATGAATGTCAGTTGTGGGCAGACGGACACATTTCGTTTTTTTTTTCATTCTTTGCTCACACCGCATCCTTATTTCACTGTTCAAGCCTTTGTTTTTGGCTTTGTGTTCAGCTTGTGTTGCGTGTAGCCGTGTACAAAAAAAGATCAGAAAATCTGTAGCGAAATTACTGGGTTAATTGTCATCTCAGTCCAAAAACAACGAAGTGCGATAAAAAGCTAGTACTTGAGTGAATGTGTGGCTCCGAGCTCCATAAGCTAGGAAAAAATTTATAACAACAATATAAGCCCTAAAATGAGCAAATCCAACAAAAAATTGTGAAAACGGGGTATCTTGCGAGTCTCATGTCAACCAAAGGACTGAAAACACGCCGTTTAGTCAAGTTGCTTTAATCATTGTGATTTTGTGAACATGTCTCTGATGTTGTTGTTTTATTTTTGATAATTTGGTTCCCATTTCTGTTCAAAGCCCAAAGTCCTTTGTATGAATACTGCTTATATTGTTCTAATCTATGCTTTTCCCGTTGTTGTGTTATTGTTATGAGTGTTGTTTTAAAAGAATTTCGATCATAAAGACTATATCGTCAGTCACTGGATGAGGGATCGGCGCAACGCTGCTCGGCGGGAAAAATTGCGCGATCAATAGCCACTCTCCCTTCGTTTTCCCAAGCGCAATTTTTCCCGCCAAGCAGCGTCGCGGCGATCCCTCATCCAGTGATGGACGATACTTGCTTGTATTCGTTGCATTGCAAATAAATACAGTGCGGTCGGCTGCCAAGGGTAAAAAGGCGGCGGCGGGCGGCGGCCGCCGCCGTTTTTGTGCGGCGCCCAATTTAGGAACTGTTTAACGCGTTCAACGACTTCCTCGGTTGTTCCTATTCGTGAGATATTCTTGAGGCAGCCATACGATTCCACCAAAGAATTTTGGAGAATTCTTGATATGACTGTATATGAACGCTCAACTTCCTACAACTTTATTGACAACGTTTCGGGCCTAAGCCCTTCTTCAGGTACGCTGAAAAATTGCAAAACAATGTGCATCACCACTACACAGCAACATAGCAGGGTTTTGGAGAAATTTCAACTGGTTTGAAATTTTTCGAAAAATTGAACAGGGAGAGTGGCGAGTCTTCAGATGCTCATAAACAATTCTAAAACAACGTTATATCGTTAGTGAGAAATGTATGTGGTGCAAAATATTCAGTATCTCAAAAATAAGATGTTTTCTCAAAAAAACTCCGGGCTGAAAATAAGAATACTCTGGATGAAAGTTACAATACAGCGCCATGCAGCCCGATTGAAGTTAATTTTGGGCTCAGACAGGCCTATGCTGATTGAAACGTTATAATGGTGATTCAAATAATTTATATGCCCAAACACGAAATTACCGAAGAACTTTCTGGTTGATCACGCATATTTGAAAAAAATCCGAAAATTGGTGATTGTTAAGAAATCCAGTGTCTATTAAAAAAGCCATCAAATTAATTCTTTTATTGTGATGAAGGCTTTTGCAGAGCTAAGTATGTGACACCAGTGGTGAGTTATTTGGTCATTTTTGCTTCCCGATTTCCAAATCGTCATTGACTCAACATTGTTCTGCGGGACGCAACCAGTTTTTATGAGGTCCTGGACTGTATAACTCCTATAAAAAGGACTTGCCGAAGAAGTCAACTAGAAAAAGCATATTTGGGCATCAATAAAAACTAACAGAATAGGAGAAACCCAAAACCGAAAAAATTTGAAATTTTTTCGAAAATTTCGTATTTGGTGGTTTTTATTCTTTGGAATTCAGCACCCATTTGAAACCGTTATCTGGCAATAAAACGATTATAACCTTGATCTCGAACGAAAGCTCGTATTTCTACCTTATAAATTAGTTTGAGGCGGATTCATAGAAGAATGGGTGAGAAAAGTTTTTCCAAAAAGTGCTCCGCGCTCACTTTAGTGACGTTTTTTAATATTCAGCCGTATGTGGATTCATATGAAGAGAGGGGCTGTGGCACTTCAGAAAGTGTTCTTCTGCGTGTCAGTGAAAGTTTCCAAAATCCACGGAAAGAATTTTACAGAAAATTATCAAATTTTGATTTTGCAAAATATGACGATATCAAAAGTTCTATATTTACACCAACGTCAAACACTCTCCGTTCAAGCTTAATCAATGCTCTTGTCACAGACGAATGAAAAGAAGGGTCGCTATTGAACCTCACATTGTGGACAAGAATCACAAGGTGGTGATAGAAAAGAACAGGACCCAAACCCAGGCCACCATGCTCATAATTCTTTGCCTCAGAGTATACTGGATCAGAAAGGTTTCATATCTTGATATTGAAGAAGAAATGTTTCATACAGAATACAAATGGGCTGAGTCTCCTAATAATCGTACCATAGAATCTCAAATGTGGATGAGAAAAATCTAAGTTTTTTCTTCGATGGAATTCTGAGCTGTGGGTCCGATCTGGACTCACTATTGACAGATGGGTGCCAGTAAAGTCCGATCGACGAAATTCGTCCTCGCCCACAAAAATACCCAAACAACATTCAGATTTATAGAAAAAAACGTATACACCAAATTTTGTGCGAATTGGGATTCTTGTAGGGTATCTGTGCGTTGAAAACTACGAACGTTCAGACTGGAAGCGAAAATTGAAGAAATGTGAACTTGTCAATACTGAAAAGATTCCTTTGCGGTAGTATACAGATACGAATATGCAGGTTATGGCTAACATCATGGCTCCTCTGAATATGCCCAGATTCGTTCGTTCCTCTGGTATCGTTATGCCCTCACCCTGCTAATCGCTGACTTCGCACCTCCAGGGATCGTATTCGCCATCAACCCGCCGGGGAGTCGAACGGTAAACGAAGTGAAGTTTCAATACAAAGTGCGCGCTCCACGGCCACCTCTCGCCTCCCTTGGCTTCCCTCGCGACCGCCGGAAATTTTTGAATCGCATAGCTGAAGAATGGCCGCCTCGCGATGGAATCTTTATCTTTTCGCAGTGATATCGATACGTAACACAGTTTGCATTTCCATCTTACATGGTGTAAGATAGGTTGATTTGCTCCTCTGCCGCGCGCGGTATCATCCCTTCCGCTTCCCTTCGACTTCCCTCGGCGGGTTGTTGGCGAATACGACCCCAGTTGGACGCGTCAGGTTACCACAACGGCTCACCAACATTTAATGATAATGTTATCTGCATATACCAACAACAGCCAAATCGATTCAACAGTTTCACTACATTTAGGAAATCAGTTTGATAGCCAAATCTAATGGAACAGTTTCACGGATTTTTAGAGCAATGCCAAATCCTTAACCTTTTATGCGGAGCCCAACTTTCAGAAATTTCACAACTTTTTCCAAGGGTTTCCCTTCTACAATATCGTCAATCCCTGAAAGTCAAGTTGGTTTTTTTTCGAAAACATAGTGGTAGAAATGAAGAAACAACCGCTTTGCTGCTAAGACTGCAAGATAATAGTTGCAACGCGGCTTCCTCAACATAAGATACAAGGCATATACTTTTCGATTTTAAAAGTCGAAAAAATGAAGAAATGAGTTTTAAAATGACCCAATTGACCCAATTGAACAGGGACTAGGTACTATCCTAGACGGGGGGGGGGCATCCACCATTCAAAACAGAATAGAAATGAACCGCCAATTGGTTAGGCTACCAGTCGAAGTATTTCCATAGAGCTCGGTGCTCTTTCGGAATAGACGACCCACTACAGAATACAATGAAATTAGCAATAGCTCGGGCATGATCTACCGCTCGGTTGGTCTCATCAAACAGTTCAGTGTATTTGAAAAAGACTAAATCATTCGACGGCTTTAGTGGGATGATCATTTATCATGAAATTTCTCTAAAGGGTCGTCCATTCCGAAAGAGTACCTAGAGCTCTTATAAAAACAATGATTGATAGCGCAGTATCGGGCATTTTTTATTAGAGTTTCTCATCACATCTATGAGTAAATCTTGGGTGGCCCCACCACGTCTAGGATAGACCCAGGGTCAGCCGCTCTAGCCAAACTTCACCGGTTCATGCTGATGTGGCTCGTCTGCGCCGGCCCATATGTCTGATTCGGAACAAGAACGATAGTTAAGTGCGCCAGAAGAGGACTACCGTAATCATAGGAATGATGTTATTCGGCTCTCGTAAACAAATTTGATGATACCCAATTGATCAAGGGTAAGGTAAAAAAAAGTGGAGAGCGGTGTGTCTTCATTCACACACCGTCCTTCTCCAGAGGATCTGCCTGGACTACAAAGCAGGAAATCGGCGCCACCGGTGGTGAAGATGTAGCGAATTCGGAGTCAGAACTTAGAAAATGTCAGAGCCAACTCGAGTGAGATTACGGTAGCCCTGTTCTGGTGCACTTAACTATAGTTCTTGTTGATTCGGAGGCATGGCTTGCATACGGTGTCCTGAAAATTAAACTGAGGTCATGTACACGTCCCTTGATATCCTGCACACTTTTACTAAGATCCTACACACATTCCATGATGTCCTGCACACCTCTATTGGGATCCTGCACACGTTCCATGATGTCCTGCACACTCCTACTCAGGTCCTGCACACGTTCCATGATGTTCTGCACAGGTCCCATGAATTTCTGCACACTCCTACTGAGGTCCTGTACACATTCCACGACGTCCTGCACACCCCTACTGGGATCCTACACACATTCCATGACGCCCTACGCATCCCTACTTTGGTCCTACACACGTTCCATGATGTCCTGCACACCTCTATTGGGATCCTGCACACGTTCCATGATGTCCTGCACACTCCTACTGAGGTCCTGCACAGGTCCCATGATTTTCTGCACACTCCTACTGAGGTCCTGCACACATTCTACGGTGTCCTGCACACTCCTACGGGGCTCCTGCATACATTCCATGACGTCCTGCCTACTCCTATTGCGGTCTCGCATAGTCAACCGACACTTCAGCACACCGCCGGACGTTCAGAGTACACCACCCTAGAGATCAAGGTGTTTATATGGAGTCTAAGAGAACAATGACTGATAACGAAAAAAACCCATCATTTTCATAAACTAATATTGAGAGGCTGGGCTCGTATTCGCCAACAACCCGCCGAGGGTAGTCGAAGGGAAGCGGAAGGGATGATACCGCGCTCGGCAGAGGAGCAGATCAACCCATCTTACACCATGTAAGGCCCCGGTCATAGTTGGTGCTATTTGCATCTGCATCCCCGCACCCCCGCTCCCCCGCACCCCCGCACCCCCAACACCCCCGCACCCCGGTCGATACGTATGTTTAAAATGATGGAGTGAGGTTGAGAAAATCACTCGATGCATCCAACTAGATATGACGATGATTACGTGGCCAACAGGATTGCACCTATTCAGAGAAATAGTGAAGGAGAGTATGGTGAAGTCACGGAGGTAGCAGTAAGGTTAGCTTTCTAGTGATACGCAATGTTTTATCATCGACCCACCCACCCGGTGATTTTCTTATCCGCCGTCATCCACGTATTGCATGGATATCGACCGCGTCGGATACATTGAGTGATTTTCTCAACCTCACTCCATCATTTTAAACATACGTATCGACCGGGGTGCGGGGGTGTTGGGGGAGTGCGGGGGAGCGGGGTGCGGGGGAGCGGGGGGATACACCGAGTGATTTTCTCAGCTTCACCTCACCATGTTGTTCATACGTATCGACCGGGTGGGTGTTGGGGGTGTTGGGGGTGCGGGGGGGTGCGGGGGGGATACACCGAGTGATTTTTGCATCCCATTTCCAATGCATTCTGTGTGTATCGACCGGGCTGGAGGCGTCGGCTCATCCAACTATGACCGGGGCCTAAGATGGAAATGCAAACTGTGTTACGTATCGACATCACTGCAAAAAGATAAAGATTCCATCGCGAAGCGGCCATTCTTCAGCTATTCTATTCGAAAAATTCCGGCGGTCGCGAGGGAAGCCAAGGGAGGCGAGAGGTGGCCATGGAGCGCGCGTTTTGTACTGAAATTTCACCTCATTTACCCTTCGACTACCCGGCGGGTTATTGGCGAATACGACCCCTGGTTTCCGAATTTGAACGGCCCGTTAAGGGCCCAGAAGTCATTATGGTGAGTTCTGCCAATTATTTTCGGCATTCTCGTGGTCGATTACCTCTAGTCACAAATTCTCAAGCGATTCTGTCCACGCCTTCCAAAAAATGGAATTCGACGAACGGAGGCGGAGGCCGTGGCGGAGGCGGTGGTGAAGAACGTTTTTGCGTACTTTGAGAGGTCATAACTTTAGAAAGCGGGGACCAGTGAGGATGACAAGTTGCACACGCATGTAATTTCTTGCAGCGCATCGAATGGTGTACACCACATACCTCTGGTGACGGTATGAATAGGTGATCTCATTGTAGGGCTTCCGCGCGGGAAGAGATCAAAGCCAAATCCTGGTGCGCGCTTCGCGCGCACCACAATTTACATCAACTAAAAGAAGCTTTGTTGTCAACTATTCAGTACCGCAATCAATGGCTCTTGTTTTGGAAACTCCATACAAATACAATGATTGACAGCATTATCGACCAGTCCTCCAATTCATTTTGTCTTGCATCGCTTGTTCAAAGAAAAGTAAGGTATCCAAACACTCACGTCCTTTCTCCTTCACTCATTTCAGTGAGAAGAGACATTTTCGCCAACCAATGTGTCCTGAAAGCCTCAATGATTTTGCAAACTAAGCAGTGAAATTACAGGGAATTAGCACTTGGGTTGAGTGCACATATATATACAGCATGTAGTGGCTATGATAAAGCATTCGAAAGCCTACCTCGGCTCTATTCTAAGGGGGGGGGGGCACTCAAGTAAAATCAGAAATGAAATGAATCACATCTGATAAAATATGCTTGATACTGCTACCAGTCATTGTTGTTGATCAAATTCTATAGAAATACTTGGATTGATAGCGTTATCTACTGGTGGTTCATTTCATTTTTGACTTTTACTCGAGTGCCTAGCTCAGACATAATCGACGACCATCCCGTTGACGGTCCCGTTCACGATGGAGTGCTCACACAGCCGGACCATGAACGGTAGAGTGAACGGGCTGGTCGTCTCACAGGGAACGGGATGGTCAGCCTTCCAGGTAGCGCCATCACCAACGCTAAGGGGAACGGGATGGTCGTCGCTCGTTGAACGGGATGGTCAGCCTTCCATGTAGCGCCATCACCAACGCTAAGGGGAACGGGATGGTCGTCGCTCGGGGAACGGGATTAATAGTCGTCCACGCAACGCCATGGTCGACGCCAGAGCTAACGGGATGGTCGCCACACGGGGACATCCCAATCGGATTATCCCCTCTGGAAACCCCACCGGGGGGGGGGTGACCCGACCGCCACGGTCCGCAATGTGGTGCACCCCACCGTGGACCGTTGGGAGATGGCCCCATGGCCCCACAGTTGGGTACCACCCCCCCCCCTCCCAGAGCCGTGGGGAGCGCCCTCTCCTCGGCGATAAAAATTATCCTCCGGTATCCCGTGGATCTTCTAGGAAGTGACTCGATTCTACCTCTCAGGTCCGGCTCTGCAGAGCCGAATGAGGCACACTGTGAGATGAGAAGTCTTTTATACCAGCATTATTGCTAATATCTTTATGTAAACAAGTTAAGGCCTCGTTTTTGGTTAACGCGGTCGTCAGAATCGAGACACGCCCACCGTTCACTGTGTTTCACCACCAACTTACACATCAATGCACCCAATGTACCCAAACTTTAACGGGATGCTAAACGCAGTTTTGCCTGAGAGGATAGAGCCCCTACCTCCTCCCTACCTTATTCTCCTTACAACTTCACGTAAAACTTGTTTTAGCCCAGACATCTCTTTCGTATCACCCAATCTGTCCGGCGCCTGCCGTGGAGAAGTTAAAGTCTGCCCGAATGAGACTGTTCGCCCACGCGGTTGGCGGGCGAGTTGATCGGCCGTCGCGAAGGTATTTTTCAGAATTGTGAATCAATCAAAAGGAATATCACACGTATAGTGAACAATGCCCCAGTCAGCTGTAACTCAGCTGTGGGTAGGCTTGTCCGAAAAATGTCTTCGTGACAGCCGCTCGACTATCACGCCGACCGCTTGGGTGGACAGTCTCACTCGGACAGACTTTAACTCGTCTTTTGCGCTCGGGACCGTTTCGGTTGATTGGAATAGCCTGATCTTTTGCACTGCGAAAAACTGCTATTCCGTTCAAGCAGAGCGGTCCCGAGTGAGTTTTGAAGTGCCAAACACGGGTTAGCACCTCCATTTTTGTGTATTAGACCTACTCAGGTACTCAGGGCGACAGCCGGCGAACCTCTATGCCGTAAACGACGGCCGACGCCCCACATTTCGAGGGGCCAGCGGCGAACCATGCCGCATGCGACGCACACGCAGCGCGGATATTGGCTCGCCCGCGAACCACAAAACACGCCACGCCATCTTCAATTCGGCCGGTTGGAAATACAATTGATAATGATCACGACTGATCACGTCGTAACGTGGTAATCACGTGCACAGCCGGTATAGAAGGCGCCTCATCTCACTAGAGTCCTCAATCGGCATTCTAATGCCGGCCCTGGAAGGTGACTTCGAATCACTCTCCGGAGGCCAGCATATTTTTGACAGCTGAGGGGATAGGGTATCTCCACGGCTGGGGGGGGGGTTCGCCGTGATCCGCGGGGAGGGTGGTTCCTCACCGCAGACTGCGGTGGACCGAGGCGCGTTTCTCAGCCGTGGTGCCGGGGTGGCATACTTGAGGTAAACATTAATACAAATAATGGTCGCGGGCCATCTGGTAAAGGTCCGCGGGCCGTCGACATACGGCTGGCCGGCGAACCAAAAGCGGGTGGCCGGAGGACGGAGACCGTGGGCCAGCTTGGAAAGGTTTGCCGGCCGTCGTCCTGAGTACCTGAGTAGAAACCTCGCTTCTCTGTCCAGGTGGGTCGGTTTGAAAAATTCGAGAAATGTTATAGGCATCGCCTGCACCGGCTGCAGTCACTGACACAAGGCTTATTTCATTTCGAACGATGCAGTTGGTTATCGAACGGCGTATCATCTAACTATGACAAGTGCTGCACCATGAGGTTTCAGGCCCAGAAACTGGAAACATACCCACGGTTTCTTGCAGTGGTACGATGGACCCCCGTCGAAGACGTCAACGAAAGGAACCATACCTGATACGTCGTTACTTGGTGAGAGGAACTTTGATATGAACGCTAGCCGTTATCGCGATTTTTAGAAAACAACTTGCTTTACGTACTGCTCACAATCAGATAGCTTTCATGCTCAAAACACGGTCGAGCAGCTTATTACTGATAACGTCAAACAACTCAGGCAATTCGGTATCAGCAAGCGGCCAGCAGGACAGGCGCAAGGGTTAAGTCATTCCCTTGCTGATGAAAAAGGGGCGTTCCCTGGGCGTTCACAGGCCCCTTGCATGGGCCTTCAAGGGAGTTGAAAAATTCATAAAGCGTCGAGTCGTAGATTTTAGCAAGGGGGCTATGTTCCAAATACAAGGGAGCAGCAAAGACTCGCAATTTTTTGCTAGGGAGTCATCCTCGGAGATCAAGGGGCCTTAAAAAAGCGGTCGTTTTTTAGCAAGGGGGTAACTTCATTGCTCTCTCCCATTGCTAGGGAGTATACATATATTCCATTACGCTCCCTTGCTCCTCTCGATTTTCACCTTCTCCCACCTTGCTGCTGCTTTTTTCTTCTCCCTTGCCGGTGTTACATATTTTTTTAACCACCAAAAGGAGCGTTTCTTGTATCACCGGTCACTAGATTGGGTCATACCATACGACAACAGCTTTCTATTTACCCACGATGGCGCATCCTATATCTTCAGCCTTATACAGGCCAACAAGCAGTGCGCATTGCTAATTTTTCATTCAATTTAATGAGACAAATCACGAGAAACAATATTATGACGGAAACACGGAACCTACAGATAAACAAAAACAATCACAGTCAACAAAGTGGTAACCACATTGATCACAGGGTGTTGTTAAGAAAATAGGGACACGGTAGTCTGAGTGGTGCACATATTTAAAAAATCCTATCAGATCGCTCACTCAAATATTTCTATTTCGGCTCTTAAATATCTCTTTTCCCCTCATCTCATTGATACCTGTGTTCGACATCTGTATATTCAACGAACCTTAGAATTTCTAATTGTGGTGAGCGCGAAGCGCTCACCAGGATTTGGCTTTGATCTCTTCCCGCGCGGATGCCCTACAATGAGATCACCTATTCATACCGTCAACAGAGGTATGAGCTGTACACTATTCGACGCGCTGCAAGAAATTACATATGTGTGCAACTTTTCATCCCAATTGGTCCCCGCTTTCTGAAGTTATGACCTCTCAAAGTACGCAAAAACGTTCTCCACCACCGCCTCCGCCTCCGCCTCCGCCTCCGCCTCCGCCTCCGCCTCCGCCACCGCCTCCGCCTCCGCCTCCACCTCCGTCCGTCGAAAACCATTTTTTGGAAGGCGTGGACCAAATCGCTCGAAAATTTGTGACTAGATGTAATAGACCACGGGAATGACGAAAATAATTGTCAGAACTCACCATAATGACTTCTGGGCCCCTAACGGGCGTTTGAAACTCGGAAACCGGCCTCTCAAGATTAGTTTATAAAAATGACGGGTTTTTCGTTATCAGTCATTGTTTTCTTAGAGACTCCATATAAATACCTTGCTCTCTAGGGTGGTGTACTCTAAACGTCCGGCTTGGAACAGGACGCTATGCGGAAGGGTTGTTTTTGAGCGTGGCGCGTGTTTGTACCATGCGCACCAAAGATAAGAAGTCGTCGCAGGGTGCGCTGAAGTGTCGGTTGACTATGCGAGACCGCAGTAGGAGTATGCAGGACGTCGTGGAACTACAGCAACCCCTCAGTAGGTGTGCGCAGGACGCCGTAGAATGTGTGCAGGACCTCAGTAGGAGTGTGCAGGACCTTAGTAGGAGTGTGCAGGACATCATGGGACCTGTGCAGGACCCCAGTGGGGGTGTGCAGGACCTCAGTAGGAGTGTGCAGGACATTTTGGGACCTGTGCAGGACCCCAGTAAGGGTGTGCAGGACGTCGTAGAATGTGTGCAGGACCTCAGTGGGAGTGTGCAGGACCTTAGTAGGAGTGTGCAGGACATCATGGGACCTGTGCAGGACCCCAGTAGGGGTGTGCAGGACCTCAGTAGGAGTGTGCATGACATTATGGGACCTGTACAGGACCTCAGTAGGAGTGCGCAGGATATCATGGAACGTGTGCAGGACCCCAGTAGGGGTGTGCAGGACGTCGTAGAATGTGTGCAGGACCTCAGTGAGTGTGCAGGACCTTAGTAGGAGTGTGCAGGACATCATGGGACCTGTGCAGGACCCCAGTAGGAGTGTGCAGGACATCATGGGACCTGTGCAGGACCCCAGTAGGGGTGTGCAGGACGTCGTAGAATGTGTGCAGGACCTTAGTAGGAGTGTGCAGGACATCATGAAACATGTGCAAAACCCCTGTAAGGATGAGCAGGACTTCATGGAATGTGTGCAGGACATCAGTAGGAGTGTGCAGGACATCATGAAGCGTGTGCAGGACCCCAGTAGGGTTGAGCAGGACGTCATGGAATGTGTGTAGGACCTTAGTAAAATTACACAGGACATCATAGAACGTGTGCAGGACCCCAATAGGGGTGTGCAGGACATCATGGAATGTGTGCAAGACCTTAGTAGGAGTGTGCAGGACATCATGAAACGTGTGCAAGACCCCTGTAAGGATGATCAGAACTTCGTGGAATGTGTGCAGGACATCAGTAGGAGTGTGCAGGACATCATGAAGCGTGTGCAGGACCCCAATAGGGGTGTGCAGGACATCATGGAATGTGTGCAGGACCTTAGTAGGAGTGTGCAGGACATCATGAAACGTGTGCAAGACCCCTGTAAGGATGATCAGAACTTCGTGGAATGTGTGCAGGACATCAGTAGGAGTGTGCAGGACATCATGAAACGTGTGCAAGACCCCTGTAAGGATGAGCAGGACTTCATGGAATGTGTGCTGGATCTCAGTAGGGGTGTGCAGGACGCCGTAGAATGTGTGCAGGACCTCAGTAGGAGTGTGCAGGACCTTAGTAGGAGTGTGCAGGACATCATGGGACCTGTGCAGGACCCCAGTAGGGGTGTGCAGGACGTCGTAGAATGTGTGCAGGACCTCAGTAGGAGTGTGCAGGACCTTAGTAGGAGTGTGCAGGACATCATGGGACCTGTGCAGGACCCCAGTAGGGGTGTGCAGGACCTCACAGTAGGAGTGTGCAGGACATTTTGGGACCTGTGCAGGACCCCAGTAAGGGTGTGCAGGACGTCGTAGAATGTGTGCAGGACCTCAGTGGGAGTGTGCAGGACCTTAGTAGGAGTGTGCAGGACATCATGGGACCTGTGCAGGACCCCAGTAGGGTGTGCAGGACCTCAGTAGGGGTGTGCATGACATTATGGGACCTGTACAGGACCTCAGTAGGAGTGCGCAGGATATCATGGAACGTGTGCAGGACCCCAGTAGGGGTGTGCAGGACGTCGTAGAATGTGTGCAGGACCTCAGTAGGAGTGTGCAGGACCTTAGTAGGAGTGTGCAGGACATCATGGGACCTGTGCAGGACCCCAGTAGGGGTGTGCAGGACGTCGTAGAATGTGTGCAGGACCTCAGTAGGAGTGTGCAGGACCTTAGTAGGAGTGTGCAGGACATCATGGGACCTGTGCAGGACCCCAGTAGGGGTGTGCAGGACCTCAGTAGGGGTGTGCATGACATTATGGGACCTGTGCAGGACCCCAGTGGGGGTGTGCAGGACCTCAGTAGGAGTGTGCAGGACATTTTGGGACCTGTGCAGGACCCCAGTAAGGGTGTGCAGGACGTCGTAGAATGTGTGCAGGACCTCAGTGGGAGTGTGCAGGACCTTAGTAGGAGTGTGCAGGACATCATGGGACCTGTGCAGGACCCCAGTAGGGGTGTGCAGGACCTCAGAAGGAGTGTGCATGACATTATGGGACCTGTACAGGACCTCAGTAGGAGTGCGCAGGATATCATGGAACGTGTGCAGGACCCCAGTAGGGGTGTGCAGGACGTCGTAGAATGTGTGCAGGACCTCAGTAGGAGTGTGCAGGACCTTAGTAGGAGTGTGCAGGACATCATGGGACCTGTGCAGGACCCCAGTAGGAGTGTGCAGGACATCATGGAACCTGTGTAGGACCCCAGTAGGGGTGTGCAGGACATCGTAGAATGTGTGCAGAACATCAGTAGGAGTGTGCAGGACATCATGGGACCTGTGCAGGACCCCAGTAGGGGTGTGCAGGACGTCGTAGAATGTGTGCAGGACCTTAGTAGGAGTGTGAAGGACATCATGAAACATGTGCAAGACCCTGTAAGGATGAGCAGGACTTCATGGAATGTGTGCAGGACATCAGTAGGAGTGTGCAGGACATCATGAAGCGTGTGCAGGACCCCAGTAGGGTTGAGCAGGACGTCATGGAATGTGTGTAGGACCTTAGTAAAATTACACAGGACATCATAGAACGTGTGCAGGACCCCAATAGGGGTGTGCAGGACATCATGGAATGTGTGCAGGACCTTAGTAGGAGTGTGCAGGACATCATGAAACGTGTGCAAGACCCCTGTAAGGATGATCAGAACTTCGTGGAATGTGTGCAGGACATCAGTAGGAGTGTGCAGGACATCATGAAGCGTGTGCAGGACCCCAATAGGGGTGTGCAGGACATCATGGAATGTGTGCAGGACCTTAGTAGGAGTGTGCAGGACATCATGAAACGTGTGCAAGACCCCTGTAAGGATGAGCAGGACTTCATGGAATGTGTGCTGGATCTCAGTAGGGGTGTGCAGGACGCCGTAGAATGTGTGCAGGACCTCAGTAGGAGTGTGCAGGACCTTAGTAGGAGTGTGCAGGACATCATGGGACCTGTGCAGGACCCCAGTAGGGGTGTGCAGGACGTCGTAGAATGTGTGCAGGACCTCAGTAGGAGTGTGCAGGACCTTAGTAGGAGTGTGCAGGACATCATGGGACCTGTGCAGGACCCCAGTAGGGGTGTGCAGGACCTCAGTAGGAGTGTGCAGGACATTATGGGACCTGTGCAGGACCTCAGTGGGAGTGCGTAGGACATCATGGAACGTGTGCAGGACCCCAGTAGGGGTGTGCAGGACGCCGTAGAATGTGTGCAGGACCTCAGTAGGAGTGTGCAGGACCTTAGTAGGAGTGTGCAGGACATCATGGGACCTGTGCAGGACCCCAGTAGGGGTGTGCAGGACGTCGTAGAATGTGTGCAGGACCTCAGTAGGAGTGTGCAGGACCTTAGTAGGAGTGTGCAGGACATCATGGGACCTGTGCAGGACCCCAGTGGGGGTGTGCAGGACCTCAGTAGGAGTGTGCAGGACATTTTGGGACCTGTGCAGGACCCCAGTAAGGGTGTGCAGGACGTCGTAGAATGTGTGCAGGACCTCAGTGGGAGTGTGCAGGACCTTAGTAGGAGTGTGCAGGACATCATGGGACCTGTGCAGGACCCCAGTAGGGGTGTGCAGGACCTCAGTAGGAGTGTGCATGACATTATGGGACCTGTACAGGACCTCAGTAGGAGTGCGCAGGATATCATGGAACGTGTGCAGGACCCCAGTAGGGGTGTGCAGGACGTCGTAGAATGTGTGCAGGACCTCAGTAGGAGTGTGCAGGACCTTAGTAGGAGTGTGCAGGACATCATGGGACCTGTGCAGGACCCCAGTAGGAGTGTGCAGGACATCATGGGACCTGTGCAGGACCCCAGTAGGGGTGTGCAGGACGTCGTAGAATGTGTGCAGGACCTTAGTAGGAGTGTGCAGGACATCATGAAACATGTGCAAGACCCCTGTAAGGATGAGCAGGACTTCATGGAATGTGTGCAGGACACCCAGTAGGAGTGTGCAGGACATCATGAAGCGTGTGCAGGACCCCAGTAGGGTTGAGCAGGACGTCATGGAATGTGTGTAGGACCTTAGTAAAATTACACAGGACATCATAGAACGTGTGCAGGACCCCAATAGGGGTGTGCAGGACATCATGGAATGTGTGCAAGACCTTAGTAGGAGTGTGCAGGACATCATGAAACGTGTGCAAGACCCCTGTAAGGATGATCAGAACTTCGTGGAATGTGTGCAGGACATCAGTAGGAGTGTGCAGGACATCATGAAGCGTGTGCAGGACCCCAATAGGGGTGTGCAGGACATCATGGAATGTGTGCAGGACCTTAGTAGGAGTGTGCAGGACATCATGAAACGTGTGCAAGACCCCTGTAAGGATGATCAGAACTTCGTGGAATGTGTGCAGGACATCAGTAGGAGTGTGCAGGACATCATGAAACGTGTGCAAGACCCCTGTAGGAGTGTGCAGGACCTTAGTAGGAGTGTGCAGGACATCATGGGACCTGTGCAGGACCCCAGTAGGGGTGTGCAGGACGTCGTAGAATGTGTGCAGGACCTCAGTAGGAGTGTGCAGGACCTTAGTAGGAGTGTGCAGGACATCATGGGACCTGTGCAGGACCCCAGTAGGGGTGTGCAGGACCTCAGTAGGAGTGTGCAGGACATTTTGGGACCTGTGCAGGACCCCAGTAAGGGTGTGCAGGACGTCGTAGAATGTGTGCAGGACCTCAGTGGGAGTGTGCAGGACCTTAGTAGGAGTGTGCAGGACATCATGGGACCTGTGCAGGACCCCAGTAGGGTGTGCAGGACCCCAGTAGGGGTGTGCATGACATTATGGGACCTGTACAGGACCTCAGTAGGAGTGCGCAGGATATCATGGAACGTGTGCAGGACCCCAGTAGGGGTGTGCAGGACGTCGTAGAATGTGTGCAGGACCTCAGTAGGAGTGTGCAGGACCTTAGTAGGAGTGTGCAGGACATCATGGGACCTGTGCAGGACCCCAGTAAGGGGGTGCAGGACGTCGTAGAATGTGTGGAGGACCTCAGGGGGCGTGTGCAGCACCCTAGTAGGATTGTGCAGAACATCATGGGACCTGTGCAGGACCCCAGTTGGGGTGTGCAGGGCCTCAGTAGGGGTGTGCATGACATTATGGGACCTGTGCAGGACCCCAGTGGGGTGTGCAGGACCTCAGTAGGAGTGTGCAGGACATTTTGGGACCTGTGCAGGACCCCAGTAAGGGTGTGCAGGACGTCGTAGAATGTGTGCAGGACCTCAGTGGGAGTGTGCAGGACCTTAGTAGGAGTGTGCAGGACATCATGGGACCTGTGCAGGACCCCAGTAGGGGTGTGCAGGACCTCAGAAGGAGTGTGCATGACATTATGGGACCTGTACAGGACCTCAGTAGGAGTGCGCAGGATATCATGGAACGTGTGCAGGACCCCAGTAGGGGTGTGCAGGACGTCGTAGAATGTGTGCAGGACCTCAGTAGGAGTGTGCAGGACCTTGGTAGGAGTTTGCAGGACATCATGGGACCTGTGCAGGACCCCAGTAGGAGTGTGCAGGACATCATGGAACCTGTGTAGGACCCCAGTAGGGTGTGCAGGACATCGTAGAATGTGTGCAGAACATCAGTAGGAGTGTGCAGGACATCATGGGACCTGTGCAGGACCCCAGTAGGGGTGTGCAGGACGTCGTAGAATGTGTGCAGGACCTTAGTAGGAGTGTGCAGGACATCATGAAACATGTGCAAGACCCCTGTAAGGATGAGCAGGACTTCATGGAATGTGTGCAGGACATCAGTAGGAGTGTGCAGGACATCATGAAGCGTGTGCAGGACCCCAGTAGGGTTGAGCAGGACGTCATGGAATGTGTGTAGGACCTTAGTAAAATTACACAGGACATCATAGAACGTGTGCAGGACCCCAATAGGGGTGTGCAGGACATCATGGAATGTGTGCAGGACCTTAGTAGGAGTGTGCAGGACATCATGAAACGTGTGCAAGACCCCTGTAAGGATGATCAGAACTTCGTGGAATGTGTGCAGGACATCAGTAGGAGTGTGCAGGACATCATGAAGCGTGTGCAGGACCCCAATAGGGGTGTGCAGGACATCATGGAATGTGTGCAGGACCTTAGTAGGAGTGTGCAGGACATCATGAAACGTGTGCAAGACCCCTGTAAGGATGATCAGAACTTCGTGGAATGTGTGCAGGACATCAGTAGGAGTGTGCAGGACATCATGAAACGTGTGCAAGACCCCTGTAAGGATGAGCAGGACTTCATGGAATGTGTGCTGGATCTCAGTAGGGTGTGCAGGACGCCGTAGAATGTGTGCAGGACCTCAGTAGGAGTGTGCAGGACCTTAGTAGGAGTGTGCAGGACATCATGGGACCTGTGCAGGACCCCAGTAGGGGTGTGCAGGACGTCGTAGAATGTGTGCAGGACCTCAGTAGGAGTGTGCAGGACCTTAGTAGGAGTGTGCAGGACATCATGGGACCTGTGCAGGACCCCAGTAGGGGTGTGCAGGACCTCAGTAGGAGTGTGCAGGACATTTTGGGACCTGTGCAGGACCCCAGTAAGGGTGTGCAGGACGTCGTAGAATGTGTGCAGGACCTCAGTGGGAGTGTGCAGGACCTTAGTAGGAGTGTGCAGGACATCATGGGACCTGTGCAGGACCCCAGTAGGGGTGTGCAGGACCTCAGTAGGGGTGTGCATGACATTATGGGACCTGTACAGGACCTCAGTAGGAGTGCGCAGGATATCATGGAACGTGTGCAGGACCCCAGTAGGGGTGTGCAGGACGTCGTAGAATGTGTGCAGGACCTCAGTAGGAGTGTGCAGGACCTTAGTAGGAGTGTGCAGGACATCATGGGACCTGTGCAGGACCCCAGTAGGGGTGTGCAGGACGTCGTAGAATGTGTGCAGGACCTCAGTAGGAGTGTGCAGGACCTTAGTAGGAGTGTGCAGGACATCATGGGACCTGTGCAGGACCCCAGTAGGGGTGTGCAGGACCTCAGTAGGGGTGTGCATGACATTATGGGGACCTGTGCAGGACCCCAGTGGGGGTGTGCAGGACCTCAGTAGGAGTGTGCAGGACATTTTGGGACCTGTGCAGGACCCCAGTAAGAGAGTGTGCAGGACGTCGTAGAATGTGTGCAGGACCTCAGTGGGAGTGTGCAGGACCTTTGTAGGAGTGTGCAGGACATCATGGGACCTGTGCTGGACCCCAGTAGGGGTGTGCAGGACCTCAGAAGGAGTGTGCATGATATTATGGGACCTGTACAGGACCTCAGTAGGGAGTGCGCAGGATATCATGGAACGTGTGCAGGACCCCAGTAGGGGGGTGTGCAGGACGTCGTAGAATGTGTGCAGGACCTCAGTAGGAGTGTGCAGGACCTTAGTAGGAGTGTGCAGGACATCATGGGACCTGTGCAGGACCCCAGTAGGAGTGTGCAGGACATCATGGAACCTGTGTAGGACCCCAGTAGGGGTGTGCAGGACATCGTAGAATGTGTGCAGAACATCAGTAGGAGTGTGCAGGACATCATGGGACCTGTGCAGGACCCCAGTAGGGGTGTGCAGGACGTCGTAGAATGTGTGCAGGACCTTAGTAGGAGTGTGAAGGACATCATGAAACATGTGCAAGACCCCTGTAAGGATGAGCAGGACTTCATGGAATGTGTGCAGGACATCAGTAGGAGTGTGCAGGACATCATGAAGCGTGTGCAGGACCCCAGTAGGGTTGAGCAGGACGTCATGGAATGTGTGTAGGACCTTAGTAAAATTACACAGGACATCATAGAACGTGTGCAGGACCCCAATAGGGGTGTGCAGGACATCATGGAATGTGTGCAGGACCTTAGTAGGAGTGTGCAGGACATCATGAAACGTGTGCAAGACCCTGTAAGGATGATCAGAACTTCGTGGAATGTGTGCAGGACATCAGTAGGAGTGTGCAGGACATCATGAAGCGTGTGCAGGACCCCAATAGGGGTGTGCAGGACATCATGGAATGTGTGCAGGACCTTAGTAGTAGTGTGCAGGACATCATGAAACGTGTGCAAGACCCCTGTAAGGATGATCAGAACTTCGTGGAATGTGTGCAGGACATCAGTAGGAGTGTGCAGGACATCATGAAACGTGTGCAAGACCCCTGTAAGGATGAGCAGGACTTCATGGAATGTGTGCTGGATCTCAGTAGGGGTGTGCAGGACGCCGTAGAATGTGTGCAGGACCTCAGTAGGAGTGTGCAGGACCTTAGTAGGAGTGTGCAGGACATCATGGGACCTGTGCAGGACCCCAGTAGGGGTGTGCAGGACGTCGTAGAATGTGTGCAGGACCTCAGTAGGAGTGTGCAGGACCTTAGTAGGAGTGTGCAGGACATCATGGGACCTGTGCAGGACCCCAGTAGGGGTGTGCAGGACCTCAGTAGGGGTGTGCATGACATTATGGGACCTGTACAGGACCTCAGTAGGAGTGCGCAGGATATCATGGAACGTGTGCAGGACCCCAGTAGGGGTGCGCAGGACGCCGTAGAATGTGTGCAGGACCTCAGTAGGAGTGTGCAGGACCTTAGTAGGAGTGTGCAGGACATCATGGGACCTGTGCAGGACCCCAGTAGGGGTGTGCAGGACGTCGTAGAATGTGTGCAGGACCTCAGTAGGAGTGTGCAGGACCTTAGTAGGAGTGTGCAGGACATCATGGGACCTGTGCAGGACCCCAGTGGGGGTGTGCAGGACCTCAGTAGGAGTGTGCAGGACATTTTGGGACCTGTGCAGGACCCCAGTAAGGGTGTGCAGGACGTCGTAGAATGTGTGCAGGACCTCAGTGGGAGTGTGCAGGACCTTAGTAGGAGTGTGCAGGACATCATGGGACCTGTGCAGGACCCCAGTAGAAGTGTGCAGGACCTCAGTAGGAGTGTGCATGACATTATGGGACCTGTACAGGACCTCAGTAGGAGTGCGCAGGATATCATGGAACGTGTGCAGGACCCCAGTAGGGGTGTGCAGGACGTCGTAGAATGTGTGCAGGACCTCAGTAGGAGTGTGCAGGACCTTAGTAGGAGTGTGCAGGACATCATGGGACCTGTGCAGGACCCCAGTAGGAGTGTGCAGGACATCATGGGACCTGTGCAGGACCCCAGTAGGGGTGTGCAGGACGTCGTAGAATGTGTGCACGACCTTAGTAGGAGTGTGCAGGACATCATGAAACATGTGCAAGACCCCTGTAAGGATGAGCAGGACTTCATGGAATGTGTGCAGGACATCAGTAGGAGTGTGCAGGACATCATGAAGCGTGTGCAGGACCCCAGTAGGGTTGAGCAGGACGTCATGGAATGTGTGTAGGACCTTAGTAAAATTACACAGGACATCATAGAACGTGTGCAGGACCCCAATAGGGGTGTGCAGGACATCATGGAATGTGTGCAAGACCTTAGTAGGAGTGTGCAGGACATCATGAAACGTGTGCAAGACCCTGTAAGGGATGATCAGAATTTCGTGGAATGTGTGCAGGACATCAGCAGGAGTGTGCAGGACATCATGAAGCGTGTGCAGGACCCCAATAGGGGTGTGCAGGACATCATGGAATGTGTGCAGGACCTTAGTAGGAGTGTGCAGGACATCATGAAACGTGTGCAAGACCCCTGTAAGGATGATCAGAACTTCGTGGAATGTGTGCAGGACATCAGTAGGAGTGTGCAGGACATCATGAAACGTGTGCAAGACCCTGTAAGGATGAGCAGGACTTCATGGAATGTGTGCTGGATCTCAGTAGGGGTGTGCAGGACGCCGTAGAATGTGTGCAGGACCTCCAGTAGGAGTGTGCAGGACCTTAGTAGGAGTGTGCAGGACATCATGGGACCTGTGCAGGACCCCAGTAGGGGTGTGCAGGACGTCGTAGAATGTGTTGCAGGACCTCAGTAGGAGTGTGCAGGACCTTAGTAAGGAGTGTGCAGGACATCATGGGACCTGTGCAGGGCCCCAGTAGGGGTGTGCAGGACCTCAGTAGGAGTGTGCAGGACATTTTGGGACCTGTGCAGGACCCCAGTAAGAGTGTGCAGGACGTCGTAGAATGTGTGCAGGACCTCAGTGGGAGTGTGCAGGACCTTAGTAGTAGGAGTGTGCAGGACATCATGGGACCTGTGCAGGACCCCAGTAGGGGTGTGCAGGACCTCAGTAGGGGTGTGCATGACATTATGGGACCTGTACAGGACCTCAGTAGGAGTGCGCAGGATATCATGGAACGTGTGCAGGACCCCAGTAGGGTGTGCAGGACGTCGTAGAATGTGTGCAGGACCTCAGTAGGAGTGTGCAGGACCTTAGTAGGAGTGTGCAGGACATCATGGGACCTGTGCAGGACCCCAGTAGGGGGTGTGCAGGACGTCGTAGAATGTGTGCAGGACCTCCAGTAGGAGTGTGCAGGACCTTAGTAGGAGTGTGCAGGACATCATGGGACCTGTGCAGGACCCCAGTAGGGTGTGCAGGACCTCAGTAGGGGTGTGCATGACATTATGGGACCTGTGCAGGACCCCAGTGAGGGTGTGCAGGACCTCCAGTAGGAGTGTGCAGGACATTTTGGGACCTGTGCAGGACCCCAGTAAGGGTGTGCAGGACGTCGTAGAATGTGTGCAGGACCTCGGTGGGAGTGTGCAGGACCTTAGTAGGAGTGTGCAGGACATCACTTGGGACCTGTGCAGGACCCCAGTAGGGGTGTGCAGGACCTCAGTAGGGAGTGTGCAGGGACATTATGGTACCTGTGCAGGACCTCCAGTAGGAGTGTGCAGGACATCATGGAGCCTGTGCAGGACTCCAGTAGGGGGTGTGCAGGTCGTCGTAGAATGTGTGCAGGACCTCAGTAGGAGTGTGCAGGACCTTGGTAGGAGTGTGCAGGACATCATGGTCCCTGTGCAGGACCCCAGTAGGAGTGTGCAGGACATCATGGGACCTGTGCAGGACCCCAGTAAGGGTGTGCAGGACCTCAGTAGGAGTGTGCAGGACATTATGGGACCCGCGCAGGACCCCAGTAGGGGTGTGCAGGACGTCGTAGAATGTGTGCAGGACCTCCAGTAGGAGTGTGCAGGACCTTAGTAGGAGTGTGCAAGACATCATGGGACCTGTGCAGGACCCCAGTAAGGGGTGTGCAGGACCTCAGTAGGAGTCTGCAGGACATTATGGAACGTGTGCAAGACCTTAGTAGGAGTGTGCAGGACATCATGGGACCTGTGCAGGACCCCAGTAAGGATGATCAGAACTTATTGTGCGGACGTCCCGTAGAATGTGTGCAGGAACCTCCGGTGGGGGTGTGCAGGACCTTAGTAGAGTATGCAGGACATCATGGGACATGTGCAGGACCCCAGTAGGGGTGTGCAGGACGTCGTAGAATGTATGCAGCACCTCAGCAGAAGTGTGCAGGACCTTAGTAGGAGTGTGTGCAGGACATCATGGGACCTGTGCAGGACCCCAGAAGGGGTGTGCAGGACGTCGTAGAATGTGTGCCAGAACCTCAGTAGGAGTGTGCAGGACATCATGGGACCTGTGCAGGACCCCAGAAGGGGTGTGCAGGACGTCGTAAAATGTGTGCAGAACCTCAGTAGGAGTGTGCAGGACATCATGGGACCTGTGCAGGACCCCAGTAGGAGTGTGCAGGACGTCGTAGAATGTGTGCAGAACCTCAGTGGGAGTGTGCAGGACCTTAGTAGGAGTATGCAGGACATCATGGGACATGTGCAGGACCCCAGTAGGGGTGTGCAGGACGTCGTAGAATGTGTGCAGAACCTCAGTAGGAGTGTGCAGGACATCATGGGACCTGTGCAGGACCCCAGTAGGGGTGTGCAGGACGTCGTAGAATGTGTGCAGAACGTCAGTAGGAGTGTGCAGGACATCATGGGACCTGTGCAGGACCCCAGTAGGGGTGTGCAGGACGTCGTAGAATGTGTGCAGGACCTTCGTAGGAGTGTGCAGGACATCATGAAACGTGTGCAACACCCCTGTAAGGATGAGCAGGACTCATAGAATGTGTGCAGGACATCAGTAGGAGTGTGCAGGACATCATTAAGCGTGTGCATGACGCCAGGAGGGATTAGCAGCACGTCATGGAATGTGTGTAGGACCTTAGTAAAATTGTGCAGGACATCATAGAACGTGTGCAGGACCCCAATAGGGGTGTGCAGGACATCAAGGAATGTGTGCAGGACCTTAGTAGGAGTGTGCAGGACATCATGAAACGTGTGCAAGACCCCTGTAAGGATGAGCAGAACTTCGTGGAATGTGTGCAGAACATCAGTAGGAGTGTGCAGGACATCATGAAACGTGTGCAAGACCCCTGTAAGGATGAGCAGGACTTCATGGAATGTGTGCTGGATCTCAGTACGAGTGTGCAGGACCTCAGTTTAATGCTCAGGACACCGTATGCAAGCCAGGCATCCGAATCTACAAGAACGATAGTTAAGTCCCGCCAGAACAGGGCTACCGTAATCTCACTCGAGTTAGCTCTAAAATTTTCTAAGTTCTGACTCCGAATTCGCTTCATCTTCCCTACAGGTGGTGATGTTTTCCTGCTTTGTAGTCCATGCAGATCCTCAACTGCTGACCTCTGGAGCAGGACGGTGTGTGAATCAAGACATACCGCTCTTCACTTCTTTTTATACTTTACCCTTGGTCAATTTTGTATCATCAATTTGTTTACGAGAGCCGAATAACATTATTCCTAAGATTACGGTAGCCCTCTTCTGGCGCACTTAAAGGCAGTGTTCACGACTAATCTCGTTCTCGAGGTCTCGGTGTGAAACTCTAAGTTGGCAGGTGCTGTAGAGGATAGGGTCTAAGAAGGCAACGAAAACTGGCCAGAAATGAATACAAACGGCTTTGAAAGCTCTCCCGATGCGCCTACCTATCCCGGTCCGCCCCCGATCGGACGAGCTTGTGGCGCCGCACGCGTTTCGATGGCAAATTGCCAAGCAACTCTGCCGCAATTAGCATTACCGATTCGCGCAGATTTCGCGATTAGCGCGCGCTTGACGAAATCAGCAGGGCCCATGATTCTCGTCCACGCCCTGAATTAAAGAAGCCGTTATTTTTGACTTATTCTGGACGTTTTTCTTCGCTGTTTCTTCACTATTAGTTACCTCACGACAAAACAATCCCATTTTTGGGTCGAACTCGAGTCCGATATTCATCGTGAACACTGCCTTTAACTATCGTTCCTTTTCCGAAACAGACATATGGGCCGGCGCAGACGAGCCACATCAGCATGAACCGGTGAAGTTTGGCTAGAGCGGCTGACCCTGGGTATATCCTAGACGTGGTGGGGCCACCCAAGATTTACCCATAGAAATGATGAAAATCTCTGATAAAGAGGCTGATACTGCGCTATCAATCATTGTTTTTATTAGAGCTCTGCGGAAATACTTCGACTGGTAGCCTCACCAATTAGCCGTTCATTTCATTTCTGTCTTGAATGGTGCGTGCCCCCCCCCGTCTAGAATAGTGCCTAGAACCTGTACAATTGGGTCATTTTGAAGCTCATTTCTTCATTTTTCGACTTTTAAATTCAAAAAGTATATGCCTTGCATCTATTTGTAGGAAGCCGCGTTGCAACAATTATCTTGCAGTCTTAGCAACGGAGCGGTTGTCTCCTCATTTCTACCACTATGTTTTCGAAAAAAAAACAACAACTTGACTTTTAGAGATTGACGATGTTTTAGAAGGGAAACCCTTGAAAAAAGTTGTGAAATTTCTGAAAGTTGGGCTCCGCAGAAAAGGTCAAGGATTTGGCATTGCTCTAAAATGTAGTGAAATTGTTTCATTAGATTTGGCTATCGAACAGATTTTCTAAATGTAGTGAAATAGTTGAATCGATTTGGCTGTTGTTGGTATATGCAGATAACATAATCATTAAATGTAGTGAAATTGTTGCAAACGGATTTGGCAGGAGCTCTATGAATTATCACAGTCAAATCACGCGTCAGAAGGGGTTTTTCTTGGAGCGCATATTGAACCAAATGAGAACAAGAATAAGTCTAGCAGCAAAAAACGTTTCCATACAATGTGAATCGTGAAAGCGTTGAGGACACGAAGACATAGCGTCAGCAGCTAATAAATTGTGTTACATTTCGTTTTCGTGATTTTTATCTAATCAGTGAGGGAAGAGGAAGGTCTAGTACCTAAGTGGGGCTACACTGAAAAAGGCAGAATAACATTCGAGAACCTTATTTCTAGCCCATAAGGCCACGTTCCGTTCAGCATTGTTGACTGAGGTTTATTATTTTCTCTTTTTGTCTTCATTCGCTCGCCAGAGGACCTTCTGACGCGTGATTTGACTGTGATAATTCATAAAGCACCTGCCAAATCCGTTTGCAACAATTCCACTACATTTAATGATTATGTTATCTGCATATACCAACAACAGCCAAATCGATTCAACTATTTCACATCATTTAGGAAATGAGTTTGATAGCCAAATCTAATGAAACAATTTCTGAAAGTTGGGCTCCGCAGAAAAGGTCAAGGATTTGGCATTGCTCTAAAATGTCGTGAAATTGTTCCATTAGATCTGGCTCTCAACTTGATTTTTCAAATGTAGTGAAATTGTCGAATTGATTTGGCTGTGATGATACTATATGCAGATAACATAATCATTAAATGTAGTGAAATTGTTGCAAACGGATTTGGCAGGAGCTCTATCAATTATCACAGTCAAATCATGCGTCAGAAGGTCCTCTGGCGAGCGAATGAAGACAAAAAGAAAAAAATAATAATCCTCAGTCAACAATGCTGAACGAAACGTGGCCTTATGGGCTAGAATTAAGGTTTCCGAATGCTATTCTGCCTTTTCAGTGTAGCTCCCACTAGCAATAAGGTACCAGACCTTCCCTCACCGATGAGATAAAATTCATGAAAACGAAATCTAACGCCAATTTACTCGCTACTGACTATGTCTTCGTGTCCTCAACGCTTTCACGGTTCGCATTGTATAGAAACGTTTTGCTGCTAGGTTTATTCCTGTTCTCATTCGATTCAATATGCGCTCCAAGAAAACCCCTTCTGACGCGTGATTTGACTGTGATAATTGATAGAGCTCACTGCCAAATCCGTTTGCCCAACAATTTCACTACATTTAATGATTATGTTATCTGCATATAGTATCATCACAGCCAAATCAATTCGACAATTTCACTACATTTGAAAAATCAAGATTGAGAGCCAAATCCAATAAGACAATTTCACGACATTTAGGAGCAATGCCAAATCCTTGACCTTTTCTGCGGAGCCCAACTTTCAGAAATTTCACAACTTTTACAAGGGTTTCCCTTCTACAATATCGTCAAGCTCTAAAAAGGCAAGTTGTTTTCTTTGAAACATAGTGGTAGAAATGAAGAAACAGCTGCTAGGATTGCAAGATAATAGTTGCAACATGACTTCCTACAGACAAGATACAAGGCATATACTTTTTGAATTTAAAAGTCGAGAAAATGAAGAAATGAGTTTTAAAATGACCCAATTGTACAGGGTTGGGGCATAATCCTAGACAGGGGAGAGGGGCACCCACCATTCAAGACAGAAGTGAAATGACCCACCCATTGGTAAGGCTACCAGTCGGAGTATTTTCATGAAGTTTCTATAAAAACAATGATTGATAGCAGTATCAGACATCTTTCATCAGAATTTTCCATCATTTCTATGAGTCTTGGGTGGCCTCACCCCGTCTAGGATAGACCCAGGGTCAGTCGCTCTGGCCAAACTTCACCGGTTCTTGCTGACGTGGCTCGTCTGCGCCGGCCCATATGTCTGATTCGGAACAAGAACGATAGTTAAATACATCGTACGCGCAGAAAACCGTATATTATTTTTTCATGTTTTTGCGTAGCTTGGCCCCTCAAGTGAACGAAAATGTTGAAGGGGCCCATGAAAAACCTTCATTCTTCTTTCAACTCCCTTCTTCATTAAAGAAAAAGTCAATCGGAACACATTGTAAATACGAATTTGAATTTCGCGCCAAAATCATTTTAAGAGTTTTTTTGCATGTGGAGTTCGTGCCCTAACTATTTTTCCTGTTGTATTACGGTCGCACCAACATTCTAGGAAAAAGTGCTAGATGACTGGTGAGAATTGGTGGCGGATATTAATCGTTGACGCCTTCCAACCTCATCGTCCAACATTTTTGACGCGCCAAAGTTTACCAGTGTGGTCTACCGGGCTCAATCATGAAATTGAGCCTGAAAATGGAAATTGATTTCCAGCACAAACGATAGTTAAGTGCGCTAGAAGAGGACTACCGTAATCTTAGGAATGATGTTATTCGGCTCTCTTAAACAAATTTGATGATACCCAATTGATCAATGATAAAGATAAAAGAAGTGAAGAGCGGTGTGTCTTCATTCACACGCCGTCCTTCTCCAGAGGTCAGCAGTTGAGGATCTGCCTGGACTACAAGCGGAAAAACAACACCAGCGGTAGTGAAGATGTAGCGAATTCGGAGTCAGAACTTAGAAAATTTTAGAGCCAACTCGAGTGAGATTACAATAGCCTTGTTCTGGCGCAAATGCCTATCGCTCTTGTTGATTCGGAGGCATGACTTGCATACGGTGTCCTGGACATTAAACGGAGGTCCTGCACAGGTCCCATGATGTCCTGCACACTCCTACTAAGGTCCTGCACAGGTCCCATGATGTGCAGCACACTCCCACTAAGGTCTTGCACACGTCCCATGCTGCCCTGCACACCCCTTCTGGGGTCCTGCACACGTCCCATGATGTCCTGCCCACGTCTACGGTCCTGCACACGTGCAATGATGTCCTGCACACTCCTACTGAGGTCCTGCACAGGTCCCATGGTGTCCTGCACACTCCTACTATGGTCTTGCACACGATCCATGATGTCCTGCACACCCCTACTGAGGTCCTACACAGGTCCCATGATGCCCTGCTCACCCGTTCTGGGGTCCTGCAGACCTCCCATGATGTCCTGCCCACTCCTACTAAGGTCTTGCACACGTTCCATGATGTCCTGCACACCCCTACTGAGGTCCTGCACAGGTCCCATGGTGTCCTGCACACTCCTACTAAGGTCTTGCACACGATCCATGATGTCCTGCACACCCCTACTGAGGTCCTGCACAGGTCCCATGATGTCCTGCACACCCCCTCTGGGGTCCTGCACACGTCCCATGATGTCCTGCCCACTTATACTACGGTCCTGCACACGTACAATGATGTCCTGCACACTCCTACTGAGGTCCTGCACAGGTCCCATGGTGTCCTGCACACTCCTACTAAGGTCTTGCACACGATCCATGATGTCCTGCACACTCCTACTGAGGTCCTGCACAGGTCCCATGATGTCCTGCACACTCCTACTGAGGTCCTGCACAGGTCCCATGATGTCCTGCACACTCCTACTAAGGTCTTGCACACGTTCCATGATGTCCTGCACACTCCTACTGAGGCCCTGCACAGGTCCCATGATGTCCTGCACACTCCTACTAAGGTCTTGCACACGTTCCATGATGTCCTGCACACTCCTACTGAGGTCCTGCGCACATTCTACGACGTCCTGCACACCCCTACTGGGGTCCTGCACACGTCCCATGATGTCCTGTCCACTCCTACTACGGTCCTGCACGTTCCATGATGTCCTGCACACTCCTACTGAGGTCCTGCACAGGTCCCATGATGTCCTGCACACTCCTACTGGTCTTGCACACGTTCCATGATGTCCTGCACACTCCTACTGAGGTGCCGCACACCTTATACGCCGTCCTGCACACGCCTGCTGGGGTCCTGCCCGCGTCCCCTGCTGTGCTGTCCACTCCTCCTGCGGTCCTGCGCTCGTGCCATGATGTCCTGCACACTCCTACGGAGGTCCTGCACAGGTCCCCATGATGTCTCTGCACACTCCTACAAACGTCTTGCACACGATCCCATGATGTCCTGCACACACTCCTACTGAGGTCCTGCACAGGTCCCATGATGTCCTGCACACTCCTACTAAGGTCTTGCACACGTTCCATGATGTCCTGCCCACTCCTACTACGGTCCTGCACACGTTCCATGATGTCCTGCACACTCCTACTGAGGTCCTGCATAGGTCCCATAATGTCCTGCACACTCCTACTAAGGTCCTGCACAGATCCCATGATGTCCTGCACACTCCTACTGAGGTCCTGCACACATTCTACGACGTCCTGCACACCCCTAGTGGGGTCCTGCACACGTCCCATGATGTCCTGCCCACTCCTACTATGGTCCTGCACACGTTCCATGATGTCCTGCACACTCCTACTGAGGTCCTGCACCGGTCCCATGATGTCCTGCACGCTCCTAAGGTCTTGCACACGTTCCATGATGTCCTGCACCTTCCTACTGAGGCCCTGCACACATTCTACGACGTCCTGCACACCCCTACTGGGGTCCTGCACACGTCCCATGATGTCCTGTCCACTCCTACTACGGTCCTGCACACGTTCCATGATGTCCTGCACACTCCTACTGAGGTCCTGCACAGGTCCCATGATGTCCTGCACACTCCTACTAAGGTCTTGCACACGTTCCATGATGTCCTGCACACTCTACTGGAGGTCCCGCACATTCTACTACGTCCTGCACACCCCTACTGGGGTCCTGCACACGTCCCATGATGTCCTGTCCACTCCTAATACGGTCCTGCACACGTTCCATGATGTCCTGCACACTCCTACTGAGGTCCTGCACAGGTCCCATGATGTCCTGCACACTCCTACTAACGTCTTGCACACGATCCATGATGTCCTGCACACTCCTACTGAGGTCCTGCACAGGTCCCATGATGTCCTGCACACTCCTACTAAGGTCTTGCACACGTTCCATGATGTCCTGCACACTCCTACTAAGGTCTTGCACACGTTCCATGATGTCCTGCAAACTCCTACTGAGGTCCTGCACAGGTCCCATGATGTCCTGCCCACTCCTACTACGGTCCTGCACACGTTCCATAATGTCCTGCACACTCCTACTAAGGTCCTGCACACATTCTACGACGTCCTGCTCTCCCCTACTGGGGTCCTGCACACGTCCCATGATGTCCTGTCCACTCCTACTACGGTCCTGCACACGTTCCATGATGTCCTGCACACTCCTACTGAGGTCCTGCACAGGTCCCATGATGTCCTGCACGCTCCTACTAAGGTCTTGCACACGTTCCATGATGTCCTGCACCTTCCTACTGAGGCCCTGCACACATTCTACCACATCCTGCACACTCCTACTGAGGTCCTGCACAGGTCCCATGATGTCCTGCCCACTCCTACTACGGTCCTGCACACGTTCCATAATGTCCTGCACACTCCTACTGAGGTATTGCATAGGTCCCATGATGTCCTGCACACTCCTACTAAGGTCCTGCACAGGTCCCATGATGTCCTGCACACTCCTACTAAGGTCTTGCACACGTTCCATGATGTCCTGCACACTCCTACTGAGGTCCTGCACAGGTCCCATGATGTCCTGCACACTCCTACTGAGGTCCTGCACAGGTCCCATGATGTCCTGCACACTCCTACTGAGGTCCTGCACAGGTCCCATGATGTCCTGCACACTCCTACTAAGGTCTTGCACACGTTCCATGATGTCCTGCACACTCCTACTGAGGTCCTGCACAGGTCCCATGATGTCCTGCACACTCCTACTAAGGTCTTGCACACGTTCCATGATGTCCTGCACACTCCTACTGAGGTCCTGCGCACATTCTACGACGTCCTGCACACCCCTACTGGGCTCCTGCACACGTCCCATGATGTCCTGTCCACTCCTACTACGGTCCTGCACACGTTCCATGATGTCCTGCACACTCCTACTGAGGTCCTGCACAGGTCCCATGATGTCCTGCACACTCCTACTAAGGTCTTGCACACGTTCCATGATGTCCTGCACACTCCTACTGAGGTCCCGCACAATATTCTACGACGTCCTGCACACCCCTACTGGGGTCCTGCACACGTCCCATGATGTCCTGTCCACTCCCTAATACGGTCCTGCACACGTTCCATGATGTCCTGCACACTCCTACTGAGGTCCTGCACAGGTCCCATGATGTCCCTGCACACTCCTACTAACGTCTTGCACACGATCCATGATGTCCTGCACACTCTACTGAGGTCCTGCACAGGTCCCATGTTGACCTGCACACTCCTACTGAGCTCCTGCACAGGTCCCATGATGTCCTGCACACTCCTACTAAGGTCTTGCACACGTTCCAGGATGTCCTGCACACTCCTACTGTCGTCCTGCACAGGTCCCATGATGTCCTTCACACTCCTACTAAGGTCCTGCACACGTTCCATGATGTCCTGCACACTCCTACTGAGGTCCTGCACACATTCTACGACGTCCTGCACACCCCTACTAGGGTCCTGCACGTCCCATGATGTCCTGTCCACTCCTACTACGGTCCTGCACACGTTCCATGATGTCCTGCACCTCCTACTGAGGTCCTGCACAGGTCCCATGATGTCCTGCACGCTCCTACTAAGGTCTTGCACGTTCCATGATGTCCTGCACCTTCCTACTGAGGCCCTGCACACATTCTACGACGTCCTGCACACCCCTACTGGGGTCCTGCACACGTCCCATGATGTCCTGTCCACTCCTACTACGGTCCTGCGCACGTTCCATGATGTCCTGCACACTCCTACTGAGGTCCTGCACAGGTCCCATGATGTCCTGCACACTCCTACTAAGGTCTTGCACACGTTCCATGATGACCTGCACACGTCCCATGATGTCCTGTCCACTCCTATTACGATCCTGCACAGCCCCCCTGATGTCCTGCACACTCCTAGTAAGGCCTAGCACACGTTCCATCATGTCCTGCCCACCCCCACCGAGGCCCCGCACACATGCTACGACGTCCTGCACACCCTACTGAGGTCTCACATAGTCAACCGACACTTCAGCACATCCTGCGACGCCTTCTTACGGATGGTCCGCCTTGAACGAATACGCGCCGCGGTCAAGTACGTCAACCCGCACAGCGTGCTCTTCCGAGCCGGACGTTTAAAGTACACCACCCTGGAGAGCAAGGTGTTTATATGGAGTCTAAGAAAACAATGACTGATAACGAAAAACCCACCATTTTTCATAAACTATTCTTGAGAGGCCGGTTTCCGAGTTTCAAACGCCCGTTAGGGGCCCAGAAGTCATTATGGTGAGTTCTGACAATTATTTTCGTCATTCCGTGGCCGATTACCTCTAGCCACAAATTTTCGAGCGATTTGGTCCACGCCTTCCAAAAAAATGGTTTTCGACGGACGGAGGTGGAGGTGGAGGCGGAGGCGGAGGCGGAGGCGGTGGTGGAGGCGGAGGCGGAGGCGGAGGCGGTGGTGGAGGCGGAGGCGGAGGCGGAGGCAGGAGGCGGAGGCGGTGGTGGAGAACGTTTTTGCGTACTTTGAGAGGTCATAACTTTAGAAAGCGGGGACCAGTTGGGATGAAAAGTTGCACACATATGTAATTTCTTGCAGCGCGTCGAATAGTGTACAGCTCATACCTCTGTTGACGGTATGAATAGGTGATCTCATTGTAGGGCATCCGCGCGGGAAGAGATCAAAGCCAAATCCTGGTGAGCGCTTCGCGCTCACCACAATTTCACTACATTTTAGAGCAATGCCAAATCCTTGACCTTTTCTGCGGAGCCCAACTTTCAGAAATGCGATCTCTGGTTTTGCACAACTCTTATCATTAGTTGGTTCAAACTCGACTGCCAAATCATACTTTCAGCTATTTCACTACATTTCCCTAAATCAAATTTTTCCTAGCCAAATCGTTCTCAGGAATATTTCAAAACCTTTTTTCATTTTGCTTTACCTTCCCCTTTTAACTGAGTATATTTCTAATTTTTCGAAAAAATGGCCATGCCAAATAGTTACTTTTGCCAGGAACCTAAACTTTCAGGAATTTCATTTATCCTTATACTTAAAGCAGTTATGTCCCGATGTGTGTGTGTGTGTGTGTATGTGTGTGCATGTGTCCCGCATATCTTAGGAATGGCCGATCAAAACTTGTATGAAATGGTACCAACATTTAGGTGGGTGCGACATTTATCGATTACCAAAAAATCAGCCCGAGTCATTTCTTACGTGCCTCGGGGCAACCGAGTTTGTCCGTGGAGCGCACTTTTGGCCGTGGGTCATGATAACTTCTGCGAGTCGTCTAGCGATGCAAAAAATGCAGGGCGTCATAAAAGGAGTGCAGGACCTCAGTGAGGGTGTGCAAGAAGTCATAGAAAGTGTGTAGGACCCTAATCGGAGTGTGCAGGACGTCATAGAAAGTGCGCAGGCCCTAAGTAGGAATGTGCAGGACCCCAGCGGAAGTGTGCAGGACGTCATAGAAAGTGTGGATGACCCCAGTGGGAGTGTGCAGGGCGTCATGGAAAGTGTGCAGGACCCCAGCGGAAGTGTTGCGGGATGTCGTAGAAAGTGTGCAGGACCCCAGTGGGAGTATGCACGACGTCATAGAAAGTGTGCAGGACCCCGGTGGAAGTGTGCGGGACATCATAGAAAATGTGCAGATCCCCAGCGGGAGTGTGCAGGACGTCATTGAAAGTGTACAGGACCCCAAAAGGAAGTGTGCAGGACGTCATAGAAATTGTGCAGGACCCCAGCGGGAGTGTGCAGGACATCATAGAAAATGTGCAGGACCCCAGAGGAAGTGTGCAGGACGTCATAGAAAGTGTGCAGGACCCCGGTGGAAGTGCGCAGGACATCATAGAAAGTGTGCAGGTCCCCAGCGGGAGGTGTTGCAGGACGTCATAGAAATTGTGCAGGACCCCAGCTGGAGTGTGCAGGACATAACAGAAAATGTGCAGGTCCTGAGTAGGAGTGCGCAGGACGTCATTGAATATGTGCAGGACCCCAACGCGAGTGTGCAGCACGTCACAGATAGTGTGCAGGACCCAAATGGTAGGGTGCAGGACGTCATAGAGGGTGCGCAGGTCCCCAGTGGGAGTGTGCAGGACCCCAGTGGGAGTGTGCAGGGCGTCATAGAAAATGCACAGGTCACGAGTGGGAGTGTGCAGGTCATCAAAAGTTAGCAGGACCGCAGTGGGAGTGTGCAGGACGTTACCAAGAGTGAAGAATTTGAAAAAAGGTTCTTTAAAATTTTTTAATGCTAAATCTTAACCTTTTGTGGAGAAGAAAACAGATTAGAAAACATGAATTTTGAGAAGCGTGCGACGCGTTTCGAGATTGACGCAGAACTCCTGAGACATTTTCTTGCCAGTTTTAGGAAACAAGCAGCAGGTCCAATTCCGCACCTTCTCTGTTCGCCACTTATTGCAACCGCTCAGTCATTTCGATTCCCTAACTTCCAAAAACCAGTTTTTTATATGTTGCAAGTCTGAGCTTATCAAAATCTGCACCACAAAAACATAAACAACCACCTACTAATTTCATTCATTGAGAACAAGGGCATGACGTTGGTGAACTAGGGAAACATCATATAAAATGAGAATGCGTTTGTCCTTATCATGATAGAGACGGTAAGGCGAGATTAATAGCTTGTGAACTCTACAAATTGGAAGAAAGGGCAGTGGGTAGCGACGTACTCTGCCAATTCGAGACTTGATGCTTCGGCGAAAGCGGCCTTTATCACGCTTTGTTATCATAAGGCATCAAATTCACCTTTAGCGCCGTCATGAAAGCTTATCCGCGCAAAGGGTGAATTTGCTGAGCGGTTGGACATCAGTCAGCGCAAAGCGTGAAAATACCGCCTGCGCTAACATGTTAATGCATATCAGTTGTTGAGCGGCTGGATACCACTCAGCGCAAAGGGTGAAATTACCGCCGTTGCTGGCATCTCAGAAATTTCTAAACAAATGAAAACATCCCAGCGAAAACATGATAAAACGAATAATCACGTCTCAATGTGTTTACTATGAGCACCGCCGGTATAAAAACAGCCTCATCCCACCAGAGTCCTCATTCGGCATTCTGCTGCCGGCCCTGAAAGGTGACTTCGGGTCACTCTCCGGAGGCCAGCATAATTTTGGTGGTGGGGAGGATACAGTGGGAATCCCCACGGCGGGAGGGGACGAGTTACGCGGGGGCCCGCAGATGGTGGCCCCTCACCGCAGACCTCGGTGAAGATTACGCTCATGTTGCGGACAAGGGGGCTTCCTTGCTGTGGACCTTCAAATTCGTGAAATTTTCGGGAGTAAATTCACCCATTTTCGAGGTTAATTCACCTCATTTTCGGGGTAAATGGACCCTCTCTCGCTGCCAGTTCGAACCATTTTCACGGGAAATTCACCTCATTCTCACCTCTCCTGGCGGCAAATTCACCCATACAGTGAATTTAGCGCGGCAAATTAAGACTTCATGCCGACTTGTACATGAGCATCAAGTCTCTTTTGCTGCGGCATCAAGTCTCGAATTGGCAGAGTAAGGGAAGGAAGTGCAGAAGGGGTTGTGAATTTTATGCCGGTAGCAACCGACGATTTACTGCTGGCTTCTTATGTTTTGCTTTTTGATCCCACATTGTGATACCCCCACGGCCTGCTGTAAATGTACGGCACCCTGCTCTGCTCAGGAGAGTCCATACCTACGTACAGCAACTTTCGGTTAGACGGAAGTCAGTCACCACCGTTCTAACTAACTAATCCGTCTCAGGTAGTTGGCTCACGCAAAAGTTTCTGTGAGCGAAAACTTCGCTAGGTCTCGCTAGTTTTTCCTAAAGGTTTCCTAGCTAACATGATTTATGCCTGGCGGTGTTAATTCAGAGTAAACCCACTGATGCCCTGCCTCCCCCCCCCCTTCTAAGATGTCCTGCGCACTCCAACTGATGGCCTGCACACTCCCATCAATGTCCTGCACACTTTCTGTGACGTCCTGCACATTACCACTAATGTCGTGCACACTCCCACTAATGTCCTGCACACTTTCTACGGCGTTCTGCGCACACCCATTTGGGTCACAAGCACGCTCCTGCCGATCATTTTTTCCGCAAGGCTATCGTAACCCTTCTTTGAAAAAATTCCAAGTGTCAGCTAGGATATGAGCACATCGTAGTAGCCAACAATCATGTTTGCACAATTTCGACCTCCTCAGCCACTTCACAGTGGCTTCTCGAAGAGAGCGGTGTGTGAATGAATGCATATCGCTCCTCCGCCCTTTTATACCCCGCATGTTATGAGCGTGTGTTATCGTTCGTTACCATGTTTTGTTCAAGAATGGTTACGGTAGCCCTGCGGAAAAAATGATCGGCGTCCGGCGCGCTCCCGCTTGGGTGTCGCACACTTTCTACGGCGTCCGGCGCACTCCCACTTGGGTCCCACACACGTTCTACGGCGTCTTATGCACTTCCACTTGGTCACCGCACAGTTTCTACGGCGTCCGACGTACTTTTGTTTGGGTCCAACACACTTTCTACGGCGCACTGCGCACACCCATTTGGGTCTCTCACACTTTCCACGGCGTCCGCCCACTCTTTTTCGGGTCCCACACACTTTCTGCAGCGTCCGGCGCACTCTCATTCGGATCCCACCAGGGATGAGCGGAATTTTTTTCTGCACTTCGGAAATCGGAAGGACCTTCTCAATTTCGGAATTCGGAAACCGGAACGCCAAAAATCATGGGAAATAAGTTCAGTGAAATTTTAAACTCTCCCCTGGTGGCTGTGCATATCAAAAGAAACCTGAACTTAATCTTCTTCACTGAAAATTTTCATGCAAACACAATTAACTCTGGCTTTGCGAAAAGTGAAAACGGACCTCGAATCCAAATCTAGCGCCCGAAATAACCCCTGGGGTTTGGCCAGGAAAAGTGTAAAAATTTCTAGTCTCGTGAATATTTCCGATTTCTTCCGCATTTTCAGGTTTTTTTTTCGGAAATCGGAAGGCCCAAAACCATCGGAATTCGGAAATCGGAATTCCGCTCATCCCTGGATCCCACACACTTTCTACGGCATCCGACGCACTGTTATTAAAATCCCACACACTTTCTATGGCGTCCTGCGCACTCTCATTGGGGTCCCACACACTTACATTGGGGTGACCGTATTCGAGCAATTGATTTGGACGTCTTTGAATTAAAGACAACGTCCGCTCACAAAACCACATCTGGTTTTTTCCCAATTCGAAGTTTGAACCAAGTTGACATAGTTGTCAGAACTTGAGACCTCCATGCTGCTTATTCATAATGCTACAGCCTCTTGAGAAAATGCCCCGAGGTCTGAAAAGGCGTCTTCTCGGTCGATCAGCTAGAACGAGGGGCAGAAGCGCCGGACAGGCTCCGACAGGCCGTGGAAATCCAAAACTCAATATTACTTATTTCGAGAGATCCCAGCGTTTGAATGTAAGAATTGAAAACTTCTTGTTTTTGGAGAATTTTTGACAATGAAAAGGTCAAAAGAATTAATTGACCTAAGGAGTTGAAGGGGGTAAACCATTCCAGACGTCCAGTTTTCCGACATTTATGTGTTTCACAAGACACACCAGACAGACGTGAAAAAAACAGCTGAATTCGCCGGGAGTTTCCAGCGAGTTTTTCTCTGAAATTTGAGTGTCTTGGGTGGCTTCTTGGCAATATACCACAACCTGGTAAGCCTGCCTGCGCAAAATAGTAAAAAATTTCAACACGGTTTTTGGCGCGTACGCTGCTTTTAAAGAGTTGGCGCTGTAAAGGGAGTGGGCGGAGACTAAATGTCTTGCCTGCTCAATACTCCGCTAATACGATCAACTTGGGTCTTTGTTGGCGCTTTTAACAACGCAAACGTTCCAGTACCAGCCGAAAGGCTGGGATCATACTTCCCCTGATAAGAGACGGCGACAGCACATATCAGGAGTATCGATTTTCCGTCGATATTGATAGTGAACATTGCGTCATGTTGTTCATCTCCGGAGGTATGATCTTGGCCGAAGGGTCTATTGGCTTCACTACCTCGACCATTTTGTTGCTGGCTTTAGTATTTCCACCGAGCGGGCATGCTGCGGTGTAACTCGTCCTCTTCAAAACAAAAAGAGCTCGTCATTTCTCTATGTGCATGGAGGTTTTGACAATTTCTTGGTTAGCTGTCAATACTATCAGTCCCAAACCTTCAATTCATGTCATATAGTCGTCATAATTTTCGGAGTGTACATGCTGCCTTTAAGTTAGAACTTTGGTGTTAAGGAGCTCGGTTAGTTCTTCTAACCTCCGTATCTCGTAAGGCTAGAGGATTGATCTCAAATTGGAGTAGAGATAGATGAGGGAAAGAAATCAAGATCGAATGACTCCAAAAGTCCAGTATTTGTTAACTAAGTCTAGATTTTTGTTTGGAACAGTCGAATATTCGAGAAAATAGTGTGTACTGTTCTTTCATCCGTTAGGGGCTTGCGTTGTTAGTTCTGGCCGAGATTTTGGATTCAACAATTACTAAAGAACAGAAATAATGAATACCAATGTAGTCGATCCTCTGGATATCGTAGAAAAGAGCAGGCAATTGAAGCGCAGCCCCGACTTCAACCAATCACGATCAATTTGATTTTTCCTAAACGAAAAGCCATCGAACAACTGTTACGTACTAAGCACTAAGACATCATTTGGAAATTGTAATAAACTTGCTCTTAGCTAATTTATACATTGAACAATCGAAGGCGTCCGTAGAGACCTCAGGAATCAAATCAGTTGCGTTCGATGAAGAACGGCTCCGTTAAGACTCAGTGCTCATACTAGGGCTTACTTTTCAACTCCCCGAGAGGTATTGCGAAACCGTGGATAGAGAGCTGTAGGTGTGTGACGGTACATAAATAATCGGCGCTCAAAACTTCTGAATTTCTGAAGATTCTGAGAAGGGGCGTTTTCTCAAATCCGCAAAAAGGTAAGAGGACCCATAAAAAATTTCACAGGGTCAGAAAATTATTCAGCTTTTGGCTCAGGACTTTCGACTGGAAGCCGATTGTTGTTATACCGAAGGTTACTGCAGGTCACTAACTCGAAATTGGCGAATGAACCTCAAATTCGTGTTCAGCGTTCGAAATAAACCCCACAGAAGATTTCAGAAGCAAGCTAGAGACGGCGACCAAACTACCGTACACTATACTTATTTTGAGTCATCAAGTTTTAATTTCGACTGGAACAGTCGACATTGAGTCAACCAACCACTCGAGTAATAAAAATTTCTGAAAATTAAATTAGTCGAAATCTCGATATTTCGAAAAAAGTTTTCGAACTGCCGAAGGATCCCGTGCACCCGCCGTAGCATGACGTAATCTCGGAAAAAATCTAATGTCAGACCAAAGATTTTTGTGAAGCATCCCAAACAAGCCCTATGGAGAAGTTTGGATCAACTTTTTGGAAATCGCGAAAAGCCGCGTTTGACCAGTGAAATTTGCCACCGTGAGAAGCTTCGAACTTCATCAGCCGAAATCTACAAAGAGTAGGCAAATAGACCTCAGGTTTGTAATATGCACCCAAAACAACTCCTAGAAAAAAGCTTTGAGCCAGACCTGAAGTAATTTTTGAACACCATAAAACGTCACAGCCGTGCACACCAATCCTCTTCGCGATGCTATGAAAATTGTGGTGAGCGCGAAGCGCTCACCAGGATTTGGCTTTGATCTCTTCCCGCGCGGATGCCCTACAATGAGATCACCTATTCATACCGTCAACAGAGGTATGAGCTGTACACTATTCGACGCGCTGCAAGAAATTACATATGTGTGCAACTTTTCATCCCAACTGGTCCCCGCTTTCTAAAGTTATGACCTCTCAAAGTACGCAAAAACATTCTCCACCACCGCCTCCGCCTCCGCCTCCGCCTCCACCTCCGCCTCCGCCTCCGCCTCCACCTCCGTCCGTCGAAAACCATTTTTTGGAAGGCGTGGACCAAATCGCTCGAAAATTTGTGACTAGAGGTAATCGGCCACGGGAATGACGAAAATAATTGTCAGAACTCACCATAATGACTTCTGGGCCCCTAACGGGCGTTTGAAACTCGGAAACCGGCCTATCAAGAATAGTTTATGAAAATGGTGGGTTTTTCGTTATCAGTCAATGTTTTCTTAGACTCCATATAAACACCTTGCTCTCCAGGGTGGTGTACTTTGAACGTCCGGCTCGGAAGAGGACGCTGTGCGGGTTGATGTACTTGACCGCGGCGCGTATTCGTTCAAAGCGCACCATCGATAAGAAAGCGTCGCAGGATGTGCTGAAGTGTCGGTTGACTATGTGAGATCTCAGTAGGGGTGTGCAGGACGTCGTAGAATGTGGGCAGGGCCTCAGTAGGAGTATGCAGGACATCATCGAACGTGTGCAAGACCTCAGTAGGAGTGTGCAGGACATCATGGAACGTGTGCAAGACCTTAGTAGGAGTGTGCAGGACATCATGGGACCTGTGCAAGACCTCAGTAGGAGTGTGCAGGACATCATGGAACGTGTGCAGGACCCCAGTAGGGGTGTGCAGGACGTCGTAGAATGTGTGCAGGACCTCAGTAGGAGTGGGCAGGACATCATGGAACGTGTGCAAGACCTCAGTAGGAGTGTGCAGGACATCATGGAACGTGTGCGAGACCTTAGTAGGAGTGTGCAGGACATCATGGGACCTGTGCAAGACCTCAGTAGGAGTGTGCAGGACATCATTGTACCTGCGCAGGACCTCAGTAGGAGTGTGTAGGACATCATTGTACCTGCGCAGGACCTCAGTAGGAGTGTGCAGGACATCATGGAACGTGTGGAAGACCTTAGTAGGAGTGTGCAGGACATCATGGGACCTGTGCAAGACCTCAGTAGGAGTGTGCAGGACATCATGGAACGTGTGCAGGACCGTAGTAGGAGTGGGCAGGACATCATGGGACGTGTGCAAGACCTAAGTAGGAGTGGGCAGGACATCATGGGACGTGTGCAGCACCCCAGTAGGGGTGTGCAGGACGTCGTAGAATGTGTGCAGGACCTTAGTAGGAGTGTGCAGGACATCATAGGACCTGTGCAGGACCCCAGTAGGGGTGTGCAGGACCTCAGTAGGAGTGTGCAGGACATTATGGTACCTGTGCAGGACCTCCAGTAGGAGTGTGCAGGACATCATGGGCCTGTGCAGGACTCCAGTAGGGGTGTGCAGGTCGTCGTAGAACGTGTGCAGGACCTCAGTAGGAGTGTGCAGGACCTTAGTAGGAGTGTGCAGGACATCATGGGCCCTGTGCAGGACCCCAGTAGGAGTGTGCAGGACATCATGGGACCTGTGCAGGACCCCAGTAGGGGTGTGCAGGACCTCAGTAGGAGTGTGCAGGACATTATGGGACCCGCGCAGGACCCCAGTAGGGGTGTGCAGGACGTCGTAGAATGTGTGCAGGACCTCAGTAGGAGTGTGCAGGACCTTAGTAGGAGTGTGCAAGACATCATGGGACCTGTGCAGGACCCCAGTAGGGGTGTGCAGGACCTCAGTAGGAGTCTGCAGGACATTATGGAACGTGTGCAAGACCTTAGTAGGAGTGTGCAGGACATCATGGGACCTGTGCAGGACCCCAGTAGGGGTGTGCAGGACGTCGTAGAATGTGTGCAGAACCTCAGTGGGAGTGTGCAGGACCTTAGTAGGAGTATGCAGGACATCATGGGACATGTGCAGGACCCCAGTAGGGGTGTGCAGGACGTCGTAGAATGTGTGCAGGACCTCAGTAGGAGTGTGCAGGACCTTAGTAGGAGTGTGCAGGACATCATGGGACCTGTGCAGGACCCCAGAAGGGGTGTGCAGGACGTCGTATAATGTGTGCAGAACCTCAGTAGGAGTGTGCAGGACATCATGGGACCTGTGCAGGACCCCAGAAGGGGTGTGCAGGACGTCGTAGAATGTGTGCAGAACCTCAGTAGGAGTGTGCAGGACATCATGGGACCTGTGCAGGACCCCAGTAGGGGTGTGCAGGACGTCGTAGAATGTGTGCAGAACCTCAGTAGGAGTGTGCAGGACATCATGGGACCTGTGCAGGACCCCAGTAGGAGTGTGCAGACCGTCGTAGAATGTGTGCAGAACCTCAGTAGGAGTGTGCAGGACATCATGGGACCTGTGCAGGACCCCAGTAGGGGTGTGCAGGACGTCGTAAAATGTGTGCAGGACCTCAGTAGGAGTGTGCAGGACCTTAGTAGGAGTGTGCAAGACATCATGGGACCTGTGCAAGACCCCAGTAGGGGTGTGCAGGACCTCAGTAGGAGTCTGCAGGACATTATAGAACGTGTGCAGGACCTTAGTAGGAGTGTGCAGGACATCATGGGACCTGTGCAGGACCCCAGTAGGGGTGTGCAGGACGTCGTAGAATGTGTGCAGAACCTCAGTGGGAGTGTGCAGGACCTTAGTAGGAGTATGCAGGACATCATGGGACATGTGCAGGACCCCAGTAGGGGTGTGCAGGACGTCGTAGAATGTGTGCAGGACCTCAGTAGGAGTGTGCAGGACCTTAGTAGGAGTGTGCAGGACATCATGGGACCTGTGCAGGACCCCAGTAGGGGTGTGCAGGACGTCGTAGAATGTGTGCAGGACCTCAGTAGGAGTGTGCAGGACCTTAGTAGGAGTGTGCAAGACATCATGGGACCTGTGCAGGACCCCAGTAGGGGTGTGCAGGACCTCAGTAGGAGTCTGCAGGACATTATGGAACGTGTGCAAGACCTTAGTAGGAGTGTGCAGGACATCATGGGACCTGTGCAGGACCCAAGTAGGGGTGTGCAGGACGTCGTAGAATGTGTGCAGAACCTCAGTGGGAGTGTGCAGGACCTTAGTAGGAGTATGCAGGACATCATGGGACATGTGCAGGACCCCAGAAGGGGTGTGCAGGACGTCGTAGAATGTGTGCAGAACCTCCAGTAGGAGTGTGCAGGACATCATGGGACCTGTGCAGGACCCCAGAAGGGGTGTGCAGAACGTCGTAGAATGTGTGCAGGACCTTAGTAGGAGTGTACAGGACATCATGGGACCTGTGCACGACCCCAGTAGGGGTGTGCAGGACGTCGTAGAATGTGTGCAGGACCTCAGTAGGAGTGTGCAGGACATCATGGGACCTGTGCAGGACCCGAGTTGGGATGTGCAGGACGTCGTAGAATGTGTGCAGGACCTCAGTAGGAGTGTGCAGGACCTTAGTAGGAGTGTACAGGACATCATGGGACCTGTGCACGACCCCAGTAGGGGTGTGCAGGACGTCGTAGAATGTGTGCAGGACCTCAGTAGGAGTGTGCAGGACATCATGGGACCTGTGCAGGACCCCAGAAGGGGTGTGCAGGACGTCGTAGAAAGTGTGCAGAACCTCAGTAGGAGTGTGCAGGACATCATGGGACCTGTGCAGGACCCCAGTAGGGGTGTGCAGGACGTCGTAGAATGTGTGCAGGACCTCAGTAGGAGTGTGCAGGACCTTAGTAGGAGTGTGCAGGACATCATGGGACCTGTGCAGGACCCCAGTAGGGGTGTGCAGGACGTCGTAGAATGTGTGCAGGACACTCCAGTAGGAGTGTGCAGGACCTTAGTAGGAGTGTGCAAGACATCATGGGACCTGTGCAGGACCCCAGTAGGGGTGTGCAGGACCTCAGTAGGAGTCTGCAGGACATTATGGAACGTGTGCAAGACCTTAGTAGGAGTGTGCAGGACATCATGGGACCTGTGCAGGACCCCAGTAGGGGTGTGCAGGACGTCGTAGAATGTGTGCAGAACCTCAGTGGGAGTGTGCAGGACCTTAGTAGGAGTATGCAGGACATCATGGGACATGTGCAGGACCCCAGAAGGGGTGTGCAGGACGTCGTAGAATGTGTGCAGAACCTCAGTAGGAGTGTGCAGGACATCATGGGACCTGTGCAGGACCCCAGAAGGGGTGTGCAGGACGTCGTAGAATGTGTGCAGAACCTCAGTAGGAGTGTGCAGGACATCATGGGACCTGTGCAGGACCCCAGTAGGGGTGTGCAGGACGTCGTAGAATGTGTGCAGGACCTCAGTAGGAGTGTGCAGGACCTTAGTAGGAGTGTGCAGGACATCATGGGACCTGTGCAGGACCCCAGAAGGGGTGTGCAGGACGTCGTAGAATGTGTGCAGAACCTCAGTAGGGTGTGCAGGACACCATGGGACCTGTGCAGGACCCCAGAAGGGGTGTGCAGGACGTCGTAGAATGTGTGCAGAACCTCAGTAGGAGTGTGCAGGACATCATGGGACCTGTGCAGGACCCCAGTAGGGGTGTGCAGGACGTCGTAGAATGTGTGCAGAACCTCAGTAGGAGTGTGCAGGACATCATGGGACCTGTGCAGGACCCCAGTAGGAGTGTGCAGGACGTCGTAGAATGTGTGCAGAACCTCAGTAGGAGTGTGCAGGACATCATGGGACCTGTGCAGGACCCCAGTAGGGGTGTGCAGGACGTCGTAGAATGTGTGCAGGACCTCAGTAGGAGTGTGCAGGACCTTAGTAGGAGTGTGCAAGACATCATGGGACCTGTGCAGGACCCCAGTAGGGGTGTGCAGGACCTCAGTAGGAGTCTGCAGGACATTATGGAACGTGTGCAAGACCTTAGTAGGAGTGTGCAGGACATCATGGGACCTGTGCAGGACCCCAGTAGGGGTGTGCAGGACGTCGTAGAATGTGTGCAGAACCTCAGTGGGAGTGTGCAGGACCTTAGTAGGAGTATGCAGGACATCATGGGACATGTGCAGGACCCCAGTAGGGGTGTGCAGGACGTCGTAGAATGTGTGCAGGACCTCAGTAGGAGTGTGCAGGACCTTAGTAGGAGTGTGCAGGACATCATGGGACCTGTGCAGGACCGCAGAGGGGTGTGCAGGACGTCGTAGAATGTGTGCAGAACCTCAGTAGGAGTGTGCAGGACATCATGGGACCTGTGCAGGACCCCAGAAGGGGTGTGCAGGACGTCGTAGAATGTGTGCAGAACCTCAGTAGGAGTGTGCAGGACATCATGGGACCTGTGCAGGACCCCAGTAGGGGTGTGCAGGACGTCGTAGAATGTGTGCAGAACCTCAGTAGGAGTGTGCAGGACATCATGGGACCTGTGCAGGACCCCAGTAGGGGTGTGCAGGACGTCGTAGAATGTGTGCAGAACCTCAGTAGGAGTGTGCAGGACATCATGGGACCTGTGCAGGACCCCAGTAGGGGTGTGCAGGACGTCGTAGAATGTGTGCAGAACCTCAGTAGGAGTTTGCAGGACATCATGGGACCTGTGCAGGACCCCAGTAGGGGTGTGCAGGACGTCGTAGAATGTGTGCAGAACCTCAGTAGGAGTGTGCAGGACATCATGGGACCTGTGCAGGACCCCAGTAGGGGTGTGCAGGACGTCGTAGAATGTGTGCAGGACCTTAGTAGGAGTGTGCAGGACATCATGAAACGTGTGCAACACCCCTGTAAGGATGAGCAGGACTTCATGAAATGTGTGCAGGACATCAGTAGGAGTGTGCAGGACATCATGAAGCGTGTGCAGGACCCCAGTAGGGATTAGCAGGACGTCATGGAATGTGTGTAGGACCTTAGTAAAATTGTGCAGGACATCATAGAACGTGTGCAGGACCCCCAATAGGGGTGTGCAGGACATCAAGGAATGTGTGCAGGACCTTAGTAGGAGTGTGCAGGACATCATGAAACGTGTGCAAGACCCCTGTAAGGATGAGCAGGACTTCATGGAATGTGTGCTGGATCTCAGTAGGAGTGTGCAGGACCTCAGTTTAATGCTCAGGACACCGTATGCAAGCCAGGCATCCGAATCTACAAGAACGATAGTTAAGTCCGCCAGAACAGGGCTACCGTAATCTCACTCGAGTTAGCTCTAAAATTTTCTAAGTTCTGACTCCGAATTCGCTTCATCTTCCCTACAGGTGGTGATGTTTTCCTGCTTTGTAGTCCATGCAGATCCTCAACTGCTGACCTCTGGAGCAGGACGGTGTGTGAATCAAGACACACCGCTCTTCACTTCTTTTATACTTTACCCTTGGTCAATTTTGTATCATCCAATTTGTTTACGAGAGCCGAATAACATTATTCCTAAGATTACGGTAGCCCTCTTCTGGCGCACTTAAAGGCAGTGTTCACGACTAATCTCGTTCTCGAGGTCTCGGTGTGAAACTCTAAGTTGGCAGGTGCTGTAGAGGATAGGGTCTAAGAAGGCAACGAAAACTGGCCAGAAATGAATACAAACGGCTTTGAAAGCTCTCCCGATGCGCCTACCTATCCCGGTCCGCCCCCGATCGGACGAGCTTGTGGCGCCGCACGCGTTTCGATGGCAAATTGCCAAGCAACTCTGCCGCAATTAGCATTACCGATTCGCGCAGATTTCGCGATTAGCGCGCGCTTGACGAAATCAGCAGGGCCCATGATTCTCGTCCACGCCCTGAATTAAGAAGCCGTTATTTTGACTTATTCTGGACGTTTTTCTTCGCTGTTTCTTCACTATTAGTTACCTCACGACAAAACAATCCCATTTTTGGGTCGAACTCGAGTCCGATATTCATCGTGAACACTGCCTTTAACTATCGTTCCTTTTCCGAAACAGACATATGGGCCGGCGCAGACGAGCCACATCAGCATGAACCGGTGAAGTTTGGCTAGAGCGGCTGACCCTGGGTATATCCTAGACGTGGTGGGGCCACCCAAGATTTACCCATAGAAATGATGAAAAACTCTGATAAAAGAGGCTGATACTGCGCTATCAATCATTGTTTTTATTAGAGCTCTGCGGAAATACTTCGACTGGTAGCCTCACCAATTAGCCGTTCATTTCATTTCTGTCTTGAATGGTGCGTGCCCCCCCCCGTCTAGAATAGTGCCTAGAACCTGTACAATTGGGTCATTTTGAAGCTCATTTCTTCATTTTTCGACTTTTAAATTCAAAAAGTATATGCCTTGCATCTATTTGTAGGAAGCCGCGTTGCAACAATTATCTTGCAGTCTTAGCAACGGAGCGGTTGTTTCTTCATTTCTACCACTATGTTTTCGAAAAAAAAACAACTTGACTTCTGGAGCTCGACGATATTGTAGAAGGGAAACCCTTGTAAAAAGTTGTGAAATTTCTGAAAGTTGGGCTCCGCAGAAAAGGTCAAGGATTTGGCATTGCTCTAAAATGTAGTGAAATTGTTTCATTAGATTTGGCTATCGAACAGATTTTCTAAATGTAGTGAAATAGTTGAATCGATTTGGCTGTTGTTGGTATATGCAGATAACATAATCATTAAATGTAGTGAAATTGTTGCAAACGGATTCGGCAGGAGCTCTATGAATTATCACAGTCAAATCACGCGTCAGAAGGGGTTTTTCTTGGAGCGCATATTGAACCAAATGAGAACAAGAATAAGTCTAGCAGCAAAAACGTTTCCATACAATGTGAATCGTGAAAGCGTTGAGGACACGAAGACATAGCGTCAGTAGCTAATAAATTGTGTTACATTTCGTTTTCGTGATTTTTATCTAATCAGTGAGGGAAGAGGGAAGGTCTAGTACCTAAGTGGGGGCTACACTGAAAAGGCAGAATAACATTCGAGAACCTTATTTCTAGCCCATAAGGCCACGTTCCGTTCAGCATTGTTGACTGAGGTTTATTATTTTCTCTTTTTGTCTTCATTCGCTCGCCAGAGGACCTTCTGACGCGTGATTTGACTGTGATAATTCATAGAGCTCCTGCCAAATCCGTTTGCAACAATTTCACTACATTTAATGATTATGTTATCTGCATATACCAACAACAGCCAAATCGATTCAACTATTTCACTACATTTAGAAAATCTGTTCGATAGCCAAATCTAATGAAACAATTTCACTACATTTTAGAGCAATGCCAAATCCTTGACCTTTTCTGCGGAGCCCAACTTTCAGAAATGCTTTTTTGGATCCTCCGAGGCATTTAGAAAATTTGAAAAAAAAGGCTGAGAATGTTCCTGTACTGTCGCACACACATAACTCTTAGAGCTGTTTCGTAAAACCTCGCGGAAAGGCTGGAGAAAGCCCTATTTAAGCGTCTTTTATACTTCAGCCGCCGAGCGGAGCGGTGAAGTGCAATCCTACGATATTGATCACGCGGCGCCGCACGATCAATATTATAGAATTGCACTTCGCCGCGCCGCTCGGCGGCGGAAGTATAAACGACCCCTTAGGTTAAGCAACACGGGCGCCTCCAAAATTATAACGCATTCAATCAATCGAGACATCTTTTGAGTTGTAATGGACTAAGAGAACTAAGAGAGAAGAAGAAATAAATAGAGTGCAGAAAATAAGTGAAGGCAAGCGAGAGGAAGAAAGTGGAATGATTGATGACGCCGATTCGCCACGTAATAGCCACTTGACAGTTTTTGACGTGTTAGCAGTGCAAGGGAGGACGGGAAGCACGAGCACCAAGGGAGCTGAACTCTCCTTAATGGCTGATTCGAAAACATTATTAGCAAGGGAAGAGAGCTCACCAAAACCGGAATCAGCAAGGGAGCTGAACTGTGGCAGCAGCAAGGGAAGTGAGCTCATCGAACCAATCACAGCGCAGAGTGGGTGGGGTTACGACATCATCGCGATGCCTCGTCTAGCGCTGCAAGAGCAAGGGAGTAGATGTCGAGCGGTGGTCATTCCGAATCAGCAAGGGAGTCTAAATCTATAATGGACAGACACGCCCCCAACCAATCACGTGCGACCACACTTCTAGCAGCAGTGCTCCCTTGATCGTAGAAAATGGGGCGGAGACTGGACTTTTGCTAGTCCCTTGCTAATATCAGTTTGCCTGAGAAAGCGTACGAATCTAACTGTTTTGAAACGATTCTGCCCATACGACTCAGTTCCAGATCAGATCGATTTGTGTTTTATTAGGTGTTATCTATTCTAAGCTGTCCGACAGTATTTTAAAGGCACTGGTCAAATGTCTTTCGAGAATTTCTGCTGATCTTGACAACGGTCCCACGCTGATTCTAATGACATCTTGTACAAAGTACCGTGGGAGCAATGTCCTACATTAGCAAGTGATGTATGAACAGGGTCAGGCAGACCGTTTCCCAGGACCTCGACGAAGCTACGTCCCCCCCCCCCTTGGAGAACGAAATTTTTGAAAAACAGGTTCGAAAGTTTTACGTCCCCCTCAGGTCCTGAAAAAAGTTTAGCAGTTTCTGTGGTCAAAAATTTCAAAAAAAGTATATCTCAATCTGGATTTTCAAAAAAAAAAAAAGTTACTGCACTTGCTATTCGACTGATTAGCTTCGGGGAGTGTAGTTTTGACTTGCCCTTGAGCAACATCTGCATTGAGAAAGAAGTAATTAGAATTGTGACACAGATCGCCTCACAATCTCATGATGGCATAACGACGAAGAAAAATGTGGGCCAATTGAAGCAGAAATCAAAAAACGCTGGATACTTGTTCCTTGCTTGCATTAGGTTTTGTCCTAATCTTGATCGTGCAGTAAGCTAACAAAAAGTGATTTAAAAATGACGCAATAGGCGAGCTTGTGCTGAGAAAATTTTTGTAGTGGAGGAAATTACGGTGAGGATGCAGAACGTTTCCTAACTTTCAATGGATTCCAACCTCGGAGAGGGCAAAATTCTGTTGTATGCCGAGCATTATTCGGGGACGTTTTGAACTCTCTTCTTCTTCTTCTTTGCAGCCACTGAGAGAGGTTTCGTCACAAGTTGAGAAACTGGGCGACCAGCACTGGATTCGTCCACAAGTCTATTGAACTGAGCGTTGTTGGCTTCTTCGGACAATCAAATAGGTGTTTAGTGTCGTGGCCTTGGTTTCCACAGTCCGGGCACACGTCAGGCTGGCTATTGTCGATCCTGTGCAGGTAAGACATAAGCAATGGAGAATGTCCGCAGCGCAACGAAGCGAGGATACACCTGGCGCGCCTACCGAACTCGGACTCGGTCCATCTCTGTACATTCACTTTGTTCGGAGCATCGGCAAACGGCACTCTGATCGATCTCTCTCACGGGATTTAATAGTCCTCTGGACGGATGATTAGGTTGCTTAAGGACATTAATAAACATCTGCTGAGCCTGGAGCTGACAATGCTCTTTCACTGGTAAGATGCGGGTATCGGCGTGAAGGTGCTCAATCGGTGAGCTTTTTGCTTATCCAGTGGCTATTCGTAGTGCAGCATTCTGAATTTGCTGCATCTTAGTCCAGGAACTGTCCGACACGATGTGCTGCCAGACAGGTGCAGCATACCCCAATGCAGGCTGCAGAATAGCTCGATAAGTCGTCAAGATTGTCTCTCTGCTGCCACCCCAGAACGTTCCTCCTAGAGCTCTCAACACATTAAGCTTTGCCTTGATAATTGCCTGCTTCTGTTCAGCATTTTTGTGAAACTTCAGCGATGAGTCCAAAACGAGGCCCAGCAGCTTAGGAAATTGCGCTGTAGGCAAGAGGTCACCATCCCACCTGACAACAGGTTGGGCGCTGTGTTCCTTTGGGTCAGATGTGAATACCGAAACAGAAGATTTCGCCGCGGAAACTGTGAGCATCATACTATCGACAAAGTTTTTAAGCTCGACGAGATAGTCGCTGATCTTGTTCGCGGCTACCTGTATGTCACGATTACGGCACATGATGGTGATATCGTCGGCATACGCAACAATTTTTATATCTTCAGGAGGCTCAGGTAGGTCTTCAATATACAGGCTGAAGAGGGCAGGTGACAAAACTCCACCCTGCGGCAGACCGGCTGCTAAAGGTATACTATCGGAGACGTGATTCTGGAATAGCACTTTGGCCCGACGACCTTTCGTAAACGCTGCGATCCAGCGCTTCTGCCACGGTTGTAGCGAGGACTTCAATAGTTTCTCGGACAGAAGTCCCAGGTTAACAGAATCAAATGCTTTGGTTAGATCGAGGGCAACGGCCCCTGTTCTAAAAGGCTTTCTGAAATCGAACCCATCGACCGCATAGCTGACAATCTCCAGAAGGGCAGTGGTGGTGAACTCTCTATAACAGCTCACTAATCACAAGGCTTCACCACACCTGAGTGCAAACCTAGTTGGATGGGGTTGCTCAGGATACGAGGAAAAATGAATCATACACTATCTAAACTCTAAGCATTTTAATGGAATTTTGATGTTTTAGGAATGTTTTGATGCCTTTTCATGGCATGGTATATGATCACAAGATGTCACAAGGTAGCTGAGTTGAACGCAAAACTCAGATGTCAAGCAGGACTTGTGCCGGTGGTTCAGATTGTATTAGCAAACGCTTTATTGGGCAACTATGAACAAGCACCGTCACTGATAAGCCGGGGCCCCTTTTTATAGGTGACCTCGGCGTTATCAGCGGCAATATGGTTATGGCAAATATTAGCTGGGTCACGCAGAGCGAGACACTCCGCGCGCCCGACAAAGACAAACAATACAAAATTCAACATATATCACGTGTCGTACCTTGGAGACTGCCGATCCTTCGAGAAGAGTATAGCATAGCGGATTGATGGCGAATTGCTAAGGAGAAGAGACCGCCTCAATCGATCGTGATTGAGCACGCATACAAAAGGAGTTTAGACGAGTCTCTGTAAGGGGAAAATTTCATTCATACAAGATACATGGGAAAAATACAATGAATAGGAATATTATTATTTTTGAATAGTTTTTTTTTTACGAATGCAACAAAATGTAGAGAAAGTGGCGAAAAACTCAAATCAGGATCAAACGTAAATGAGAATAAATAAACCGACCAATTCTTCACTGATGAATCATGCCGTCGGAACGTTTGATATATGTACATAAAACCATACCGCTCCGTGTCAATGGATGATGAGCCTTCGTGTGCGTTGTATCGTGGACACGATAAACCTCAATACGGCCCATGTGATCCGCAGAAGGCTTATGGCAATTTTGATTGCGTAGAGGGTGATAAATGGTGTAGATCTAAGTAATAACACCACTACAACCGGCCCAAACAGATATGTCAGACCTAATCCTGCAGTTACCAAGCCTACCGCTGTGGCTGTTAGTTTTCAATGTTCTTTTATTGTGTTGAGCACTGGTTTCATATCAGGCAATTTGAAATCTTCCACCCAATGAATGGGATGCGACGCATGCAATTCTATATTTATATATTTATATTTATATTTATTATACGCCGTAGCCGACGTGCTCATAATCCACAAAGTAGCGAGTTAGAGCCATGAAAATGTATACAAAAACAAATCAAATCAAATCAAGTCTCCTCGCAACGATTTAACTGCCGACCACAAGGCCATGGTTCAAATTAGAGAATAATCGAAAAGGCGTCACTAGACAAAGTCAGGAGCCATTAAAGGTTGTGGAGGCAGTAAGGCGAAAACCCAAGTAGTGATAGAGGCTTGGGACCGTTCAGTGTTTCTTGATACGGGGAATAAATTCATAGTAATCCATTTCATATTCAAGCTGCAATGAAAGCGTTTCATATTCAAGCTGCAATGAAGCGACCCTACCCACGCGGCATCCTAGGATACATACTGTCCTCCGACCGCTGTTAGGTATCTGGGTGATGTATCTTACGATAATTTCAAGTGTTAGGGTTTAATTACTGTAGATGACAGGCGGAGACAACTCAGTTCCCAGCTGCAGGCCTATAGCACCAACTTGAGATAGAGGGAAACTTGAAACCCGTAGGAAGAATAAATATATCGCTCCGAACCCAGGTAGCGATACCCTTATGAGATATGGGATGGACACTCGGTCAGTGATTGACATAGTTAAACACGTAGCGGTGGACAATATTAAACAGCGAGAAGGCAATATGAGAAGAGGAGCTCGTGCAGTGCTAGGTGTTGTAGCCACTGGTAAGAGAGTAGGTTGCCATGAGACGTTATAGGATAGCATTAGATAATGTCGGTGACGCCGATAACTTGAAAGACATCAATTCTCTTCAGAGCTACCAGAAAACTGTCTGCCACGCCAAACACAGCCCATCACAAACACGAAACCATCGAATGCACTTCATAACCTCCTACACTTCTGCAATGTTCAAATTAACAATCAAGTCAAGTTTCTTCAGCCTATTTTTAAAAATCAGAGCATTTGGAGATTCTATGACTTCTTGTGACAGCAATTCAACCCATCTTGCTCCCCTGAAGAAAAGTGAATTGAAAAGTCGATCATGGTTTCGTCTTCTCACACTAATGCACTGAATACCAAATCTCGACGCACGCCCTCTACACGGTCGGAAACACCAGTATTTACTTGCCTTCAGTTTCAGATCACCCTTGAGTAATTTGAAACAGAAGACCAGATCATTGAAAATACGACGGTGGTAAAGACTGCGTAGTTTAAAGTGACAAAGACGCTGCCTGTACGTTCGCAAATTTTGGAGAGAGCTGAAGTCAGTGGAACATCTAGACATCAAGATCTTCACAAACGTTTTCTGCACTTTCTCAATTTTTTCTCTTAGTTTTTTAGTGCACGGGCTCCAAACCTGAGATCCGTACTCTAGGATTGGTAAAACGTAGGCTTTATAGAGTCTTAACCACAGCGATACGTCATTGCTTTTGATATTTCTACAAATCGTAAACAAGGTTGAAAAAGCTTTCGAGACCATTCTGCTTATATGTGTCTCAAAGTCAAGTTCTCTGTTTTCAAATATGAAATTTTCTGCTCTCATTTCATGATAGAAAAGTGTGCCTTCCAAATCGAAAAATTTTGTTTTTCCTTCGCAATTCGAGAGGCATTTCTGACTGACAACTGCGTTGTTGAAATATAGTCCTACAGTGCTGGTTTTGTTTGAAGAATTACATTCTATAGAGAACGTTTGATTTTCGCACTGTAGTGTTATCCACGATGGTTCGTTGGTTTTGCAGGATATTTCGATTTGGGCTCCTTCTTGGCAGTCATAACAACCTGTCAGCTTTTCGAATTGAATTTCGCACGGCTGTTCTATCACAAGCTCGTTGGTTTTCACTGAGGATTTTGATGTCACTGCCATTAGCACTTCAGCTGCAGTGGAGAAGAAAAACAGTTCTCCATTTTTTGACAGTACTTCCATAGTTGGAGTGTGAATTGGAAGTGTATTGAAAATTCTCGATCTTATTTCTGATATGGATTCGTGTGGACAATGACAACTTGCTGATGAACGAGTGTCCCGACAAATGCAGTCAAACTGTGTCATACACTTGCTAAAATTCTTTGCTGCCATTTGTTGTGATCCACATTCTACCGGAATGCGATAATTATCAGGAATTAGTAGAGACTCATCCGGACTTATAGCAAATTTGCCGCTCATCATTGGCGAGTAGGGCTTCTGTATCGATACGACAGTGAGCTTCAAGTCGTTTACGGCTTGCTCGATGTAGGGTTTGAGTGTGTATCGATGGTTTTTCACCTTGTTGAACAATGTTGTTTCAATGTCTACCGTAACAAGGGGCCTCCGATCCAGGCAGCTTGCGACTTCATAAACCGCTCGCGATTTTGGTTCATGAACGAATCTGTAGATTGAGCATGCTGGTAGTGGTAATAGGCATCCACACGGAATCCCACTACATGCCGAAGCACAAGTACCATATCCTGGGTACCTACCAGACTTTTTCAGTTCGGGAATTATTTCATGCCTTTGAAAGTCGCTGCATCTGTCACTAGAGCACGATCCCATTTCAGGACAGCGGAGTCTGTGATAAACTCTCGGGGCTGAATCTCTTGTGTAAAAATGGGTCATTTTCGCACATAGTAGCTTCAACGGATGATGGTGGATTTTTACCGTTCCAATAGTTTCGTTTCCGATAAGAACGTAAAGGCCAACCGAACAGAGGTCGACACGACGCGGTCGCGTCGCGGCTTCAGTGCAGTTCGATTGGAGCGCGGTTTTCTCATCGCGTTCTTGTCGTCTCGTAACCAGAGGTGTGCGTGAATGAAATTTCAAATTTCGTAAACCGTAAAACGTAATTACGATGAAACCACCGTAACTCGTAAATCGTAAACAGCAAATAATAACATTATCCACTAAAAAATATTATTTCTATGGTGAAACAAGAATTTGAATACCTTTTTTCAATATAAAATGAAAAAATTGTTTCTGGAGTTTGTTGCTTTCTGAGTTCCTAATTCATTTAGGAGTACACTAGGGAAACCATTTTTGCAGATTCGAGTTTCAGCAGAAGCTAGCATGTTTGCCACAAAAACCGCTTCCTAATTTTTATCACTTTGTGTTTTTGGCTGCCATAGCTAGAGAAAATAGCGGAAGGGCCTAACAAAACGCTCACATTTGCGGGGGAAAACAGTTTCAAAAAGGCGAAATGAGCGGTCAAGTTCGGACTTACGCCTTTTCTGAGTGTCGGTTTGTTGGGGGCGAAGAACATTTGAGCAAAGAAAACGATTTCGCGCATCAAGCTTTTGAAGTGAGCCACAATCTTCCGCAAACCTACAAACATTTCATCTCTGCCGCGTGTTTATGCCAACAGAGGCAAACTAACGCCGACAAGGCATTGAAACTGGTGACTCCAGGGTTTTAAAATCTATCACGGACGAGAGTGCGTGCATGAGTCCATCTTGGAGGGTTGCTGGTTGGGACGAATTAGCGCAAAGGGTTCGCCACTGATTCATAGTTGATTACCTGAACTATGCTTAGCTGCTTTTTCCCTTCAGTGACATGCTGGTTCCATTTCTTCATCTGATCCATCCTCTAATTTATTCCTCGTCCTGTGCTGCTTTTATCTGTGTGACCTCTGAGTAGACGCAACCTTCTCAAACAGTGGGTCAGGAACACTCTTAGAAGTCATTTTTGGCTTAATAAGGGCAATTTGTTCGATTTTTTTCGACGATCATCAAACAATTTGAAAATTTAATGCGAAAAAAAAAACGAAAATTCGTGGAGGTTCTCGAAAAAAAAAAAAGATTTTTCGGTCACTGGAGGGGGTCGCTGCTATGTTGGCTTCTGACACAACGGGCCGCCCAACCATGCACCCATTTTTCGTCCTTTTTCTAGAGGTTACATTTGAAACTATCAAATCTAAGTGTTGTGACTTCGTTGAGGCATATACTACGGAATGGTCGGCTTGACCCTGCCACAGAGGCTGCCATAGTCTGCTCCTTTTTAGTTTGTCATAAAGCATTTTCTAAAACTCTGAATTGTTGAATGAGGAAATACGGCAGAGCTTCGTAGAAGTGACGTGAGAGGCACATCACCGCGAAATTTCAAAGTCAGTACTGAGCATTATGTAATACTTCTTGCAGGCAATGGTGGAAAATTCGTGGCGCATGACTTTTTACCAAGATCGAAATTTCGCCACGAGTTTAGGTTTTTCTCCGTTTTTAACTGATTACCGACTTTCACTCACACTTTTTTCGACCTCCCCTTGAGCCGGTTTCACGAGCAGCAAAGCATAAAAAAGGCATGTAAGTCACTTCTATCTAATCAACGGTTTCCATTTTTTCAAGTTGACGACCAACAGAATGTGATTTTTTGAAATTCCATCGGTTCAGGCTTTTTCCGAATGTGCACTCACTTTCCCCTTTCCAAAATGAGGTCAGCTTTATTCCATGCCTTCATTGCTTCCTAAAATACACTAGTGGCCGTCTCTTGAGCATCGAAAGTGACTCCGGAATTTTGAAATTTGCGAGCAAATCATCGCGGATGACACATCAGCTTTGATAATACGCAGCATTTCAACGCTAGCTCAAATCTTTTCTCAACCATTGAAGCCCCATGAAAACTGTCTTGAGAACGGTGAGGACAGCTTTGAGCATTTGGAGAGCATTGCATCGCAAAAGAACGACGCGGTCGGCTGGCGTGTTGATCGCCTCTCGCGAATCCAATTTTCAGACCTGTAAATCGATTAGCATGATTTTAGGACACATGTTAGATAATATCCTGGTCAGCTGTATCTAAGTTGTGGGAAGACTCGTCCGAAAATGCCTCCGAAACGGCAGCTTGATACATTCACCGACCACGTGAGCGGACAGTCTCATTCGGACAAACCTTATACACCTCTCAGAATAGATACTAAAACTGTCGCAGATAAAATACTCGCTTAACCCAGGTTATTCAGTGTAACTTCATAGTTGAAGCCTACTGGAAGTCGTGCTAGTCATCGACGATGCTTGCTTATCGCCTAAAATAAGAAAAAAAAACAGCTTCAAAGAAAACTGAATAAAACTTCTTCCCCCCCCCCTAGTCTATCGCAGGCACGCCAGTATCCTGGCCAGTAGGCGAAGAAAGAGGCGATGAGGAAACGGCGCTCTAATTGAACTGCACTGAAGCCGCGACGCGACCGCGTCGTGTCGACCTCTGTTCGGTTGGCCTTTACGTTCTTATTCGTTTCCGTGCCTGACTTGAATGCACAAGTTTGAATTCAGTCTGTTGAATACGATTTCTTCGTTGAATTCGTATTCGCATTTGTCTCTCTGCGTACATATGAAGTTCACCGTGTGCCGCATGTAACCATGCTGACAAGCCGATGTGGTTTGGATGATAGTGGTTATAATGCAGCATACAGTAAGCGCGGCCAAACGGTTGAGCGGAATCGGGTTGAAAGCTTGAAGTGGGAGATCGGCGCTTTTCCTTGAAATTAGTGATCGATTATTTCCTGTTCCACCCTCCGCGGCCTTTCTTTGCCTCATCTTGATTTGTATAAATGTGATTGTTAGCAACAAAAAAGCTAGGACTAGATATAAGCATAGAAATATGGAAGCGATAGCTCCTTCTGGCCAACAATGTGGGTTTCCCAACAGACCTCTTGACATGAACCCTTGAGCATAAGTGCAAAATGGTGGTGGTTCACATGTCTCTGAAATTTCAATTGTGTCTCCGCTTAAAAGCGTTCTCAGTGTCACAGTCGTATTCTTGTTCAGAGGTGACACAGGCAAATATAATAATAGTGGATCACCAGATTTATTCTCAAACATTTTGCATTCGTTCCCGAAGCAAATCTCGTACGCGCTATGATCGGATGGTGGATCGATTCTCACTGTTCCATTTGTGCACTGTACACGGCCGATGATAATGGCCACAGTTGGATTGAATGCACAACTCATCAGAGCTAGCAGCATTAGAAATGTAGAGTATTGTGTTACCGATGGCAATGGTGCAGCTGTTCTTTTGTGGCGATTCGTCATTGCCAAATGACTCTCATTTGTTGACTCATAGTCAGAGTTTTCCAACTCATTCTCAAATGCTTTGATTACACCATAAGCTCGGGATTTAGTGGCTCTTTGCGGTTGGATTCGTCTGACGTTCTGTTCTGTTGATTCACAGATCGCGTCGTCGATGCTTGCAGTCTCTACACTTGGAATGCTACGAATTTCCAAAGGATATATTTTGTTGAGAGGACGTTGAAGCACTCTCCGATGTTAAGCAATGGAACTTTTGCCGTTCGAACTTGTCCATCCGCGCTGGTGACGAGTTCTGTTATCTTACCGTATACCCAGTGGCCTCTTGGTAATAATTCTTGCTCAATTAAGACGATTTCGCCGACTTGTGGGCATTTGCTCGTTAAGTGACGTGGCTGTTTTAGTAGCATACGATGACTGTCTCTCAACGCGGTAAGATAATCGGTGTTCCATTTTTCCCAGAATTTCGATGCTATTAGCTCCGAAAATTCAAGAGCTTCGTAGGCTTGACTTACGGTTTGTATCAAGTCTGGGTCAAACGATGGGTCGTTTGGTTCCGAATCTACTGGTGGTATAGCGTATTTCAGATTGCCCTTCAGAAAATCCACTGGTCTTAGGGGTAATTCTGACAAATCGGATGTACTGATCTTCGTAATTGGCCGCGTGTTAATTATGGCGTCCACTCGCGTCAACACAGTTGTCATCTGCTCAAATGTTAGTCTTTTTCTTCCCACCGCTTTTTGCAGATGTTTCTTGAATGATGCCACAAGTATTTCCCACACTCCTCCCATCCGCGGGGAAAGAAGAGGATTGAAGATCCATCTCACGTTTTCAGTGGCACTGTAGGTCATGACCGAATTTCCTGTTATCTGTTCGCGAGAAAACAAGATTTCGATAATTTTCTGACCTAACTTGAAGTTTGTTCCACAGTCCGTTCTTATCAGTCGCGGAACACCTCTGCGTGACACAAATCTTATGAAGCTATTCAGAAACGCTCCCGTGGATAGATTTTCCACAACTTCAAGGTGCACTGCTCTGGTTGTTAGGCACGTGTATAAACCAACATACATCTTTTGATCGTTTTTGGACTCAAACGGTCCCATGGAGTCACAACCAACATTCTGGAATGGTTCGCTAATTGACACCCGATCTGCCGGTAATGCCGGCATTTCAGGGGCACCATATGGCACACCATTCAATTTTTTGCAGAGCACACAATTTCTTATAAGTTTCTTGATTGCTCTGGATGGCTGCGGAATCCAGTATTTCTGTCTGGCTAGTGCTAACGTGTGATCTTTTCCACAATGTGCATTCGATCCGTGTATATCGTCAACGATTAGTCTGCACAAGTTCGAATCGTTAGCAATATAAATTGACATTTTCGTGTAATAGGGAACGGAAGCATGTTGGATCCGCGAATGATAGCGAATGACCCCGCACTCGTCTCTTATTATTCTCTGCTGAGGAAAGCGTTTTTGGAGCGCTTCCAAAGATAGATTTCTAAAGGTTTAGCTTCCTGGCAAAAGTAATGATTTGGCAATGTTATAATTTCAAGAAATCAAAGAGTTGAAAAAAATTTTAAAAAACGTCTTGAAATATCTTTAAAAATGATTTGGCGCAAAATAACCACAAATAATGAAAAAACTGGGAAATGTAGTGAAATGATTAACATCGGATTTGGCGGTCAGTCGTAGACCAACTTTTTATGTTTTATAAGTAGTGAGGGGCGAGGTATAGTATTTTACAAGCTTCTCCGTTAAACTTATCAAAGCTAAATCAAGCGCGCAACGGAAACCTTAAAACATTTCATTGAAGCTGTAATACGGAAATCAGGGTGGGTCAAGCTATGTAAACGGGACGCTCAATTCCGATGCGCGCTTGATTTAGCTTTGATAAGTTTAACGGAGAAGCTTGTAAAATACTATACCTCGTCTCTCACTACTTATAAAAAGTTGGTCTACGACTGACCGCCAAATCCGATGTTAATCATTTCACTACATTTCCCAGTTTTTTTCATTACTTGTGGTTATTTTGCGCCAAATCATTTTTAAAGATATTTCAAGACGTTTTTTAAAAAATTTTTCAACTCTTTGATTTCTTGAATTATAAAATTGCCAAATCATTATTTTTGCCAGGAAGCTAAACTTTTAGAAATTTCATATATGTTAGCAGATTAATCGAAGACTAGAGTGGAATATCTGACGATTAGAACAGTAATAGCAGTTTGTAGCGGAATTTCTGACGATCATAGCTAGATATGAATAGGTTTCAGCAGAATATCTGACATTTCAGAAGAATATTGGACGACTAGAGCCTAATTCCTCGGTTTTAGCAGAGTATTTGACGATCATAGCGTAATAGCAGTCGAGTCTTGGTAGTTATCAGTCCATTCGGATATCTGAAAAACATGTTTTTATTTTGTAAAAAAAACCGAAAACACTGATTGATTTCTGAAAATTTAGCTTCCTGGCAAAAGTAGCGATTTGGTAATGGTCAAAAAAAAGTTTCTAAAATGTCTTGAAATATTTTTAGAAAATGATTTGGCATAAAATAGCATGGAGTAATAAAAAAGGTAGGAAATGAAGTGAAATAACCAAAAAATACGATTTGGTGGTCGACCAATTCACAAGCTTCTCCGTAAACTTATCAAAACGAAATCAAGCACGATATGGAATGGAGCGTTGCCTTCACCCAGCATGACATATGCTGATTCCCTTGATACAGCTTTCAAAAATGGCTTAATGGTTCCGTTGCGCGCTTGATTTCGTTTTGATAAGTTTAATGGAGAAGCTTGTGAAATGGTCGACCACCAAATCGTATTTTTTGGTTATTTCACTTCATTTCCTACCTTTTTTATTACTCCATGCTATTTTATGCCAAATCATTTTCTAAAAATATTTCAAGACATTTTAGAAACTTTTTTTTGACCATTACCAAATCGCTACTTTTGCCAGGAAGCTAAATTTTCAGAAATTTCACATATTTTTATCAAAGGTTCCCTTTCTGACTTCAATTTTGCTCAACGATTTCCATTTTGGAATGATGAAACGTCTAACAGACATATTGTCGTATGAGTGAAAATTTTGAAACCTATGACTTGAATCCATAAAAAACAAAACTCATTGCCGCATTTGGTGCAAAATGTGAAAAATCGATATTATTGATCATTAATATTTGATCTTGCATGATGAGAAGAATTTCCCAAACAAATGACTTATTGTTAGAGCCATCGGCAATCAAAAATCATTACGACATTTTGTGCAACAGGGCAAAAAAATCAATATTATTGATCGAAATTTATCGATAATGACTGATGAGCGAAATTCCTCAACCAAGAAAACCAATCCCAAAAGCAATCACCACTGTTCGCCGCATCTTGTGCAAAAAGCACGAAAATCGATAATATTGATTATCGATCGATGACGTGTCATGAGTACGATTTCTGACAAGTTCAATACTTACCTTCGACGAACTGTGTTGATTGGCTGCGAATTCACCCACACACCCCGGTCTCCAAAGCAGGGGTGTGCGTAAATGAATTTTCAAATTTCGTAAATCGTAAAACGTAATTACGACAAAACCACCGTAAATCGTAAACCGTAAATCGTAAATCGTGAACATCAATTAATATCAAGAAACACTAAAAATATTCGTAGTAATTGTGTAGTTGAACTGGACCACGAGGTTGATATACAGTTTATTGGCTTACGCACGTTTCGGCGGAATCGCCTTCTTTAGAGCCTGAAAGGAGCAAATCAGAAATGTGATTACCCGGCCAAATGTAGGCTAAACCTTACTGAGATTCGAGAGAGATTTTTTCCAAAACGTAGTCAAAAACAGAGAAATTAAGAAATTACCGCACAAGGCAGGAAACTCGCTAGATGAATCAGCACGATAGAACGGTGGTGGAAAGCGGAGCACAGAACGAGACCGCTACCTCTCGACATTAAAATGCGAGTCTGAGGTTAACAGCATTCTAAAACAAGTGCTAGCTCACATCCCGGCCCACCTTCCCAACACCCGCGCGTTCCTTGACCATCTCCGCACCATTCAGCGCTCAAACCCTTGCATAATGGAGTCTTTCGATGCCACAGCCCTCTACACCAATCTCAGCAATGACCATGCTATGGAGGCCGTTTTCCAGCTTCTTACCCAACAGCAAGGCTCCATTGACATGTATGGCTTTTCAATTGAGCAGCTAATGACACCACTCAAGGAGTGTCTTAAATGCAATATCTTCAGATGGTCAGGTCAATACTTTAGTCAGGTCAGAGGGCTGGCCATGGGACAGCGCTTAGCTCCGACGCTCGCCATAGCATTTATGGGTAAAATCGAATCTCCGGTGCTAGCACAGCTTCCTATGCTATACTGTAGGTACATAGACGACTGCTTTGTCGTCTGCCCCACACAGGAGGAAATGGACCAGTGTTTTGAACTCCTCAATAATCAATCGGAAAACGTTAAACTTACCTGGGAAAAACAGGTGGTAAATTGGCTCCCTTTCCTAAATGTACAAATAAAATTCTCTGGGGGCGTTTTTGCAACAAAATGGTATCGTAAACCTAGTAACAAAAATATAATTGTGCACTACCAATCAGCTCACCCATCGCAAACAAAAAGGGCAATTGTTAAAAATATGTACCGAACAGCGAAATGCGTCTGCACCGGAGAAGACGAACAAAAAGAATCTGTTCAAATGGCGCATGATATTGCAGCTTTGGACGGATATCCCACAACTTTGGTCCGACGTAGATCCAGGGGCCCAGCCGCGCGCCGGAGAGAAGAGGAAACAGCGATTGAGAGCAAAATACCCCTAAAATGCCCTTCATTTCTGATGAAGTGAGCAGATCTTTGCGCAAATGCCTGAAAAAAGCTGGTCTGGAAAGCTCCGTCGCAATCGTCGACATACCCCCTAACAACCTCAGAAACCGTCTTATCCGAAACCGTCTATATGACCGTATTTGCACTACTCCCAATTGTGTGGTTTGCCCATTTGGTAGAGAGGGAGATTGCACTGCATGCGGTGTGGTCTACAGGATCTCGTGCCAACTGTGCGGCGAGCAATATATTGGGGAGACATCGCGGCCGCTCTATGTTAGAGCCAAGGAGCATTTAGATGGGAAAGATAAGCTCCGGGTATCAACAGTTCTGGGGTGTCACCGTGTTAACGCGCACAATGGCGATAATTATCACGTCAAGGTCGAGATATTGGGGCGAGAAAACGATACCCCTGCCAGAAAAACACTGGAAGCTTTTTGTATCCAGGCGAGCGACCCAAAAATCAATCGGAAGGGGGAATGCCTATCAATAGCTGGAGAACTCAAGACCTACCTCAGCCTCGCATTTTAACGTCGGGAGGTAGTGGTCTCGTCCTGTGCTCCGCTTTCCACCACCGTTCTATCGTGCTGATTCATCTAGCGAGTTTCCTGCCAAGGTGCGGTAATTTCTTAATTTCTCTGTTTTTGACTACGTTTTGGAAAAAATCTCTCTCGAATCTCAGTAAGGTTTAGCCGACATTTGGCCGGGTAATCACATTTCTGATTTGCTCCTTTCAGGCTCTGAAGAAGGCGATTCCGCCGAAACGTGCGTAAGCCAATAAACTGTATATCAACCTCGTGGTCCAGTTCAACTACACAATTACTACGGATTCACAATGCCGATGTTTATGGAGAGTCGCACCTGGAGACTAAAAATATTAATGCTGTGGTGAAACAAGAGAAACTATAGTCAGGTCCGTGGCTTGTTTCCTCAAGAAGAAACATTTAAATCTCACCCGCGGCTGGAGCGGCGGCTGGCTGGTAATTACCAGCCAGCAGTTGCTGAGATTTAAACAGCCGCGCCAGCCGCTGGTGAAAATTGAGTGTTTCTTCTTAAGGAAACAAGCCATGGACCTAATCATACCTTCTAATGATAGTTTCACGTACTAAGCACACATTAAGTTGAGAGTTCCGTATTTGACAGCTAACCACATTTAATGAGACAGTTTTACACGTATTTCTCTGCTTTCCCTTATCACTCATTCCACAACCTCTTCCCAGGTTCTAAGAAAATCGCAGTTCCGATTAAGCTGTTCGCGTATCTGCTGGGCAAAAAGGACACAACTACTGTGCTTCTCTGGGCCAAATTCCGGTCCGCAATTGCGTCTCGACACGCTTTGCGGCCGCGCGCATTCGACTCGGAAGAGTTTCCAGCGCCGCAGCCGCCGATCTGTTGACTAGGTGGGTTTTAGAAACTGGAAAGTAAACATAATTAGAGAAAACTGTATAAAAAAGCCAGGAGTCGGCTTTGGCGCTGGAAACTCAACTGACTCGAGCGCATGCAGCCGCGATGTATGTCGAGACGCAATCGCGGACCGGAATTTGGCCCAGATAAGCACAGTATACTCGTAAGGCCTCTCCCAAAACGCTGACGCCGTTATAAGCGTTAGAGCGAGCCAAAATGACCGTATTTGAGCGATTCTCAACCGGCGAATTTGAGAACTCCGCCCACTTGCTAGCGAAACCGCACCACAGTGCTGGCAAAACCGCACAGTCAGCAAGAAATATGGCACCGAGTCAACCTTCAATAGGGATACTAAAATATGGCGCTATTCATACTCCTCAACGGCTGCGCGGCATGCGCGTGACGCGCGGGCTTGGCGTTAGAGGATGGATACTCCCTACGCGCGTCACGCGCGTGTCGCGCTGGTGTTGAGGAGTGTGAATAGCGCTAATCAGTGCGATCCCTGCCAACTCATATCTAGAGCACAATATCGGTGGCCTAGCACAGGTTATTGTTCCTATATCCACTAAATCACTTGCAGTCGTAGCTTTATTGTGAAGATACTGTAGATTATTAAAGGCAATGTACGCAAGAATACCACCTTCTAAGTTTTACCGTTTTGTGTACTTTAGTCCCCATAGTTAGGGGATATAGTGAAGGCTCACATTCGTGAGAGATAGCGTGTCCGTTCGCTGCGGACGAAGAAAAATGAACAGAGAAAATGATTTCGAGCTCAAAACTTTCAGGGTAAAAAAACGAACGCTCCTCTTGTCCATTTTTGTAGACTCTGAGTAGACGTAATCTACGCAAAAAGCGGACCAAGAGCACTATGTGAAGCCATTTTTGGATTTTTTTGATTAAACTGCTTCGCTTGGTGTGTTGAAGGTAATCTAGCTGTGGGAATCAAGGCAGTTGTTTATCATGAAAAACTCGAAAACGAAGTTGTTTTTGAAGAGTGCTTCTAGACTGCATTGCGTCCTAGACTGCAGCTAGTGAGACATGCGCGGCGCGCAACGCGGATCTGTTAACAAGCGCCTCTAACTCCGATCGCGTGTCCCGTGTTATAATGATAGAATCACGTCAAAGGTTGATATTGGGATCGTGCTGCATGTAGTCACTCGCCTGAGATTGTCCCACCTCCTGACAAAAACATTAAAATACGCAAATTGGGATTGGAGCAGGTCAGTTGAAGATTTCTTGTGATTTACTTCCAGTGCATGTAATTTTATTTACGAAAAATTACGAATTACGGTCCAAAATGTCGTAAATCGTAAACCGTAGCACAAGATCGTGAACGCCGTCTGAAAAAAAAGGAGATTAACAGAGAAAACTTGCGGTTTTTCAAAATTTGCTCAAATTCTAGGAAACCATTCTGAACCATTTTTGGACACTATACACAACTTTTTGCGCTCTTTTCAATGAAATTTAGAGCTATTTTCTATTTTCAGCCTGAACTTAGTTTTCGAAAAACGGGTTGCGCGCGTGGCCGATTCAAAACCAAATCTGGTGCGCGCTTCGCGCGCACCACAATTTTTATGAACGGATTTGAGAATAAGTTTTTCACTGAGCAAGATATCCTCGTTGTTTATTTCCGTGTGGGTGGAAAACTTGTTAACGACTGCAGCTTTCATTGTAGTCGACATCTTTGACTTGCATTTCTGCATCCAGATGTTTACTATTTTCCTCACTCTTGCTATTGTGCGGAGTGCGACCTTGTATCGCGAAAATCTCGACAAATCAATTAATTCCGACTCGACCGATTGCACTGCTGCTGGTCCTTTGCCTGCAACGTTGATGTTCTCGAGAATTTCGATCTCTTCGAGATTTTGTTTGGAATCGAGGATGTATAAAGATCGCAGTTTGGAATTTTTCTCCTCTTCCTTTATCCACTGTGGTCCTCTAACCCAATCATGGGTGTTTATTTGAAGAGCTGAGAGACCTCTCGTTCCCGCGTCTGCGGGATCGTGTTGTGATGGTACATGATAAAATTTCACAGCTATTCCTGAATTTTCGAGCTGTGATTGTATTTTCGTGATTCTTTCTCTTCGGTTTGCTACGAATACGGGAAGCTTGCGCGAGGAATTCACCCAATGCAGGGCTATTTCGCTGTCACTGATGACGCATAGTTTATTTATATGGATACCAATTGATTCTGAAATGCTCTTTCCCATTCTCAATCCAATGAGGATTCCAAGCATCTCCAATTTCGGGATCGTTTGGCGCATTTTCTTGGGTGCTAGTTTTGTCTTTCCGCTTACTAGCTGGGTGACCTCATTTGTGCCATCGAGTTGGAGGTACGCGCAACTTGATATGGCAATACTGCTAGCGTCGCAGAATATCCAAAGTGTGTAGCCATCTTTAGACGGCTGGCTGATGTCACCAACATAGTTTTTTGGTCCTGTGGGTATGAGAACCCTAGGAACTCGTATGCGAATATTGTTCACATCCTGACATGTCATTTTCCACCTTTCCGCGAGATTAGCTGGAACCTCTTCTCTCCAACTGATTCCAGTATCGTAAATTTCTCTCATTAAACTTTTTAGTTTAATCATCAGCGGAGCTGCTAGCCCTATAGGATCGTAAACGGAATTGATCTGGCTATGTCGCGTTTCGTAATGCGATTATTGGAAGGAATGGTGACCTCAACCGAAAATTCATCGTTTTCTGCGTTATACGGTACTCCCAAAATTTTCACAGAACCGTTGGGAGCTCGATCTTCCATTGGGATCTGGCTGTTCACATCTTTGGAGTTGGACAGATATTCACGTAAATTCATTCCAATTTGTTTGAATAACGCTTTTGACTCTCTATATTTTCGCAAGACCTCATCCACTGTCTTGGCTTTGAGCAAAATGTTATCAACATAAATAGTTTTGCTGATTTCTTGTGACAATGGGGTGTTTGTTCTGTTTAGGTAACATGATATCACCATATTCAATATACTTGGCGATGAGGTGATGCCAAATGGCAGTCTTGTGAATCTATAGATAACTACGTTATCCTTTGTCGGTGGACGATTGATGTCTTTAACCCACAAAAATCGGCAAAGGTCTTTATGACTGTTTATCAGTCTGATCTGTGTGAAAGCAGCTTCGATGTCACACAACAATATTATGTCGCCAAAGCGGCTGGACATGAATCTTGTTGATGAATGATTCGCCTGTGAATATAACGTCATTCAAAGACAGACTGCCCCTCTGTTTAGATGATGCATCGAAAACTATTCGTAATGGTTTCGTTTTATCGTCCATCACTGGATGAGGGATCGCCGCGACGCTGCTTGGCGGGAAAATCGCGCGCGGGAAAACGAAGGGAGAGTGGCTATTGATCGCGCAATTTTTTCCGCCAAGCAGCGTCGCGGCGATCCCTCATCCAGTGACTGACGATAGATGCTTTCCAAACACCTGAGTGTGGCATGTAATATGTCCCAGCACAGTCATTGATGGGAGTTTTGACCTCTTCAACAATTTTGTTCTGTATATACTCATCCAGGGTTTTAGCGTACAGAAGTTTTTGGCTTGTGTTATTCTTCATGTACTTCAGGAGAGACTCTAGCCTGTTATAAGCCATACCGTAGTTGTCATCTAATTCCACAACATTGTCTTTCAAAGGAAAGGGTGCAGTCACCACACCATTCTCAAAGCTGATTTGTTTGGAATAGCTTTCAAAGTACTTAAAAGTCTTTTCACCTCTAGTAATTTCATCTGCTGAAATTCCTAGGCCATCGAGTTCGAATATTTTCTCGAGTAATTCAGCTTCGGTTTTTTCTTGTATGAGTGTGAGACCGTGCAGAATCTCACCATCCCTATTGTTTGCTGGTATCAACCCTCGCCCGTGTAGAGTAGGGCCGAAAACCGTCCGAGCAACGAATAGACCAGATGGCATTTACATTTACATTTATTGCTCTTGCTCGCATCGGTATAATAAAGATTGAACTGTGTATGCGAAGAGATCAGCAGTTTTCTTTGCGTCTCCATCCATTAATGTCGTCCAGTCTGATGTGGCATCTCTTGTTCTTCTTCCTCTGAATTTCGCTAAGTCATCTAACCATCGTGTTCTCGGTCTGCCGTGGTTCCTTTTTCCATCTGGTATCCAGCCGATACATATACGAAGCAACGACCCTTCTGCTGTAGAGGAAAGTCTTTTGGCGAACAACCACTTCCTTCGAAGAGCTGAGTGGATCCAGTCTTTCAGCCCTGTCCGTTGTCGTATGACCTTGGCGTTTATCTTGTCCACGAGTCGAACACCAAGTACTGCTCGTTCTAATCGGCGTTGGGCTGATCGAAGAACTGAAGCCATTTCTTTTGTCCACACCCAGGTCTCGCAGCCATAGAGAACAGCTGGCAGAATGCAGGTATTAATAAACTTTCGTTTGAGTCCAATCTCAACGCTGGTAGAGGTCAGAAACAGACGATTTCTGAAGTATATTCTCCGACCGGCTTGGATTCTTCTCCGTATCTCATTCGCTGGATTCCGTGGACACGAAAGCTGTTGTCCCAGGTATACAAATTCGTCAACACGTTCTACCATTTCTCCATTTATACAGTCGCCAGTTGTATCAATCGTTCCACGCCATCGCCGCATCCATTTCGTTTTTTCTACATTCACCGAGAGTCCGATTCGAGCACACTCACATACTAGTGCTTCAACCATTGATTGCAATTCGGCAGGGTCGTGAGCAATCAAAGCAATGTCGTCGGCTTAAGCGAGGTAGGGAAGAACCTTTTCTTTCAATCGAAATCCTTTACCGTGCCAGACGACATTGTTAAGCGCATACTGAAGTGTAAGCACAGAAAGGAGTGGAGAGAGTGAATCACCTTGTCTGACACCTTTTTGAATGTTGAGTTCCGCCAAACGTTCTCCAATTCTGACAGCTGCACTTCCATTAGCGTATAGCAGTTGAATGAGTTTGATAAGATCGTCGTTGATTCCGAACATTCTCAGGGGTTCCCATACAGATGGTAGCTCCACACTGTCGAAGGCTTTTTTGAAATCAATGAAGATTATGCAGACATTGATGTTGAATTCATAGGATTTTTCTAGAATTAGATTTAACGTATGAATATGATCAATAGTGGAGAAATTCTTACGGAATCCGGCTTGTTCTGCAGGAAGTATGGAACGTTCTTCTACTATCTTCTCCAAACGTCGAGTGATAACCTTCGTCATAACCTTGTAGATAGTGGAGAGCAGCGATATCGGTCTGTAGTTCGAGACGTCATTGGGATCTCCTTTTTTGTACAGTAGAATGGTGTCGGCGAATGCTAGCTGTCTCGGAACTACTCTTGTAGCAATAATAGAATTGAGTAACTGACACAACGGGTTCGCAAGGATGTCCGAGAGAGGGCGTAGGGCGAATGACTGGACTCGGTCAGAGCCAGGGGCAGAACGAGCTCTGCTGAGTTTCAGCACTTCTTCAACTTCATTAGGAAAGAGGCGGGTAGTGATTTGACCAGTGGGGGGAGATTGTGGGCCATGCGAAGAATGGTAGAGGCTGTCGTAGAACGACTTGACTGCTTCCACAGTTTCTGATAGTGGGTCACGGGAGGAGGCGGGACTTGGTGGGAAGGTGGCATAGGGATTTGGTCGTAGTACGGTCAAAGGTCGATGTGCGTAGCATAGAAACTCTCGTCTAGCACGGAAGCGGGAAGATTGAACGGCTTTTTGAAGAATGGCGATGTGGCGCATACGTAAATCCTCCTTGAGCGATCTTCGCACAAGCTTGCATACTTCGGCGTATTCCACTGCACCTCTTACTGATCCTACTCCGTACCGAAGTTGGTGTCGTACTGCAAAAGTTGTCGTGTGCTTTGGGAAACTCGAGGGGGCAAAGGTTCAAAGGATGTGGCTTGATTAGCTGCTGCTGGAAAGGACGTCTGGATCTGCAGAGGGACCAGATGGCAACTTTGTCTTATTGCTGCTCAAAACAAGGTCGTAGTAATGGTCCAGACCTATGAGTATGTGAGGTATACTGTCTTCTCCTCGCACGTTTGGGCTACTCAAGCAAATATCGTTGTCTTCGAGAAACTGTTTGTCATTCTCGTTAAGTCGTACGGATGGAATTCCATTAGTAATTATTGGATTCGTCTGAATGTCAAGCACTATCTCTTTTCCAGAAGCCGTGCTGATCGTAATTGAGACGAGATGCGTTTTGAGTCTCTCTATATGTCCACCAATTCCGGACATAGTGCAAATGTCGCTGCTCTTTTTGGGAAGGCCGAACTCTTCTGCTATTTGCTCTTTTATTATAGTTCTTTGAGCTCCTGTGTCGAAAAAGAATATCACTCTCTCGAAACAGTTGGTGTTATGATTCCAAGCCTTTCCCTCAGCAGTCATGAGAACGAGGTGGTCTTTTGCTGCATTAGCTTCGGTTTCCGCTGTCATTATGGTATCGGTTTGCATGCAGTTGACGGCATGTATATTGGTGTTTTGATCCCTCCGGAGAGTTTCGTCGGTGTTGTCGCGCCAGCGATTCGGGTCATCACGAGTTGCGTTTGCTGTCGGCCTATCAGAGGCTCTGCGGTCACGAGATTGCACAGGATTACTGTAATGAAAGTTGCGAGGGTTATTGTGCATTGCCTGACCTGCTTAACTTGTTGTGGTCTGCAGGCATGGACTTTCGTGATGCATTCTTCGGCATCTAGAGCAATTCGGTTTTTTGCACTGATCGCTCCCATGATTGTCTGCAAGACATTTCCAACATCGTTTGGAATCAATTACTGTCCTTCTTTTTGTTTGGACATTTGTAACTGTCCTACAATTCAACGATAAATGGTTACCGTTACAGAATATGCAATTTTGCTGATTTCTTTGTTCTTGTCGGTCTGTGAACTAATCAGATTTACTTGCATGAAATTCAGGTCTTGAGCGATTTTTCAAGCGCGTTTCTATGAATCTTTTCGCGGTGATTTCTTTGTCACGTTGCTCCACAACTGTCGCGGATGCGACGGTGGCTGGGGGCGGACCATGAGGCCCCGGCCTGTTTCCACTATGCCAGCCGCTTGAAGGCGGGGCATGCCAGCGCCAGCCGCGGCGCCCCGCCCCCCCCCCTTCCTCCGCGCTGCCTATACAAGGCGGCTGTCCTCGGTTCAGTGGTCTGCCCGGCGCCGGATGGCGTTGGCCTACAGTACCCATTGGTACTGCACTGCTTCGGCAGTGATGGCCTACCGGGAGACCCAGGAACCGGTGGCTCCGTCCCCAGCAGCTGAGGAAGCCGGCATCTGGGCGCCAGCGCGGCCTAGACCGAGCGGCCTGGAGGTTGGTGGAGGCCCTACGGCTTCTGGCATTAGTCACCGCTAGGGATGTGCGGTTGACTAGTGGGAGAGGTGCGATACTACGCCACCACGTACTACGCAATCTATATTACGCCGTGGTAGACTACGCTATCTACTACGCGCTGTGGGATGTGAGCCAATTGAACTGTTCACTGTAAGGCGAACCCTGTAGATGCCTTTAGGTGTTAGTGCCTTAAGGATAAAGTGTTATAACTTACCACTGTGTACCTTGTACCTGTGTTGGTGTTCATATAGCGCTGCTATATCGGTGTCAATATGGTTGGCTTGTGTTGTTGTGCTATTACGCTGGTACTACGCGGGACTATCCCCCCATGGTCCCCCCATACATGTTGGTTGGGTTACGTGGCTTGCTAGTGCGGCTGTCACAGGTTAGTGGACAAGGTGATCCCCAGTGAACGCGAGGACTCCGCCTGATTGAGGGGAGCAGGTTGCGAGATAACCTTGCGGTAACGGGGCGAGCTGACGGATGCATAGTAGCCGTCGATGCGTCGCGATAGTGGGCTGTGGAACCAGGAATCTAGTGAGATCCTTCTAGGCGTTGGTCACACCGCTATCCAGGGTTGTCATAGCGGTGGGTCGGTCCATGCATGATGCGTTCGCATCGTGCTAGGGACCATAAATCCCATCGCGTTCGCGACATGGTGTAATGCGGCCAAGTGGAATTCGTGACCCAAGTACCCGCTGTTCCTGTTTGGGAACAGTGGGGAAAACGGGCACTCCACGCACCGTTCAGGTCACCTCCAAGCACGGAGGATCGACGAGGGTAGGAGCAGGCAACCTAGTTGCCAACCTTCGTAATCCTTAGCCCGAGGAGCGACCTGCAGACCGAGATGCTAAGCGCGCTCGAAGGTGGGGGTGCACCGTTTGACAGGTGTTGGCAGCCCTGTCGAACACCGCACCCAGAGCTCACCACTGAAGAGCACGCAATGCTCGGGAAGGTAGCTATCGGAACCACACGAGGATCGCCACCCGAGAGAGAGCAGCCCCCCCCTAGGTCAGAGGACGCGGGCATCCGGGCCTAGTTGAGAGGTCGGCTGGATGTGTGGCTAGGTCAATCCCGATACGTGCGCCGTGTTTCTCACGACGGGATCGGGAAACCTGACGGACTGCCAGGTTAGCGCCGCCGTTGCTCGTTGCCAGGTTAGTGCCTCTTGGGCGCCACCTCCGGAGGGTTCTGGACTTCCTCACTTGTAGGAAGCTTCCGAACTTTCAGGGGTTATGGTTCCCCACTCCTCCCCAAGTCTTTCCCCTAACTAGCATGGGTACCACAATACCCCTCCTAATAGGTTTGCAAGACCATGAGTTTGGTTTCGGTTGTCAGCAAGCACACCACCAAAAAGCCCACAACCTACACAGTTAGGTTCATTTTGGCTTATTACTCAGGGTTAACATCCTACAACCAGGGTTATTTTCACCCCCTTATCATCATCCCCTTCTTTTCTCTTAGTACGCATCTTGTTCTTCTCATTTTTCTACCCCTAATACGCTATTTTCGTCATATTTGCACTCTAAAAGGTTTTTCTTAAAAACCTTAATTTTTTGTGTAAAAACCTAAATTTTAACCTTTCCTCCTCCCTCTCTTTTCCCCTTAATTGCGTCCATTTTGACCTCGTTTGGGTCATTTTGGCGTAATTTCTGCCAAAACTACCCTTAAACTTTGTTTTCCTGTCTTCTCGTGTCCATTTTCTTGTTCTCCGTCCCCAATTACCCCTAAAACCCCCCTTCCACCTTGGTTGTCCCATATTCCGCTTTTTAGTTCGCTCGGCGTCCCCATATTTTCGCGGAATTCCGCTCGATAATCGATATCGTCTCAGGCAATCGCGGGGGTCGGTTGCAGGTTAAAACGCCCCTTTCCGAATGAAATTGATCCGATGCGGATGATCGGCGGAGGTTTCGGCATGACTCATAACTGCCGAAGTTTTCGTGGTGATGTCTCATTTGTGGCGGAGTTTTCGGGGCGACGTGTTGCAGTGTCTGCACTGTTTTTCTCTGGTACTCTCTCGTGTAGAGCGCGGAATCGGTAGCCCACAATGTATACGCTACACTGGAATGTGACGTGTTTTTGCGTATCACGATTGACAGCTCGGGATATCGACGCTTTGGCGGGCGTCGGTGGCAGGTTGACAGGTCAATTGTGCTGCCTCTCAACCTGCCACCGACGCCCGCGACTGCAGGAGTGGAAGAGGGTGGTCGGTGGGAGGTGATTAGGCGAAACTTTCGGTGTAAACACGTGGGTGTGACGTCACACTGAGTGGTCGGTGGTCGGTGATAAGGCAGAGCTTTCGGTGTGAACGGGTCAAGGATGACGTGGCATTGTAGGGTCGGTGGGAGGTTGACACGCGGAGTTTTCGGCATGAATGGGGGAGTTTTCGGGCCTTGCCCGCCCCTTTTTTCGTTTCGAGCGGGAGCACGCTACCTGTTCAACTCCTCTTAACCGGCCACCGACCCCCGCGAATGTGTGAGGTCTCAGGCACCGGTTCGATTCGAGCGCCGTCAGAACGAGGTTGGACCGTTGAACCGCTCTGGCTCGAAACGAAAAAAGGGGCGGGGTCAACCCGAAACGTGGCTCGTTCGTTTCGGGAATGACATCGGTCCACCTCTCAAAGCCGGGATTGCAGTCTCGACGATTTCGTAACTACTCCGTGGATCGTGTGTCGGTCCACCTGTCCTAGCAGGGACTGCAGTCTCGACGATGTCGTCACTACTTCGTGGGTCGCGCATCGGTCCACCTTTCATAGCAGGGATTCTAATGAGATGATGACGTCATCATCTTGTTACCATCGATTCCACACCCTATAACCTCCATAGCTGTCATCGCGATGACGTCATCCTTGATTTTCGGAACATGGTGGCTATATGGCTTTGCCACCATGCTCGAAAAATCAAGGATGACGTCGTCGCGGTGACCGCTATGAAGAGTGTAGGGCGTAGAATATCGATGCTAACAAGATGCTGGATGTGACCATGAGAATCCTACACTTCAACAAATTTTTGAATTTAAAAACACTCAACAATTATCTAACTGTTTTGCTCCGCTACGAGAGGTCCATGATTTGGCATAACAATATTTATGAGAAACTCGTAAAAGAAGTGAAATACTTGGTGCATTTGATTTTTCATGGGATTTAGCTCAGAAGAAACACTAAAAGCTCAATGAAATGATATACCGTAGATTCGGATGTGCACTTTCTTACCAAAAATTGAAAATTGAGTGTCGTTTTGAAAGGCCAAATCACGCGCTCTCTGAAAACTATTGATTGCTCACTGTCGAAGTTTGCTAGTCTGAGCTCTTGCGGCTCCCACCATAATTTTCATTTTTTCGACGAATATATGTTTGTGTAGGCTCAGTAAGACGCGTGTGATTTGGCCTGTCAAAACCAACCCCAATTTTCAAGTTTTGGTAAGAAAGTGCACATCTGAATCTACGGTATATAATTTCATCGAGCTTTTAGTGTTTCTTCTGGGTTAAATCCCATGACAAATCAAATGCACCAAGTATTTCACTTCTTTTAACGAGTTCTTCATAAATATTGTTATGCCAAATCATGAACCCATGAACCTCTCGTAGCGGAGCAAAACAGTTAGATAATTTCATTTAATTTAAACGAAGGTTTCCTCAAAAGATAGGAAGAAGAAAACAGGGCGCTATCCTAGACGGGGAGGGGGCCACCCACGATTCAAGGCAAATTAAATGAACCACCGATTGGTAAAGCCCCTTTCAAAGTTTGTCGGCCGGGGTCGGACGACTCGTTATCGATTTTGATAAGTCAGGATAGGTAAGATGGATAGGACAATGTTGACAGATGGTACATATTCGATAGCGAGTCGTCCGACGTCGGTCGGGCAAGTGTGAAAGAGGATTAAGGAAGTATTTCTGTAGAGCTTTTATAAAAACAATGATTGATAGCACTAGCAGGCATTTTTTATAAGAGTTTTTCTTCATTTCTATCAATAAGTCTTGGGTGCCCCCCCCGTCTAGGATAGACCCGAAAACAGGACGTTCATGGCCTTTCTGCCCATCGCACCTGCTTGGCATTGTAGGACACACATTACTTTCCCCGGCGCCCTGCGCTCTCCCAGTTGGGTGCCGTCCAAAGTTCCCTGCGCTCTGTGGACTCCCAGTTGGGTCCCGCCCACTTTTACCGGCGCGCTGTGCACTCCCACTTGGGTCCCGTCCACAGCTCCCGGCGCTCTGTGGACTCCCAGTTGGATCCCGACCACTCTTCCCGGCGCACTGTGCACTCCCTTTCAAGTCCCGTCCATTTTTCCCCGCGCTCTACGCACTCCCAAGTTGGGAACCGCCCTGTTCATACAGAGCTTGGCGCACTTCAATTTGTGTTCCGCACACGGAGCATTTGGTCCCTGGTGGACCTGAGGCACAACGTTTCTCGAGCTCTATTGAGTCTTATCACGTTATCACTCCATTTCTATTGAAAGACCGACCAAACTTCTTATCACTAAATTCCTTCAGACACACACACACACACACACACACACACACACATTTTAAAATTCGCAATTATTTTGATATCTCGAGACCCACTGCGTTAATTTTTCTGAAACTTGGGTAGTGTTGAGAACCCTTACTGCTCTATATTTTGTGAAAGTCCCTTGTTTCAAGATTTCTCCCGAACCAAGATTCTGGAATGAGGGGTGTGCGCAGAAGCAATCCTTTTCCAAACCACAATAAGTTTTTCGGTGATTCCTTTCCACTGATTCATAGTTCAGAGCTTTTGTTAATTCTTGCCCTGTTTTGCTTCTCATACTGTCGTTTTCGGAGCTAAGTTCCGGCTCGCAAATAAGGATTACGGCTGTTGCATCATGCAACACGTTGCTAATCGTGCTGGAAGAAAGGTGAATCGTGCCGAGGTCCCAGCGCGAATATTTTCCTGTTGCGATAATAATTAGCGATGCCTGAAGGCCACAACTGCGCACTGACGGGAGTAATGCTGGGACCTCTCAGTGGGTGAAATTTTCACTTGGGTGCTAATTTCTTCCGACGTTTTCCCCATGATGGGAACAAGCTCAAAACGACGCGCTCAACTCGCGACGCCGAGCAAAGAACAAATAGTGCAAAGTTGGTGCAGTTCTCTGCGTTGTCACCATGGTGCATATCTCATACATATAACGTCAAATAGCGCAGAACGGCAAATTTTGCTCTGAAAAATGCGAAGAGCTCAAGGTTTCCTCGGATTTCCATATTGCTTCTTTTCTCACCGAAAAAAAGAACAAAAATCGACAAATACACACTCTTGAGTATTAGGCTTTCATTCATATTTTTATCCATGTACTGTTGTTCTGGCAACCATATTTCGGTCCGCAGTTGCGGACAACGGCTGTTGCATCACGCAATAGGATGATAATCGCGCTTGGACCACTTGGTCCCGGCGATTCAGTTCATTATCTTTTCAAGGTAAGCGTACAGTAGTGATCACAACCGAAAGTCAAGGTACAAACGAAAGAAAGCTTCTCTCTGAGGTAGAAGCAATTAAACTACATATGCCGTCGCCATTTCCGAGAAAGCTGTATTTTGAAAAAACGCTGTGGACATGCATCACTGAGAAGAAATTTCAAAATCGTAACTACAAATCAAAACGAGCTCTCGTCATTATGAAACCAATTTCCGCAAAGTGACTGGAACTATATCACTATGTACTTGATTAATGTGATTATCCCGGAAAGCTACAGATCGCAACTGCTGACGATAAAAACGGCCGCAAACTCAGAAAATATTTCTCCACTAAGCATTCCTAAGCAATATAGGGTCAGAAGGTTACTCATGGATTGGAAGAAAGCAAAAGAAGTCAAATCGAAATTCAAACATGTTTCATCCATGAATGGACAGCAGGAGGAATCGATCGATGCAAGCGGTAGTTTTGTTTCGCCGTCGCTCCAATCGAGTTGGTTGATTAGTACGCCCCCTACCCCCGACGTCCCCCGTTTCACTCGGGGAAAACGGGAAGGCGGAGCTTTGCCGAAACGTCTCTCGTTTGCCCCGACGCGGCAGAAAAAAGCGGTTTGGCCATCGGTCGAATCGAACTGGTGCCTGAGGTTGTAAGTTGTCGTGGCTGGCCGTTCCCACGCTATTTCGCTCGGAGAGGGCCGAGGCTAGCGCGTTCTCCCACGCGAGAGATTCTCATTCGCGTGAGAGAGTGCCAGACGGCACGGCACTTTCTCATACTCCACCGGCGCCGAAAAGGTCACGCGAAGTCGTAAACAATCTCATCGATTGCCCTTCGCACGTTGCACTTGCACTTTGCATTGACATTCGGTACGCCTACTCCGCCGTTTGAATTCGCACTCCGATATTCGTCTGCTAGCAGCTATGGAGATTACCGTCCGTAAGGCACAAATCTCCACCTGCATTAATCGCCTCCAGGTTACCTGTCAATCAGTAGACGCAAGTCTACTGGAAGACATAAGCCTGGATAATACGCCTCAAAATCTCGACCGCTATAGAAGCGAGCGAGAGAAATCCCTAATGATTTCTCATGCTTCTATAGTCAGAGATTTCGAAGAACTACGCAATGTGTGGTCTAATTGCTTGGACTACATTACTTAGCTAAAGGAGCTGGACCGGCAGCAGCCCACCTACGAAGATTTCTCCAACCACTGGGCAACCAGTGGTGGAGAAAAAGTAGAGGCTGACGCTCGTTCCCTTCTTACTACGCTTGAGGTCATGCTCACTCGCATCAGGTCTACAACACCTGTTATTCCGCTTAATAATTCGCTCGTCACCGCTCAAAATGCTGAGAATATATCCCCCAGTTCTCCACTGTCGAGATCAGCAATGAGCGCTGATAAGAATACGCTGAACATTACGCCAAATATTCCGCTAAATATTACGTCTATTGCTGCTAATCAGCAAAATAATCGTAATCCGCAAGATTTTATTCCGCCGATTTGGACTTCGCCCATTGTGAATACGCCTGTGTTTAATTCGCCCCATGTGAATTCGCTACCTACCACGCCTATTCGTTTGCCAAAGTTTGATCTCTCTACCTTTTCCGGAGACTTGGAACGTTTTCCCGAGTTTTGGAATGTATTTGACTCGGCAGTTCATTCGAACTGCTCGGTACTACCCATAGTCAAATTTCATCATCTCGGAAGCTCATCGCAGGGAGACGCCTTGTCGATGGTATCCGGTTTTGAGATCACCACGGCTAATTACGAACTAGCTATTAATACGCTTTGTGAGACGTATTTTCGTCCACAATTTATTCACTCTCAGCTCAGTCGTAGGCTCCCAGCTTTCGAACCAGCTGGGAAATCCGCACTGCAACAAAGAGTACTGCTCGCGCAACTGAAATCCGTTTGGACACAGCTCCAATGGTATGGAGAGCAAGACAGCAACATCTTTGTCCTGCAGATAATACGCAGCAAGTTTCCATCCAAGACGATGGAACAAGTCGGAATGCTCGAGAACTCGGCGCAGAATCCGTTTAACGTCCCGCAGTTGCTAGAAGGAATAGATCGCATCGTGCGAGCCTTCGAAACAATTGCAGACACCTCGGAAACTGCCTTAAATCCTCGAACTCTGACGACTACTTCGCTCAGATCATCCTCGCGAGAAAATACGCGTCATACTTCGCTCAGATCTGAATCGCGTGAAAATACGCCCTACAATTCGCTCAGATTTACTTCGCGTGCTTCTAGAAGTCAATCTAGAAGTCCAATTCGCGGACGAAATTTCAGTCCAAATACGCGTCACAGAAATACATACGCACAGAGATACTACGCCGCAGGCAATATCCGCTTCTAGGTGTAAGCTTTGTCTCCGACAAGGTCACGCATCAGGACATTGCCCGTATGTTACTTCGCCTGATTGTCGCAATAACATTGTCCGAATGGATAATCTTTGCGTCAAATGTTTCGCTGATAATCATTACGCTGAAAGATGCACCGCCTCGAACTGTTCATACTGTAGAGGTCCGCATCATACTACGCTCTGTTTGCGTGGTAGATCACGTAGTAGATCTACCAGCAGACATAGAAATACGCCCCACCTTCCCAGACGTTCGCCTAGGGATCGTGGAAGATCTCCGTACAGGCATAACAGCCAGTCTAGAGATCTCGATAATACGCATAGAGATCGTTCTTACGATCGCTATAATTCGCATAGAAATCGCTCTCGTGATCACTACAATACGCAGAGAAACCATTCTTCTCATAGAAGAAGGAATTCTCATACTTCGCATCGAATACGCTTTGCCCCAGGAACTCGGTCAGACCAAATTCGGTCGCAACCGACTTCCTCGAGCCATATTACGCTGAAAACCTTCGAGATTCTGATGAAAATCAGCAAGATCAGCACTCACAGCAATGTGCAGTGACGAATCAAGCAGGATTTGATGACTCAGAACCTCGTCTGATGGTTTGTATTTCGCCGATCTATAATACTAATACGCACTCTGATGAAGTTCTAGTGTTGCTGCTCGATAGTGGAGCTCAACACAGCTTTATCAAAGAGAATACCGCTAAGCGCTTAGGGTTAGCCTTCCGGCAGCCCTCTAAGCTTACTACGCACAGCTTTGGAGGATATTCCACCACGGAAACCTCATCGCTGGTAACCGCGACTTTGAGGGATCACGCAGATGTACCCTTCAGGATGCATTTGCGTACCCGAAAAGTGACTACTTCGCTCAATCTGCAATCGCATATTTCGCAGAAAGAGTTCGAAGCACTTCGTAGATCACGTCTGCAAAATCCGGAAACTAGTCTTACCGGAGAACTTGTCGACATCGACATTCTCGTTGGTATTGACTACTACTGGAAAATAGTAGACGTCTCGAAGATCTTTCGACTTCCGTCCGGATTCAATCTAATACGCACCAGATTTGGCCCAGTCATTTCTGGGATACGCACTCGTAAGACTACGCAAGTACGTAGTGCTTTAGCCGCATACGCTTCTACTTCGCACTCAGATTTGCACCAGAGTCCCAACAGTCAAGAACCTGACGTTCGACAACTCTAGGACGTGGAATTACTCGGAATTCACGACACGCAGGATGACGATGCTGTAGATCAGCAAGTCATCCAAAACTATTACGCTACCGTTCAGTACGATAACGGTGTAATACGCGTTCAGTTTCCTTGGAAACCGAAGCATCCGCCCCTATCCGATAACAAAATACTCGCTCTCAAACGCTTGGATCACCAGTATCACTCGCTCCAGGCTAAACCTCAGCTCTGGGCAGCATACTGCGCCACGTTTGAAAAGCAGTTGAGTTCAAGGATAGTTGAGGAATGCGCTGAATTCGTCTTTGATGGACCGAAGGTATACTATATGCCTCATCAAGCTGTCCTCAAATAGAGTTCTACTACGGCAATACGCATAGTCTTCGATGCTAGCAGTCATCTAAAAGGCCGTCCCAGCCTTAATGACTGCCTGTATCAAGGACCATCCATGCTACCAGATCTCGCTGGAGCACTAATACGCTCAAGACTACGCCGATATCTGCTCATAGCAGACGTCGAAAAGGCATTTCATCAGATTCACCTCCAGGAGGATCAGAGAGATGCCACGAGATTCCTCTGGCTGGAGGACACTTCTCGTCCTCCAACACCAGACAATCTCCGCATATTACGCTTCACTCGCATCGTCTTTGGCATTAATGTTTCACCATTTTTGCTAAAAATGTCGATAAAATACGCCCTGGAAAGAAATCGTCATAATACGATAAGAGAAGAAGTCCTTGCAAATACCTACGTGGATAATGTCCTAGTCGGTGCAAACGGCATCGACGAATGCATTAAGAAACAACGGGATTGCAAGGAAACTTTTCAACGCATGCAGATGAACCTTCGGGAGTTCATGTGCAATAGTACGCAGGTCATGAACCATATTCCGCACGCAGATCGTATAATTCGCACATCCGATACCGTCAAGTTGCTTGGAATCCGTTGGAATCCAGGTCTTGACACTCTTCATGTATTGGTCAACCTCGCTCCTTCCGTGGTCAACACGAAAAGAAATACGCTAAAGGCATTAGCCTCTCAATTTTATCCGTTAGGGATTCTCGCTCCGCTGTTTGTCAAAGCCAAGCTGTTCATACAGGATTTATGGCGAGACAAATATGAGTGGGATACCCCCTTCAACGATCACTATTCCGCGCGTTGGAACGACATCGCACAAGATATCGATGGATATTCTTGTAATATTCCGCGATTCATCACCTTTTGGTGACGAACCTTGTAAATAGCCCTCCTAATATTCGCAGACGCCTCGCAACGTATGTACTCCGCAGTTGCGTACCTTCAGTGTACAGCAGCTAACGCAAAACTATTACGCACCTGCTTATGAGCAAAACCAGGGTTGCTCCAGACGAGAAGTTAACCATACCTCGTTTGGAACTCATGGCTTGCCATATTGCAGTGAAACTCGCTCAATTCCTTGTCAAGGAATTGAAAATCGCTATTACGACGGTGAGAATCTTCTCAGACTCACTTATTACGCTTCATTGGATCCATTCCAAGCGACCAATGAAAACCTTCATCGCGAATCGCATACAGCAGATTCATTCCGCGCTTGAAATTTTTGCTCAGGCAGAAATTGAAAGCAAATTTTACTACGTCAATACTACGCAAAATCCAGCAGATTGTGCTACTCGTGGTCTAACAGCCAACGAGATTGCACAGCACATCTGGTGGAACGGTCCACCGTTCCTATCTACTCCGCCTGGCCAATGGCCGAACACTGAAATGGACTTCTCCATCACACCCACTTCAGTACCGGAAACGGAATTGGAGTTCGTGGTTCAATCGTCCATTGCAGACACTACTCCGCACAAGTCCGCACTGCCATTCGCTCGAATTGGTCAGTATCGCAAATTAGTACGCTCGACCGCACTTGTTCTCAAATTCCTACGTACATTCGTGTACGACAGAATTTCTACAGAGAAACAAGTACGGCTCAATCAGTCTATTCCGCTCACTGAAATCGCCTCTGTTCCAGAGATTACGCAGGATGATTTCTCTATTGCAGAATCCATCCTAATACGCGAACATCAACGTGAATGCGCTCACAGGTTCATGTCAGCACCTGTTAATACGCTCAACACGTTCAGAGACGCTATGTCAATTGTTCGTGTTAATACGCGTATGGCAAATGCCAATATCATTACTTCGCCAGAAAAGCCAATTTTGCTTTTCTGCAATCATTCGCTCACTAATGCGCTTGTGATGCAGTATCATCTGAAACTGCTTCATGCAGGAACCAGACATACCGTCACAATACTACGCAAACGTTTCTTTATTCCGCGGATCGATTCCACAGTACTCCAATTACTCGCCAAATGTGTTACTTGCACTAGGTACCAAGGTCGTGCCTACGAGTATCCTTATTCGCCTGATCTACCGGCCGAAAGAGTCACTGTACACAGACCCTTTCAAAAGGTCGGTTAAGACTACTTCGGACCACTTGTGGTCAATATGCAGCCTGCAGGAACTCGCAAGGTATGAGTTTGTCTGTACACATGTATGACAACTCGTGCCGTGCACCTAGAAGTTGTTCATAACAACGCTACGGTGGAGTTCTTGCTCGCATTTCGCAGATTCATTGCGCGTAGAGGTGCACCAGACTGTGTGATCTCGGATAATGCTCCAACTTTCAAGTTGGGCAGCGAGATCCTCCACAATCAGTGCCTTCAGTTCGCCAATGACTCTCAAATATGCAGCTTTACAGCTCAACACGCATTTGAATGGCAATTCATTACTCCGCTATCCCCCTGGAAAGGAGGGTTCTACGAACGCCTTGTCGGCATAGTCAAATTGTCTCTAAAAAAGACAATCCGACGAAGTACGCTTGACCTTCGATCGCTCGAGACACTAATTGTCGAGATCGAAGCAGTCATAAATACGCGACCATTAACACCGGTCAACGCAAGTAATACGCCTGAAAAGATCTGTACGCTACGGCCTATAGACCTCATTAATCCGCAGTTCACACTGGGACAGATCCTTGCCAGTTCTAGTCCAAAATATTCGCAGTTTGTGAACGGTGAAATACGCGACTCGGAAACTGCAAAGTTCCTAAAGAGTCAATATTACAATCTTCTGAATACGCTAGACCATTTCTGGACCGTTTGGCGACAGGATTATCTCCAGTCCTTAGCCGAACGTGCACAGAAAAAGTCTAAATCCGCTCAACATTCGCGCTTGACCCCTCAAGTGGGACAAGTCGTGATAATCAAACAGGATAATACGCCTCGAACCGTATGGCCCCTGGGAGTAATTACGCAGCTGAAGAAATCTGGAGACGGTCAGATTCGATCCGCTCAATTACGAGTCGGAAGGAATAACCACCTCCATAGATCTATAAATCAGCTTATTCCGCTGGAAATCGACACGATTTTTCCACCTACTACGCTTCCTAACGACCACTTTCGGTCCGAAAACGTCAAAAATCTACGTTCTAATACGCCTAAACCCACTCGGTTTCAGCCGAGTAGGAGCGCTAAGCGCTCTACTTCGCACTAGAGTGTCGCTAGTCGACACCTACTACGCTAAATTACTCCGCAAATTGTGTATTTCGCCTAAATGTGCCTTTTTCGGGCACTTACTACGTTTTTTCCTACCTCGCAGGTGTCATTTTCGACACGTACTACGGTTAATTACTGCGCATTATGTGTATTTCGTTCTGAATGTGCCTTTTCCAGGCACCTACTACGTTTATTTCTCCCTCGCAGGTGTCATTTCTGACACCTACTTCGCTTCCCTCCTCGCAGGTGTCTTTCCCAGACACCTACTGCGCATTATTTTATGTGGAAATCGTCGAGGACGACGATTTCCCCCTAGTTCGCTTTCGTCTTCGCTCGGCCTCGTAGTCGTCGTGGTTGCGAAATAGTCCCGTGCCTGCAAAATCACCGCAGGACCTTTTCGGGCACGCAGCCAACCGATTACAGTCGAGTCCGCCCTCTCCGCAGACGGTATCGATCGTCAGTCACTCGATCCGTCTTCTCCTTTGCTTGCTTACTTGGCAGCTCTCATTTATTGATAGCCTACTTCGCTAATCTCTATCATTTGTCATCTTAATCTTATACTATGCTATAAATACGCGAACCACTACTGATTTGTATCCATTTCAGTTACTGGTTACTCGTTGAGATGCCCAGACCATCGATTTCGTCTTCAAAGAAGTCGGAGCGGTCTCGTTCTGCTTCGACCTCTCGTTCTGTCGACGACGATGGAGGCTCTAATACGCAGCCTAATACGCAGTCTACTACGCAGACTAATCCGCTGACATCGGTCACCCCGATGTTTTCCACTATTTCGCTCGAAGGGTTTCACGTCGACGAATCGCAGCAGGATCACGTCCATTCGGCACCAGTCGACTTCACAGTTCCACCGCCTCAATTGGGGTCGTGGGCTGATGAGATGGCGAATACGCCTGTCGAGCCGATGGAAGTTGATTCCTTGTCTAATTCGCAGGTGAATTTCACCGCTATTACGCAGACGACTGTCGTCTCCACTGCAGACACAGACTCGTCTAATACGCCTCTGGAATCCATGACTGTCACCCAGTCTATTACTTCGCAGCAGACTCCAACTAAGTCTGTTAATACGCCTCAGACAACCACGTCTGAAACTACGCTTGAGTCGTCTCCGACACCGCAATTCGATGCAACGACCACTACTACGCGTACCGTCTGGAAGACGAAGAAAATACGCTCCTGCTTAAAGCAGCCTGCACCTCCGGCAGCCACAGGCAATGTTTCTACTGCGCCGACGGCCGCTGGAGCTGTAAATTACTCCGCTTCTCATACTACGCGATATCTCGATGAGACTCCTGGTGAGCCTCTGGAGGTACCTTTCCCCCCCGGACGCAAACCATGGACGACTATCGAAATATACTTCGCAACGTTGCAATTCGTATGAGCAAGGCCTACGAACAGCATAAGCAACGTATTGCGCAGGACTACGGACGCATACCCAGCACTAGCAGGGTCCCTGATCCGTCAGTTCAAACTATTATGCCAGAAAACTGCCCGCCTATCATGGCAAATACCGCACCTCCGGATGTCATTCCGCCTCCGTCGGTATCGCAGTTTAGTTCGCAGTTTGTGAGTCTTCACACCGTTGAAGAACTCACAGCTATTCAACTACGCAGTATCTTCGAGTATATCGACAACTACTCCGAAGAACCTATTTCGCGTGGACCTCAGTCCACAGCTCCTGGTATGGATCATCGAATACGCATGTCGGTTTCTCGACTACTTCTTTCGCTAAACCTGATCCAGGTTACTACGCGTGAAAGCGTAGGGCTCATTCGAGATCTCACTGACACTATTCCGCTCAGTGAACCTTGGGCAGTGAGTTATGTCGAGCTCACTGCCTGGATCCAGGAACTGATGCATGCATGTCATTACTGCTATCACAGTTCATCGGGATATTCTTCAAGAGGAGATGCTTCCACAAGTGCTGGAAGAGCATCAGACTCGCCAGAATTTCCTTAATGCGCTCGCAAGGTTCCATATTACGTCAGACTTCGTTCGCACGAACCTAGTACGCTCATCTGTCATCGTGGCGATGCTAATTCGCTATGTCCGGATTCTTGAAGGACAACAACTTCGCATGCTGGCCACAGTCGAGGGTCGCGATCAAGTCGAAGCGGCTCAGCACCTCCGCGAGGCACCTCATACGCCTCCGGTGGAGCTTGAGACCACTTATGCTTCGTTCAATCGCACGCTCGAAATGTGGAGAGATAGATATAGCACTGTTCTGAATCACAAACAGGGGCAAATCTTTCTCGACCGTCTCTACGAGAGACGGTTCACAGCAAATACGCAAAATACTGCGCTCAATACTTCGCAGACTTCCTCGCCAAATACTGCGCAAAACACTGCGCAGAGTACTTCGCAACATAGTACGCTAACTACTCCGCTACCGACTTCGCAGACGGCTCCATTGACGTTCAGCAAGTGTGCTCTGGAAGCTGCTTCCAGACCACTTGAGAACGACTCAGAGTCGTCTATTTCGCTCGATTCTCGAAATACGCAACTCGAGAGACGCTCAACCGCGTCGTCGTCTCGATCTCGTAATTCGCTATTTACTACGCAAAGGTCTGTACTTGCTCCATCATCCCGCGACAGGCATTCGCCTCGAAGTCGGGAGGATGGACCAGGGTCCAGCAATAATACGCAACGTAAACGCGACAGAGGAGCAAGTACAGGTCGGTCCCAGAACCAGTCTAGTACGCTCAGATCTCGTCCTAGTACGCAGTATTCCGCAGACGGGGCGAGGAGCAGCCAGCGGGCGCCTCCTCCTCCTCGTCAACGTACTCCGCCAGAAGGGCAGCCGCCCTGTGTCTTCTGCTCCGGTTGAGGGCATTATTCCGCTGAGTGTATTACGCGCAGGCGCTTGCTGCAACGGGCTGATATGCTCGTTGACAGCGAGCTATGCTCGGTTTGTCTACGACATCACACAGGACACTGTATCCGGGCCGGCAGATACCTTATCTGTCACCGGACAGGTCACCACCAGGCTGTGTGCGTAGATAACCCGTTTGTAATCGCAAACATTAATACGACGGCCCAGCGTTTTTACGAGGATTTAGCTCGTGAGACGTTTCGCCCTAATCCGCCTGGCCTTAGGGCCCGTACTCCGCACTCGCAGTCGCGCAGTCGACGCGACGCCAATCGCCGCCAAAACCGCGATCGGTCACCCTCTGAACGCAGGGGAGATGACCGTAGCGGCAGGCGTTAATACGCCTGCGTTAGACGCAGCTAATACGCATGTTCACACCTGGTTAATACGCCGCTTTGAATACGCTGGTTAGTTGTAATTAACCGTAATACGCAGGTATAGCCATTTTCGTGGCTTGCTATAGTACGCCGTTTTGAATACGCATGGTTTAATCTTGTTATTACGCGGGTTAGTAATAACCACAATACGCTCAGTACAACTCCCTTGTGTTGTGCTGAAATACGCTAGTTAATACGCTTAGTCTTGTCCCTAGTGGCTGACTAACTAATACGTTTCTACAGTCTAGACCACTGAGGCAGACTCTACTACGCAGGTCTGATCTACTCACGTCAGACTTATTTCGCTCTGGCCTGGCCTTCGTTGCTAGGTCATATTACGCTGGTGGCAAATTTGTACATATTTTTGATCTCGTTTTCTATCCGATTACGTCCAGATCGATTTGCCGCCTAATACGCCTAATACGCGCCCTCGAGATGCCTGGTTGGATGCGTCATAGTATTCTGATGAATCTGTGGCGCTCAGATGGATGGCATGCTATATGGTCGACTAGATGATATATAATCCCTATACGACGGATGGATCGACTATGGTATGCCTGATGGCATCGCAAGAAGGCTTGTACATATTTGTGATCTATAGTTTAGTTTTTGTCTAGTTTTTAGTCTTGAATTTTTTCACATTTATTTCGCTGTGTTTATTTTGTGTTGTAGCTCATGTTTTGTGTGAGCTTCTAGAGGTGAGGCCATAAGCCCCTCTCGCCCGTTTTAAGTGAGGCCCTTAGGTAGTCTTGTCTTAGTTTTAGTTTTTGATCTACCGGTTTTTGAGGGAGGCCTTAAGCCCCTGGGTTTTCAAGGTGTGGCCTTAAGCCCCCTTCGCCCGTTTCTGCTGAGGGCTTGTATGTATATATTTTATGTTCCGGTTCTTTTCGAGGTGAGGCCTTATGCCCCTCAAGCCCGTTTCTGACGAAGGCTCGTGTATATATTTTGCATCGTATTTCGCCCTTGTTATGAGTGAGAGGGTTCGCCTCGTTAGGTAGGGTAGAATGTGTGTATGGGGGTTCATATTACGCTGGCTCATCCCCACAGCATAACTTTTGCTGCCACTTTTTATGTAAATTAATAATTCTTTTAATTGGGTCCTCTCGGTGGCCCCGCTCCTGTTGTCACCGTTTTCTGCGGCCCCCTGGCAGCAATTCTTTTGTTGTCGGGAGTGTCGCGGATGCGACGGTGGCTGGGGGCGGACCTTGAGGCCCCGGCCTGTTTCCACTACGCCAGCCGCTTGGAGGCGGGGCATGCCCGCGCCAGCCGCGGCGCCCCGCCCCCCTTCCTCCGCGCTGCCTATATAAGGCGGCTGTCCTCGGTTCAGTGGTCTGCCCGGCGCCGGATGGCGTTGGCCTACAGTACCGATTGGTACTGCGCTGCTCTGGCAGCGATGGCCTACCGGGAGACCCCGGAACCGTGGGCTCCGTAAGCCGGCATCTGGGCACCAGCTCGGCCCAAATCGAGCGGCCTGGAGATTGGCGGAGGCTCAACGGCTTCTGGCATTAGTCACCGCTAGGGATGTGCGGTTGACTAGTGGGAGAGGTGCGATACTACGCCACCACGTACTACGCAATCTATATTACGCCGTGGTAGACTACGCTATCTACTACGCGCTGTGGGATGTGAGCCAATTGAACCGTTAACTGTAAGGCGAACCCTGTAGATGCCTCTAGGTGTTAGTGCCTTAAGGATAAAGGGTTATAACTTACCACTGTGTACCTTGTACCTGTGTTGGTGTTCAAATAGCGCTGCTATATCGGTGTCAATATGGTTGGCTTGTGTTGTTGTGCTATTACGCTGGTATTACGCGGGACTATCCCCCCATGGGCCCCAATACATGTTGGCTGGGTTGCGTGGCTTGCTAGTGCGGCTGTCCCAGGTTAGTGGACAAGGTGATCCCCAGCGAACGCGAGGACTCCGCCTGCTTGAGGGGAGCAGGTTTCGAGATTACCTTGCGGTAACGGGGCGAGCTGACGGATGCATAGTAGCCATCGATGCGTCGCGATAGTGGGCCGGGGAACCAGGGATCTAGTGAGATCCTTCTAGGTGTTGGCCACACCGCTATCCAGGGTTGTCATACCCGTGGGTCGGTCCATGCATGATGCGTTCGCATCGTGCTAGGGACCATAAATCCCATCGCGTTCGCGACAATAACGTCCTCAACACATACTTCTTATTTTTCCTGAATTGCAATCAGGACGTTTTTCACAATGCTGTATGGGAATTTTTCCAGGTTTTTCTCGGTCCACATTGCATCTTGCATAGTCGGAATATCTTGTCCAGCTGAGACCATTTGATTAATCAACATGCGAATTTTGTCTAAAATATTCGTGCAGCTGTCAGCACTATTTTTAGCCATGGGCAAATCCCATAATTTTTGCACAATTTTGGCTCTGTTGGTGGGTTTGTTCCCATAAATCTTTTTGAGTGTTTCGATCATCCACGTGTAATTTTGTGGAATCAATTGGATGCCTTTTACACACGTTTCTGCCCTTCCTTTTAGGCTGTCTTTCAACAGAAGCATCTTTTCGACGGTGCTTAGCACCTTACTCTGATGGACCAGAGTTTCAAAAACAGCCCAGAATTCTGGGAACTCCTCTTCTTCACCATAAAATTTTGGGGAATTCAATTGACTGGGTTTTAGAGTACGGCAGAACATTTCTTCTTCTGCCCATTTCTCTCTTCTGACAGCCACATTGCGTCGTTGAGGTTGATAACCTCGTCTTCGTGATCGTTCTGACCGTTTCTCCTATCAAGTTGGCCAACGTTGTTTTTGGGGATTTTCACTACCAGTTTTCGAGCAAGTTTTCCACATTGAACTTTTGCTTCGTTTGCCCTTGCAGTGAGCATGAAAATCATTTCATTCGCTGTTGCAATTCTTTCTGCGAATTGAGATTCTTTTTTAATTTCCTCAACCTCATTTACAAGATCTTTTTTGTTTCCTTTAGACCTTGCTTCGTCATATTCTCTGTGAAGTTTGTCCACTAAGGACTGAAGGGAATTTCTACCCATTTGGATAGTTTTGATGCTGCTTGCAATCAAGTTGGCAGCACTTAGCAACTCTTCGTATTTCTCCTCATCTGTACCAGACGGATTCTGCTCCTCCGTATAGGGAGCATATCTCTCCATCAGGACGGTAGAGTTTTTGCGCTTAGCGCAATTGGTTTTCTATGGGAAACCAAAGACATCTTTTTCCGATGTTACTACACAGCAAAAAACACTAATGGGCTGTGGGCAGTCTTGGGTGGACTGCAGTTATGGAACAGTCTTGGGTGGACTGTATGATACGGCGCTAAGTTCGGCCGGTGCACCAAATTTGTGCCGGTGGTTCAGATTGTATTAGCAAACGCTTTATTGGGCAACTATGAACAAGCACCGTCGCTGATAAGCCGGGGCCCCTTTTATAGGTGACCTCGGCGTTATCAGCGGCAACATGGTTATGGCAATGATTAGCTGGGTCACGCAGAGCGAGACAGGACTCGAACCGGCATTGCACGCTTTCCGGGCTTACCAGATCATACCCGTTAACGGGTGATTGCCGTTGTGCCTACACAGTTCATGTGTGAATAGCTGAGGGATGCAGAGCGGGGTGTCGGTGGTGTAGTGGTAACACTCTCGCCCGGAAAGCGTGCAATGCAGGTTCGAGTCCTACCTGACATCTGAGTTTTGCGTTCAACTCAGCTATCTTGTGACATTTTAATGGAGTTTCTGTAAGAACAATGACTGACAGCACTATCAAATAGCAGATACCTGCAAAAGTCTACAATCTGACGGATAAGAAACCTCCAACTAGGTTTGCATCGAGACCTCCAGGTGAGTGGAGCTCTTTCGTGGGTGCGTAAACCATTAAAGGTTCAAAAAAGTTCGATTCCCAACTAGTATTGTAAAAACAGAAGGGGTGCGAGAGCGGGTGGGAGAGGGGTGTCACCGGCGGTGGTTTTGCGGGCACTGTACTGCGCAAGAGTGACCGCGAAACCACCGCCGATGAAAGACGCGGTTTGGCATTGGAGGGTGATATTTTTTGGCACCTCGCCGCAGTGGTAAGTGAAACCACTTGCTCCGGAATGCTCTAAACTGAGGAGTTTCCGAGCGGAATCGTGGTAGTGAGTAGAAGGTAAGCCAAAGATAGGAATTTTACCTTTAGGATATTAAAATTTCTTTTTTGAATAAAAAATTACCGTTGTCCAATTTCGTAATTTCGGCCGAAGGCGCGGTTTTGGACTACGGTTTTGGACAACGGCAAAACGTGTTGTAGGCGATTTTCTTCGTGATTTTAAGGTGGTGGGAGGGTTGTTAGGTATCAGTTTGTGGGGAATTTCATGGAGAATCTGAATCTTTTTTCAGAATTTTGAAAATCTGAAATTTTATGGGGGGATGTACGTTGTCCAATTTCCGAAGTGAGGAATTTAAGCGGTAATAGGGCCGATTAATGAATGTAACTCGTCTAAAAACTTGTTTTATGTGCTGAAAATTTGAATCCTGCCTAAAATATATCTATTGTATCGTTACGTAAAGATACTTTTCTCACATGTGCTGTTGTGGTGCTGTACAAATGTTCTCCTTGACCTTTTTGTTGCTATTACAATATGTGAGACAACCACGTCCCAACCCCTAATTCCACGACCTGTTGTCTTCACAAAAAGAGAAACGCAACTGAAAACATTCCCGACTTTTTAAAATTTTGGCCCGAAGTTTTTACGTTCCCCCCTGAAAAAAATCTAAATTTCGAAATTTTTTACGTCCCCCTGTTGTCCAGCGGGACAACGCCCGCCTGACCCTGTGTATGAAAGCGGACGTGAATGAAGAGAGAGGCTGAGAATGAAGGGAAGAACCGGGCATTTGTTTAAAACATCGCTCATATTGCCACTGTTGAGTCAGAGATGCCGTCTTAAGGGCGTGGCAAAATGGCTTCTTGCTGTAGGAGGCCAGAGGGGCTTCCTCCTATATCTCGTTCACTCGGAGGAAGTGAGAACTCGCCCTGAGGTTGGGTTGTGCCTTCATAGGCAGTGTCCACTCAACTTTTACATTTTGAGAATTTTTTTCGAATATTCGACTTTTCGAATACTTCGGAATTTGGAAGTTTTTGAATATTCGACTTTTCGAATAATTCGGGATTCTGAACTCTTCGAATATTCGACTTTTCGAATAAATCGAGATTTCGAACTTTTCGAATATTCGTTTTTCGAATAATTCGTGATTTTCAACTTTTCGAATATTCGACTTTTCGAATAATTCGGGATTTTGAACTTTTCGAATATTCGACTTTTCGAATAATTCGGGATTTTGAACGTTTCGAATATTCGACTTTTCGAATGAAAAGTCGACTTTTTCAATCGACTGTCGAATAATTTTTCGATTTTTTTCATTCGACTTTCGGAGTAAGTCTAAAAAATAGTTTGTCATTCCCACTACTTTCCAGAAAAAGCTAAAATACTTCGGCTATTTTATTTTTTTTTTGGGATTGAACTAAACTGTCGAATAGGAAAGCAAACAAACTATTTCTGAAAATTTAGCTTCCTGGCAAAAGTAGCGATTTGGCAATGTCATTTAGAAGCCAAAAAGAAAATGTCTTGAAATATCTTTAAAAAATGATTTGGCGTAAAATAGCCTGGAGAAATAAAAAAGTTAGGAAATGAAGTGAAATAACCAAAAATACGATTTGGTGGTCGATCATTTCACAAGCTTCTCCGTTAAACTGATCAAAACGAAATCAAGCGCGCAACGGAAACATTAGGTCATTTTTGAAAGCTGTAATAAGGGAATCAGCATATGTCATGCTAGGTGAAGGCAACGCTCCATTCCATATCGTGCTTGATTTCGTTTTGGTAAATTTAGCGGAGAAGCTTGTGAAATGATCGACCACCAAATCGTATTTTTTGGTTATTTCACTTCATTTCCTAACCTTTTTATTAATCCAGGCTATTTCACGTCAAATCATTTTTTAAAGATATTTCAAGACATTTTCGGAATTTTTTTTTGGCTTCTTAATGACATTGCCAAATCGCTACTTTTGTCAGGAAGCTTAATTTTCAAAAATTTCGCATATTTTTCCTGAAGGTTCCCTTTCTGACTTCAATTTTGCTCAACGATTTCCATTTTGGAATGATGAAACATGTAACAGACGATATTGTCGTATGAGGACAATTTTTGAAACCTATGACTTACAACCATAAAAAATAAAACTAATTGCCGCATTTGGTGCAAAATGTGAAAAATCTATATTATTGATCATTAATATTTGATCTTGCATGATTAGAAGAATTTCCCAAACAAACGACTTAGAGCCATCAACAATCAAAAATCATTGCGGCATTTTGTGCAACAGGCGAAAAAATCAATATTATTGATTGGTATTTATCGATAATGACTGATGAGCCAAATTCCTCAACCAAGAAAACCAATCCCAAAGCAATCACCACGGTTCGCCGCATTTTGTGCAAAAAGCACGAAAATCGATAATATTGATTATCGATCGATGACGTGTCATGAGTACGAATTCTGACAAGTCCAGTACTTACCTCCGACGAACTGTGTTGTTTGGCTGCAATTTCACCCACACATCCCGGTCTCCACTGCCTCAGCAGAAAAAAAAACAGTTTTCGTGCTCCACGGCTAATTTAGTATATAAACCCACGATTTTGAGGTACCCTTCAAAGTAAAGGTATCAAGTTCAAAATGGAATAGGAGCGACCTGCATCCATTTCCAGCCTCCTATCCAAAAATGAGCTCCCTAGCTCAATTTTAAGTGTACCAACAAGATCGTGTACGCCGTCTGAAAAAAAGGAGATTAACAACAAAAACGCGCGGTCTTTCAATTTTTACTCGAAAACCAGTGAACCGTTCTAAACCATTTTTGGAAACATATGCCAACTTTTTGCGCTCTGTTTAATGTAATTTAGCTCTAATTTCTACGTTCACTCTCAACTGAGATTTCGAAAAAGGGGTTGCGCGCGGAGCCGATTCAAAACCAAATCTGGTGCGCGCTTCGCGCGCACCACAATTCACGAGACCGTTGGCTATAACAGAAAACTATACGAATTATTACGTATATGCGACGAATAATGCAAAAAACTGCTTCTCATCATTCAATTCTGATAGAAAATGAGTACAAAACAATTACTCGGGCACCGGTTTCTTAAATAGACTATTGAAACCCACCGCCGCCGCCGTCCGATGCATCTTTCATAGTCCTCACCGCACGCACGTGACGCGCTGGAAGCTCAGTAGACTATGAAAGTTCTCACCGCGGGGCACGCGCGTGCCGCCAATCCAGCGCCGCCACAGCGGCACTGCCTGAACCGCCAAGGCGGTTTCACCATTTCAATTTATACTCCCTTCTCAGTTTAGGTCCACTCCAACATTAAGAATAGTGAGACTATCCTACGGTACCGTATACTCACGTGCAAGCCAGGAATTTCTTTGCATGTCACAGTCAAAGCCCAACTTTAACCCGCACCGCCCTGGCTGTGCCGCAGGAGATTTCGTAGTTGTTTCTAGCGCGTCCCGAAACTCACAGTGCACCGCTCGTCCCGCGCTTAGGCCTAGTGCACACTTCGTGGCAAGTGCGAGGGGTCGCCGCGACAGATAGTCCTCAGGTCTTGTAGATACTTCGGCGCGTGTGCGACGGCTTCGCCGCGACAGAGAGTCCTCAACGACGTGATCGGTCATCGACCGGTCGCCTGCAAATGGAGTTGACGCAATATAGCGTCCACTACCAAATACACACATTATATTCTTGACAGATTGCACCTTCATCTCCTTTCAATAAAAGGGTCTAATGTTCTGTAATGTAGAACCGGTTCATTTGTGGGTGCTCAAATGGAGCTGGACTTTGTTTTTGTCCTGCCCCCTTTTTGACTGATTACGCTGTGTGTGAAGTGATTTTGTTCAATTTTAGATTTGACTGAAATCCTATCTATGCAGACTTTTGGACTTCTTTCGATATGACAATGTCTTGTAAGATGGCTGAGTGACGTTTTATACACTGAAAAAATCCGCGATGCATGGAAAATCTCGAGCCGATGGTGAATTACATCTTAATCAGCACTAAAAAAAACCCATTCTAGGCACGGTTGCACCTACATAAATCCAGAACATTTACCTACCGATTAAGTTCCACGTTTCAGCGTAACCTTCCCCACCCTTATGTAAACCGCCCAAAAATTCTCATATTTGAGTTGACCGCCCAAATTAAGCCTGGCAGCAGTCCAGAGCGAAAAATTTCAACTAAATTTCAAAATGTGGAATAGCGCCAGTTTTTGTGAAATTCATTGCTATTTTTCCATCTTCGTGATTTTTTTTTTCAAAGTGGAGCGTCTCTCTCTATGAATATCAATGCGAAGATAATTTGGACAAGGAATAGACATCGCCATGAAAAAATCATGAAAAAAGAAAATTTGGAATGATCGAAATCATAAAGAAATTCATGGTGGTGTTCGGGAAAATGAAAACCTTCGAGTGGCCGATGGTCGTTACATTTAAAAAAACTGAAATGAACATACTATTGCCTCCCAGGACGGATGTCTGTCGCCTGCGTCGCGGTGTCGCCGTGCACTGGACGACGACACGACCACCGTCCAGCTGGCGCTAAACCGCGCGCACATTGTGGAAAAGTGTAGATTGGCCGCGACACAGGCACGACACCGTCGCGCATGACATCTCCCACTGGATTCGCCGCGCGCGACGGCTGTCAGTGCTAGGCGCGATCGAATGCTGACTGGGCGCGGCGGGTTGTACCAGTTCCTACACCGCGACACCGTCGCCACAACGCAAGTATGCACTAGGCCTTACGGTGGGGACTACGAAAGATTCCTTACGAGTCGCGTGAAACATGAGTGAGGCATTATTGAAATTCTGCCTTTATTCGGGAGACTTTTTTGTTGAAAATGAAAAAAAAACAGACCTTTTCTCAATTTCTTGATAGCGCGAAGGATTGTGTAAAGCTCTGAGTACACCCTAATTTTCAGCCAATACGATGACATTCGAATTGTCACTGAAACAATTTAAGACAGTGAAAAAATGAGAAAAAAAACACACCGTCTTTGAGCATGATCGCCGGTCATACGGGAAATTGGACGGTGGTCATACGAAGGTCGATGCCTGCCACTTGGGGTGGGAGAGATTGGATGTGAGGGGGCAACGACAGACCGCGCCGCCGTGATGCAGTACTGTAGCAGCGAGAGCGGGTGACAAGGGGGGCTTGTGCACGCCCGAATAAAGGCAGTATAGTTTGCTGCTCTACCTTGATTTCGAAACACACCTACGATTTTGGTCGGTGTGCATCCTTGGCGCGCAACCTACTCGTAGATCAACTGAATGTTCTGGAAAAAATTTATTCCAAAAAGTCGACTATCGAATTCATTCGAATGTTTTCGTGGATTTTCGAATATTCGACTTTTTAAATAATTCGGGATTTTAAACTTCCCGAATATTCGACTTTTTGGATAATTCGGGATTTTAAACTTTTCGAATATTCGAATTTTCGAATAATTCGGAATTTTGAAGTTTTCGAATGATTCGGGATTTTGAACTTTTCGAATATTCGACTTTTCGAATAATTCGGGAATTTGGCTTTTTCGAATATTCGACTCTTTGAATAATTTGAAGTCGACTTTTTCAGTCGAATGATTTTTCGAATCATTCGATTCGGTCAAAGTATTGTAGGGTAGAAATAGAGCTCGATCGTAGAGACTTAGACTTAGATACGAAACCCACAAATGCTTATCGAGCAGATGCTGCTCCGCCTCTATGGACCACTCTGGCGTACAGTCTCCTCTCCCTCGTCCTGGGCACGCGGCTGGCGGTGGCCTCACCCCCTTTCCCCAACTCCCTCCGTTTCCCAATGTCTATCCGTAAGTACCTTTTCTTCCTTGTCTATTGACCTTCTGAATTAGCTTTTACAAGTAGTAGAAATGTGGCAGTATTTCCCGATTCCATTTATGTTTTTGTTATACCCAGTAAAGCTATTTTAATCATTGATGTTCTGTTCCGAGGCAAGAGTTACGAAATTGAGTACTACCATGAATACAGGTTGTATTAGAGTGAAGGCTATTGATACAGTGAGTGACTAGAACGGGTGGAAGGATAGACGTTTTCCAGGGCCCGGAGAACGTTTATTACATGGAGGTCCCGGACTAGGTTCTTACTTCTATCTGATCCTTTACTTCCCTAGAAGAAGATCCTGGCAAAAAAATTTTGCGTCTGTTTTGACCGTTGAGACACCTTTAGACCAAAGCCGTTTATTACATTTCTTGTGGTGCTTTTATACCAACCATCTTTTTAATATGTCTAGGCAATCATCGAAGAGAAGACAAAACATGTGAAGGAATTTTAGCTCATAAGAAATGATGATTAAGCTTATGGAATTTTCGTATTGTTTCAAGTGATTCATCATCAAGACAGTATTTGGTTATTCTGTAGTTACAGAAACTCCCTCGTTAAGAAAAGTGTTAACGGTAATTTTTGGTACGAGAACTGGAGAAGAATAAAAAAGAGTACAAACATCTACAAATGCATAGGCTTACGAAAAGAAATGCGAAAAATGGTAATACAATTTTCAGGAGAGTTAAATTTAAAAACAGATTACGAACATGTGCTAATGAATTATTAAACAAAGAATAGATTGTATCCATGAATGATGTATAACTTGTCGTGTCTCTTTCGATCCTATATGAGTTGACGTCGCCTCGGATGAGTTGGTCGTTCACGTAGGCCAGATTTCCTTTCACGGTCAGGTTGACCGTGCCTCCCGGGCACGACGCGGTGCATGACGTGTGTATGTGGTTGGTGTCGAAGTTGAAGAACAGCTTGTTGAGGTATCCGTCCCGGGTGCATCTTGCAATTCGTGTTTGCGTAGAGCATTCGATGGAGGCGGTTACTTCACCTTCACTGCTCGTACACAGCAGATCCATAGTTGCTCCAGAGCTGCAACTATAACATACAGTCAAGTCACTGTTGTCGATGACGCATGTGCTGTGGTGTTTCTGAGCGGTTAGTTTGAGATTTTCTGCCACGACATGGAGCTGAAGAGCTGATCCGACGTTTATTCTGGCGAAGACTTCTTTACTGCGGTCGTAGATGAGGAAATCTTTGCCTGTTTGAGGAAGAGGTGACGGCTCCATGAGTCTTTTTAGATTGCCGTCAGCGCATGTACACGTGGTTTTCAAGAATCCTTCTGTGCAAGTACAGGATTTGCTGGAGAAGAAGCAGTGGAAGTCTTTGGCTTCCTGCGTTGAAGCGCATTGTAACTGTCCTGCTGTGTTCGGTACAAGTTGACCTCTGTACGCAGGTTTAATGATGGCGATGTTGTCACCGTCTGTCATGAAAGTGGAGCCGAGTATAGGAAGTTGTGGCGTAATCGTTCCCACTAAGGTGAGGCGCAAATTCTTCCAGCTAATCGTGTGTCCAGGAGTTAACTCGAGTTTTATTGGTAGTCTGTTGGTTTCATGGGCAATGAAAACGTCGGCTGTGACTGTGAGATCCCAGGTTGGGCAGTTGAACACAGTGTACATTGATGACGTAGTCGGCTTGGCATAGATTCTGTAGAAAAGACTTCCAGGATGACATAGAATGCAGCCGCCACATGTCAAGCAGCCACAGGTTGGAGAACAGAACGTGTATCCAGGGCTTTCGTTAGCAGTTGTCGAGAATTCAGCGAGTTTATCTGTAGGTTTGATGTTGTCGCATGTTTTCTTGAGGCAGGTACCAGCCAGGTAACATCTGTGACTTGATTCTGAAGAAAAGTCGTGATCTCGGGAAAAGAATTCGATTTGTTTCCGACAGCGATATTGTATGCCGTGCACTTTGATGGATATAGTACCCATGTATTGATTTTTGTCGTCTCGAAGTACCAAGCATGCTTCTTGTTGGAGTGGCTGGAGAGTCATAACAGTTGCTTCATTGAAGATGCATGTCTCGGTGTTATTTGCTATTGTGCAAACGTTTTCGTTGGCGTTGATGGACGTAAATTGAGAACATCCGTGGTTATTGTAGAATCGCAAGGATATCAGGATTGTACAGGTGAGGAGTTTGGGTTTTTTGGTGCTCCTTCGTCGGGTGATATACTTTGGAAGAGATAGCCTTCTTCTTGATCTCATGAAGTGAGGACGGCGGAAGACGAAGTATATGACGCGATACGACAACTTGAGCAGTATCTTGAGGAGTAGGTATACGACAGGTATCGAGAGCGTTGTTGCTGTTGCAAGGAGGATGACGAAAACGATTTCGCGATACGTCCAACAGTGTGAGTTGTAAATCCATTCCCAACAGAGATAGCAGTGTATTGTTTCGCATATCGGGAAGGCTTCACATTCTACTTCCTTCTCATGTATGATGTGAGCGTTCTTCCATATCTTGATGAACACTGTGTAATCATACATGATTAAAGAATTCGGAAAGAGAAGGGTCTCTGACGTGATTCCCTTCAAGGACGCACAGTAGTTTGTGATGCATGCTTCTACAACAAGCAATGGTGTTTCGCTCGTGATTGTTAGTCCTCCTTTCGAGCATTTCATGTGTACTGAGGTTGACAATGATGTCTCGGGTTTAGTTGTCAATTGTTCGGTCGTTGAACTGTAATTGGAGTATCCGTGGTAGCTTCTTTTTACTGTCCCCCATGCTTTCAAAATGATTGTCGTTGCGTCCGTCGAAGGTGCGTCATCGATGACGAGTATGGCGAGAGGGTTGTCGTAAGCACAAAATAGACGAGCCTTCTCTCTGCATGTGTGTTTCTCGCAAAATAGTGATGTTCCTGTTATTAATCGTGCTGGTCGTATTTTCCATCCTTTCCGATCGACACATATGAAGTCGTCTTTGTCGACATAGTCTTGAACGCTGACAGTGAGTCTCTCAACAAGTAGTGTATGGTTGTCGAATAATTGAATTTGGTTGAAGACGCCGATTTTCTTGGTCGTGTCGCATTTCGTTGAAATGTTGAAGGAACATACGTGAGAAGGATGGTACTGACGAAGTTTTTCAGGTAATGACGTTATTGTTGAAACGTGGGTTCTCCAACTGCTTGTGAACGAACATGAGGTGGACCATTGTGGGCATTTGCATGTTTCTCCACATAGCGATGGTTCTGTGCTTGGAAAGCGAATTGATCCTTGTGGGCAAGAGAGTGGAAACCAGCATAGTCGTTCGCTTTCTGTTTCGTTGTACCTGGCAATAGCAATTCCTTGAAATGCACAGTTGGTGGCATAGATGACTGTTTTGTTGACACTGATTTCGACGGGACATCGCGTGTTGATGGCGCTGATGCTTTGGACTGAAATGAAGATGATGGCACATAAGAAGGCTGATGATGGATGGAGTCGAGCCTTTGACCGTGTAATCATGGGGTGGTGAGGTGCAGCGGGTGTAGGAGGTGCGGGACGGGGAGGTGACGGTGGATTTGGTGGGACAGTTGGATGTAGTTCTAATTTGTAGACCATATTGTTCGGACGTGTGATGACTTTTTTAGATGATAGTCGTACTTCCACTGATCGTTTGAAGTCGTCTTGTGAGCCAATGACTTGACCCATTTTCCATTGACCGCGGCTGAGGAGGGGGTCATGGATGAGAACGTAGTCGCCTTGTTGAGGATGTTGGCTTTCGTGTGAACTTGGCGTTGGATGATGGTCCTTGTATTGTTCGCGTAAGGAGGTGAGGTATTCAGAAGTCCAGCGTTTCCAGAGATTTGACAGCATTTCGGAGGTGCGAGTCCAGTCTCTCAAAAAAGTTTCGCGAGTAGTTTGGATAGGAAACCATTCGTCAGTGACTTCTTGAGGATATGGTACTGCAAGTTGAGTATACGGGCGCAAGAAGTCGATAGGGCGTAGTGGCAGAAACTCGATGTCGTTGCTGACGTATGCCGGTGGTCTGGTGTTAACAATTGCTTCTGCTTCTTTCATCAGTGTTTTGATGTCGTCAATATCGAGTAGACGATTACCGATGACGTGTTTGAATGATTTCTTGAAGACGTCGATCATTTTCTCATATATTCCTCCCTGCCAGGGGCTCAAACTCGGAATGAATTTGAGTTGTATTCGTCCTCTCGAACAATAATCTAGAATGTCGTCGTCGATATTTGCGTCAGGGATTGACGAGAAACATTCCGCGAGTGTTTTGAAGGATTGGGCGTTGTCGCATAGTATCCACGAAGGACATCCTACTGATGCGATAAAGCGTCGTAGAACATGAAGCACTGTTTGACTTATCATGTCCATGACCACATCGACATGAATGGCACGAGTATTCAGGCAAGTGAGAAGAAGCGCCCAGTATTTTCCTATTGAGCCATCAGTTCTTCGGTACTGCATCCGTCCAAAGAAATCCATTCCTGTATTTTGAAAGGGGTATTGTGGCTGGGTAACTCTGTTTGTAGGATGAACTGGAAAGGGAGGAAGGGGGAATGGTTTGGCCGTATATCGTTTGCAGTGGTAGCATTCGTTCCTCAAAACTCGTTTGATTGTTGCGCGTCCTTTTGGTATCCATACGCGTTGACGAAGTGCTGTGAATGTGTGGTTGATTCCACTGTGATTATTGGCTACGTGAATATGGAGTATGAAGAGAGAGGTGATGCGGTTTTTACTGGGGAGAAACATTGGCGTGACTGCGTCTTTATGAAGATTGGAGTCGTTTATACGTCCTCGTGATCTCCAGAGCCATGTCTTTTCGCATAGAAACAGACGGAGTTGATTTTTGAGTTCTGGTGAAGGAGGATTTTGGCGTTGTGCGAGGCGTATCAGAATATTTTCTGCTCTGTCGATTAGCACTGCGCGAGTGTTTCCGAAGTGCGAAGCGGCTCTCCTGGACTTGATGGTGAGAAGACGTAAGATCACAGTGACTGTCATTACCAGAGACGTCAATGTGCTAAATCGCGAGCTGTCGATAAATGGAACTTCTGTAGAGTCGTTGTCAGCATTTTGGATTTGCGTTGCCATTGTTACATCGTTTGGTTGCTGGTTGCATTCTTGTTGTTCAGCGTCTTTCGTCGAATAGTTTTCGTCCATCGAAGGGGGCCATGCATTATCATCCTGAGATAGAAATGGCGGACCGTTCCACCACAATGGCATTGCTTGGAGTTCGTCAATTGTTGCTCCTCTGGAACCGATATCAGCTGGATTTTTAGAGGTTGTAACATACCGGATGACAACGTCGTTGGTGAGGTTGTGAATTGTTTTGACGCGATTACGAACGAACACTGGAACGTCCTTTTCCGTTTTCGTCCATGAAAGCGCAACTGTAGTGTCAGTCCAAAGATATTTGCGAGTAGGCTTGATGTCGATCTGTTCGTTGATAAAAGCGAGTAGTTTTGCACCAATCGTGAGAGCCGATAGTTCTAGTCGTGGTATGGTGACTGTTTGGTGAAGTGGGGCTAATCTTGATTTAGCCATGATGAGGGATACTTTGTGAGGAGGATCTCGAAGGTGTTGAACGAGGTACGCTACGGCGCAGTAGGCACTTCCTGATGCATCCGTGAATACGTGGAGATCGAAGTCTGACATACTGGTTGTTCCAGTATCGATGACATGGCGATCAGTTTTCAGTGTTGGCGTTGTCCATGTGTCAAGGATGTTGTGCCACTTGGCATCCTGTTCTTCTGGAAGGCTGTCGTCCCAGGCTAGTTCGATTTTCCATAGTGACTGGAGGAACATTTTTCCAATGAGTGTGACAGGAGATAGGATTCCAAGCGGATCGTAGAAACTGGCGATTTCTTTGAGAACTTGCCTTTTCGTCCATTTGATGTCGTCTGGAGGCTTTTCTGGGAGAGCGAAGCAAAGTTCATCAGTAGTGATGTTCCACTGTATGCCGAGTAGTTTTTGATTTTTCGGAACTTTTGTGGCTTGTTCGGTTTCGAAGAATTTGTTGAGTTCTGAAGAGTTGCTTGCGTATGCTCGTAGATTCATACCAGCTCGGCGAAAGAGGTCTTTTGAGTTGGAATAAAAGATTTTACCTTCGTTGACATTACTCACACCATGGAACACGTTGTCGACGTAGGTGTTTCGTAACAGTCTCGGAAAGCGGTGTTGCTGTAGTCGTCAGGTGGTGGTGGATAGTACCAGAAAGGAGAATGGTGAACAAATCAGGCCGAAGGGAACGCGAGTGAAACGAAAAGTGACGATATTGCTGCTGTGAAGCGGTTTCGTGGTGTCGTTCAGCCATAGGAAGCGTGTGTAATCTCTGCAATCAGGATGAAGGGCTATCATCAGAAATGCTTTCTCGATATCACTAATGACAAGAATTGGAGGAAGCCTGCAGCGTATCAGGATACCGGTCAGGTCAGGCAAAAGTACTGGTCCTCGATAAAGTATTTCGTTGATACTTAGGCTTCCTTTTAGTTTAGCTGATCCGTCGAAGACACATCTCACCTTCACGTCGTTGTTTTCGGCTTTCACTACACCATGATGAGACAAATAATGTGAAGGCTTCGATAGTTCTTGAGTTGGCACTCGTTCGATTACTTTTCTCTGAAGTTGATCTTTGATGACGTCGTCGTACTTCCTCATGTAGGATGGTTTTTCCTTCAATCCTTTCACTAGACTAACACTCATCAAATGCAACTGTGTCATTGAAAAATTGAAGACATACGTTGTCGTCTTCCTGGGTAGGATCGTCCGTTATTCCAACTGCTTCGAGGTTCCAGAAATTGCTAACGAGTCGAGAAAGATCGTCGTGATAGATTGGGTTAGTAATATTGTCATCTGAAGTCAAAGAAGTATAGGTATTTATACCTTTCATGTTGACGACTTTTCCAACGAGAACGTTGCCGAGGTTTGTGTGGAGTACGCGGTAGCGGTTTGGAAGTGTCTCATAGTAGAAGTTGCTTGATAATACCATATCTCAGAAGTAGTCGTTCCCGATTAGCATAGATGGTTTGCATGAGGAGATGCTGATGTTGTCATTATGAATACTTTGAGCGGGACGAAGGTGTTTCAAATGTCCAGTGAGTGTTGGAAGAGATTTAACCTCTAGTTGCTTTTCTCCATTTTTGGTGCAGATGCCAATGATGTGGTTTCGCGACTTGAGTTGGAGAGGACTAGTCGTGCCGAACGTCGATACGGAGATCTCTTCAGTTGTCAAAGTTGGAAGTTGAAGAACTTCTGTTAATTCGTCTGTGATGTATGACTGATTCGAACCTGAGTCCAAAAAGGCGGTGACTGTCGTTCGAAGTGATGAATTGGAAGGATTAAACAGTCTTACCGGAGCACACATGAGAGCAGCTTGTGAAGTGACGTATTTTATTCGTTGGATATGTGGACGTGCAGGTGATCGCAGTCGTATCGTTTGTTTCTGAACTTGGGATGATGTCGCCATTCGGGTTGCGTGCGGTGATATCCGCTTCTGCAATGTTGACGAAATGTGGATGTGCTTGAGTTGTTGGATGTTGTAGACGTGTTTGAGCTGCGGGATGTTGTGGGTGTGCTTGAGCTGAACTTCGACCATGAGTACATTTCACAGGGGTACGATTGTGCGGGAAGTTGACAGGAGGATGTTGAAGTTGTAGAGCTTGTTTGAAGCATAGCGACGAGTGATGACGTTTCGTGCAGAATTCGCAGGAGCGCTTAGAAGTGCAGTCCTTTGAAGGATGTTGATTTGAGATACAGTTGTAACATAGCTTCAGTTTTTTTACTTGGCGGGTTCTCTGATGAGGATTGGAGAAAACGTCGCAGACGATAGGAAGATGATGTGTGCTTTTGCAGAACGAACACGGCTTCGAAGTTGGCTTCACACGTTGTGGCTGTGATGGTCGTTGGAGTCTTGGTTTTGAGATGACGTTGAATCCTTGATATTGAGCTGGATCGTTGTTGCGAGTGTGATAACCCATTTCGAACAAAGTGGCGTCTTTGCGAACGATGTTGGTGAGGAGTCGTAGAAGTTCGCTCGGCGAGAGATTGCGGTTGTTAGAAGTTATGTCGTAGATCTTGCTGCGTACTCGAGTCGGCAGTTTGTTGATCAGGATCGCTCCTAGTGCTGTCTCCGTTGAATCGTCATGTCCGTCCGTGAACTGACGAATAAGGGCAAACATGCGGTTGTAGAGAGTGGGAAGATGACGACCTTCTGGATCGCATTTCGGCAGCTGGGCAAGTCGTGTGTAGAGAGGTGCCTCATCGTTACCTTGTCGTCGTAGTGCGTTTTCAATATCTCCATGGCAATGCGGTAGTTTTCAGCTGTCATTGACAATCCTTGTATAGACTGGAGGGAACGACCTCGAAGACATGACTTGAGTAACGAGAATTTGGTGGTATCATCGAGCTGAGTTTTGTTGCCGACAAGTGTGGCAAAACGTGATGAGAATTCTGGATACTCAAGGAGATTTCCGTCGAAAGTTGGTAGTTCCAGTTTGCTGAGAATTGAGGCGTCGACGAAGTTCATGAGGGAATTATTGGTCGCAGGGACGTGTTGCATGAATGTGGGTTCTGCTCCTCTGTTGAGTAACGTCGGTGGCTGTGCCATAGGCGGAGAGTGTGTCATACGCTTGGGAAACATCCCATTAGTTTCATCCGGTGGAGGGACGACTGAAGAAGCTGACGATATGCTTAGGTTGCGGCGGCCGTATTCATCGTCAATTGCGTTCAGGATTGTGTCCATTTCTTCCAAATGGTTGACGGCGTCAGCGATTGCGGTACGGTAATAACCGTATTTCAAAATGTAATCGTCGAAGATTTGAAGCTCTGCTGGATCGGACTGTAGTATGAGATTCCATTCGTCATGGAGTTTCATGATCCTTGTGTACGTCTTGAGTATGTTGCTTCGTGCGGTGCCGGCTTCGAGGCGGAAGCATTCGAGTTGATCGTCGTCATGTTTGTCGAACTTTGGCTGTTTGGAGTCGATATCGTACTCTTTTATGATGAGTGTTGCTGCGGAGCATAGTCGTTGTAGTTGCTTTTGTAGAAGCCGATTTGACGTCGGATTTTACCGCTACCTGCCGAGGCCATGTTTTAATTTGCTTGAGAAGTTGAGGGCGTAGAGATGTGAGGACTGCTACCGTTATCGGCGTAGGTGACGCGTTGGTGCTGGATGTAGGAGACGATCACTGTGGGAGGGGTGATGCTGCCGGAGACGATCGGTGTAGGAGTCGTGGTCCTTCTGGTGGAGGGGCTGGTTCGTTTGTTGTTGAGTCCGTGGTCGCCAATTGTTTTGACAGTTGAGACACCTTTAGACCAAAGCCGTTTATTATATTTCTTGTGGTGCTTTTATACCAACCATCTTTTTAATATGTCTAGGCAATCATCGAAGAGAAGACAAAACATGTGAAGGAATTTTGGCTTATAAGAAATTATGATTAAGCTTATGGAATTTTCGTATTGTTTCAAGTGATTCATCATCAAGACAGTATTTGGTTATTCTGTAGTTACAGAAACCCGCTACTAAAAATCTCTGTTTTTTTTTTCTCTACCTTTTCCCAATCCTTTCGTGCCCACTGAATTTTCCTCTGCGCCATAGATGCCTAAGAAAGTAGGATTACCACGAGTGAATGTCCAGAAAGACCATAAATATTTAGAGCTCTGCACTGTCCCACCCGCTTTTTTCGGGTAATTTACTGTACAAGTTTATACCCTTCTCTTATAGAAGGAGACATCGCTTAGTCACACAATGCTCATTTTAATGCGTGGCAATCAGAAAGAATTATGTAATTATATAGTGTGACGAGGGCCTAAAAACCCTCACCTCTTACTAAAACATTGTTTTTCTCTCTGAGCATCACAGTGAAAACCTGGCCAGGTACATCCACACCGCGCATAAATAACGTAGATTAGTAATAATTGTATGAACTTTATGTGGATGATGTTCAACAATGCGCAATATTATCGGGAATATAGTAATCACCCTTTATTGGAATTCCATATCCTACTCACCCACAGTGCAGACTCAACCTAATCACGGAAAATTGCCAGTACAAAGAAAAATCCTTTTTTTTCACTATTACGTCAAAAATCAGATCAAATAATCAGCAAAAAAAAGGCACTATATAACCAAGTTTAATAATACCCACCCCATATTGATGTTTAGTTCTTTTTATTCTCCAGAAATTCCTAATCGGCCTTTATTCATGGAAAAAAATTTAAATTGACAGTATTTTCTTCAAAAAAAAGTTTTTTTGTAACTGCCTGTATGGAACACGAACTTCAACACGTAGGCTAGGAATTATCCCATACATAGTAACCACCTTTACCCCAAAAAACCCTAACTTTCCAACCTCTAGTAACACTCAGTCCACAAATCAATTAGAGAAGGCCCTGAGGGCAATCCAGTAAGCAACCAAAGGGTGGCCCGCTCGTAAACAGCTGCCCATCAATCACAACCCCATTCGAATATTCAAACTCTAACCCAATCCACTATCTGGATACCAGACGGCTAGTTGCGATACACCAGTTCGCGTTAGGGGCTGTAAAGTTTACAATAGCTACGGCCTGCCGCTCGGTATCGCAAGCTGTAAAGGTCAGATCGCTCACCCTCCTCAAAACAAGAAAACGTCCATCCCTCCAGAAGCCCAAGTCCAGACTCCGCCCCAACTTGCTCAAAACCCGTCTATAATCCTACAATCAGATCAGAAACCAGTAAGCCAACCAGCACAGTCCACAACGCTCGAGCTGCCGCTTCGTCAACTTCCATCGACGACATCGGCCATACTCTGTGAGTTCCACTACTTAGCTATTGAATTCTATTGAATTCATTTGAATACTTCGTTTTTTATTTTTTTCCTGTCTGATTTTTCCCTGTTACTTGGTGATAAAAGCCTTGTCGCTACCCCTCACTAGTAACACCCCCGTTAAGAAAACCAAAACCACAGAAGCCTCAGGCTGTAGGTACCCAATCAAGACGGTCTCATCCGAGAACGCCTCGGAACCTAGGTAATTGAACCGCAACTATGCCTGGTCGTAAGCGTAGACACACCGCAGAACTAGAAGGATAAAAAATAAATTTTTTTATGACGATTCCGAGTTGCTCAGACCGGAAAGCGTAAAAAAAGTTGCTTAAAGGCAGTGGTGGCGCTAAAATATGCTCGCCTTCTTTACCTCTCTAAACCCTTTTCTGGGTCTCGAGTAGTAGGACCTATGAAAAAAAATCGCGAAAAAAACGCTGTTCTGGTCCAAATTCAAAGCCTGAACTTTCTTGTCCTTCGATGGTGGTCGAGTCCACTCCACATCATCGGCATCGATGATCTCTAATATCGAGAACATCAGCTGGCTTGAGCTTGAATTTCAATCAATGAACTTTCGGATTTATGTACACATCTAGTCAAAAACATTGGTTGGAGTGCTTGCTTTCATTGTTCAACTGTTTTATTAGGTAAATTTGCACTTAATTCTTCCTCTGAGTGTCGATGATTTTTGACTGCTTGGCATGAGACTGTGATCTTCCTGTGCACGTGTGCACGAACTGGAAGATTAGGGTCTTAATAACTCTAATTCTGGCACGTTTTTCACCGCGCTACCTTCATAGTTTTTGAGCTGTTTTATATCTAAGCTGATTTTTGTAGTTTTTTCGATAATGTTTTTCAACGTGACCAATGCCTTTAAGAGCGTGCGCAGAAGTATAGCGGTTTCCAAAACCACCGCGCCCCCCAAGACCCAATCTCCCAGAATGTTTTATCGAGCGTAGAACCCGATGCCAAGAATTCCTGTGCGGTGGTAGATGAAGAGCAAGAACACAGATAGAATCTTGTGGGAGAAAAAAATTAGCCTTAAATAAGGACTGATCACCCGTATTCTGGACCAATTTCCTTACAACCTCGGTCCTTCAACATCTACTACCACCTCAGCTTCCCCCTATTGGAATCTTTTTCTACATTGCAGCCTCCCTGGACTGATCCTTTTGAGAACAAACCCAAAAACCCTTCAGGGGAACCTTTTAGTGACTAAGAAAAAAAAAGTTTTGTCACCCCATGGTGACCTAGCCGTTGAAATGGAGGATGGCTATACATGGATTCTTCGGTAACGGTATGTTCGACGGAAGGCGATTGAGTTTTTCATGAATTGATGATTGTATTATGCTGTTGTAATTTTTTTATTGTATAACTTGATTATTTTGCACTTTTGTACCAGGATAATATTGTCCTTTTTTGCTTCAGCCTGCATTCTTTCGTGATGTGTTCCCTAATTTTACCGCACTCGTAATTTCTGTAACCAATTTCCCAAATCTGTATCTAAATACCATCCAATTTATTATAGCGCATATTTCTTCACTATTCTCCAATGCCTTATTAGTCTCATTAGCCCTTACCCCTAAAGAAAACCAACTATGCCTAACTGTAAGACTACCCTCACCATGAACGGCTCACGACCTATCTTTCCTGCCGTAGAAAACATCAAAGCTCAGATATGCCAGGTCACTGACGAAGTTGGATAAGCATAGTTTTTGTCCCTGATCTGGATCCTATCGTACCAACAATATGTCCCGAGGACCGGGACAAAATGGAGGAGACGGATGTAGGGTAGAAATAGAGCTCGATCGTAGAGACTTAGACTTAGATACGAAACCCACAAATGCTTATCAAGCAGATGCTGCTCCGCCTCTATGGACCACTCTGGCGTACAGTCTCCTCTCCCTCGTCCTGGGCACGCGGCTGGCGGTGGCCTCACCCCCTTTCCCCAACTCCCTCCGTTTCCCAATGTCTATCCGTAAGTACCTTTTCTTCCTTGTCTATTGACCTTCTGAATTAGCTTTTACACGTAGTAGAAATGTAGCAGTATTTCCCGATTCCATTTATGTTTTTGTTATACCCAGTAAAGCTATTTTAATCATTGATGTTCTGTTCCGAGGCAAGAGTTACGAAATTGAGTACTACCATGAATACAGGTTGTATTAGAGTGAAGGCTATTGATACAGTGAGTGACTAGAACGGGTGGAAGGATAGACGTTTTCCAGGGCGCGGAGAACGTTTATTACAGTATAGTGTCCAGGATGAAAAGCGTCTCCGAAGTATCACCAGAAATCAAAAGGTTAGAGGCTCATTGCATCAATAATGTCGAGAAAACGGGAAGAAAGAAGTCCGAGATGGCCCTTAACGACATTACACTTCCACGTAAGGCTCACGCCCCACACACTCCCCTCAACGGCCACGGATCAAAGTAAACAACTGAAAAACAGACTCCGAAATAACATGTGATGATCAAATGGTTATAACTATACCCACAATCCCCGGCATGAACCGAGTCACCTCGTTTGAGTACTATGTTTTCGTTGGAGTCGATTTTTTAGGCGGGGAACACGCCTTACATTGAGGGCCGTAGAGGAACTATTTGGAACTCATTTTCAGCCCTTTTCGCGACATTGCTGCCGGGGCCACGGACACATGCTCGCCACCTACAGCCCACCGTACTGTGCTCCTCAGCTGCTACTGTGCGCTGATGTTATAGGGAGTCGCAAATACAGCTTATTTAGAGATCGAGTGGGGAGCTAAACTCTGACACGGCCGTAGTGGGCTACGCGATAGAGCCTCACCGGCTGCGTGCAGTCTCGCCACGTGCTCACTGGTGCCTGCAATAGGACAAATAATTAGAAGTCGAAGACTATTAGGAATAGTTGCAGAATGTTCCCGAGATAAGATATATTATCCTAACGTGTTGTCGGAATTGCAGTGGCGGTAGTAATCTGGCTTAATATGCAACTTAAATCGTTGATTTGAATTGCATCTGGGCGACATCTGTGTAATAGCTTAAAAACTGTGTTTGATGCATGAAGATGCCCTAGGTAAAATCTTGACTCTTAATGAGCAAGTCAGCTCCAACTCAAATTCATCTTTATCTCAAATTTGAAGGTGTCGCTGATTGCGAACATCAGCGACAGATGGCTGCCGCTGATTGAGTGGTGGTTAGAGCGCACGAGACAGTGCGGCAAAAAAGAGGGCGCAGCGCATTCAGATCGATCTTCGCTAAATGTCCTCTCGAGTACATTCTCAGATAATAACACCGGCTGAGCGGGTGGAGAAGCAGGCTCGCTGGCTGAGCGGGCAGGCTTATTTTGGGGGCGGAGCGTCTTACCGGCTGAGGGGCATGGCTTTACGGGGTCAGCGGGCAGGCATATGCATATTATTGGCCCAATACTGAAGAGCTAAAGCAAACCAGGGTTTTGTACGGCGCCGGCAAAATGGACCTCGAGCTGATTCGGGTGATGGCATTCGAAAGGGTGGTCATCTTTACGATTTGGATCATTGACCCCTCACCCCCTACGGTTCTTTGAGACCGTGGGGCGTGACAGCGAGTCAGTTCGTGAATTTTGAAGCAAGGGAAGTCTTGCCGCCTCAGGGATGAAGCGCAAGCCTCGAACTTGCTGTGGATTAGGGAGGGCCTATTAGGGCTCTATGTGCTTCAGCAGATCGATATCATTCACATGGTAAGCAACTAATACCTGGTGAGCGGACCTCCATTTACCGGCTGAGGGCGCAGTGAACGAGGTGTGAGGGGGCCACCACTTGCCGGCTGAGCGCTCCACCATTTACCGGCTGAGGGGGCAGTGAATACCGGGGCTCGCCCGGGTACAATGTTTGGTCAGCCGGTATTGCCTGCCCCCTCAGCCGGCGTTACTGCCTGAGTTTATGACTCCCGTTGAAACGATTCGACGACCATGCCGGGAAGCATAGCGGACGGGGTGAGTCGCTCACATAGCGTGGTCGCAAACTCCAAGGTCGACGGAGTGATGCCCGTGGCTGGCTAGCGCCGTCAACAACCCTACACCGAATGGAGCGGCTCCGAATTGAGCACAGCATCGAAGACGACACAGTGAACGGGGTGACCCCATCTGAAATAAACGCTCGTGACGCCATCAACCTCAGGATCGGCACGGAAAAAGCCTCCCCTTGATCAATTTTGAAATCCTAGATGACTTTAACGTGTATTACGTGATACTATGCTCGTCTTTACCCTTCGTACCAATTTTCACCATTTTCCGCATATGATTTGCTGATTTTCCATAATAATAATCTGCTTATTCCAGCAGCATTTCATCAATCATGCAATACGATAAATATCCTCCCTTTCTACCAACGAGTTCTACAAAAATATCTCAAATCATTAGCAAACGGTACTGAACACACGGTACCTAGGAAAAACACCAAAATAGTGTCTTCACCATCATAACTGAAGTTCTAGGACTTAGACAAAAAGTGAGGAGAGTCGTTTGAAAAGCAGAGGAATCTCGAAAATAACAAGAAACTTTTAACCTAACAAGACTTTCAGGGCGAAAAATATGGAAGCCCACCAGAAAATCGTAATTGTGATAAAACAGCAACCTAGCAGAATCTAGCAATTGCCATCAAATATCACTAGAAGGAAACCCAGGCAACAAATCATCATACTCAAAGAATGTACCGACAACCGGAAAGGGATTTTCGTGCCAACAACCGGAAAGGGAGAAAAAAGACAACTGCATATAGTATAGAGAAAAACTGAAAATTACCGCGAACGCTGCCTTAAAGGCAGCATACACGTTCGTAAACGTGGTTGAGATAACTACGTGAATCGAACCGTATGGCTTACAACATAATGCTTACGCATTTCGAAGTGTCAAAAACGACTCACAATTTATTTATTTTATTTATTTATTGTTACGCTACATAACGTAGACGTGATAAACATTAAAGCATATACCCATACAAGTAGAGTGAGGACTTTTTAAAAAGAGACCGAACGAACGAATTTCGAATAAATTCGTTCATTTTTTATTTCGAACGAACGAATTTCGAATAAATTCGTTCATTTTTTATTTCGAACGAACGAATTTCGAATAAATTCGTTCATTTTTTATTTCGAACGAACGAATTTCGAATAAATTCGTTCATTTTTTATTTCGAATGAACGAATTTCGAATAAATTCGTTCATTTTTTATTCCGAACGAACGAATTTCGAATAAATTCGTTCATTTTTTATTTCGAACGAACGAATTTCGAAAAAATTCGTTCATTTCTTATTTCGAACGAACGAATTTCGAATAAATTCGTTCATTTTTCATTCCGAACGAACGAATTTCGAATAAATTCGTTCATTTCTTATTTCGAACGAACGAATATTCGAAATTCGAATATTCGAATGACGAATAATTTAAGCATCCATAGCAATATCGCGCAACTATGAAGTGAGCGGCAATAACAAGTTGAATTATTCTTCTAAAGCTTTATCTCCACCTACAATTGAAATTAATAAGGCACGACTCATCTCTAAACCTGTACGGGCTACACCGCAAAGAATGCTACACAATCAACTTTTCCGCTCTAACTAAGCCTAAGGAGCTTATTCGAGGAGCCTAACTAACTTTGCTTGCCCCATAAGCCAACAAGATTGGTGGAGCCGAGCTCCATAGTTATCTCCAAAGGGTGCTTTCGCCTCTATGGTCTAAATGAGAGGCGCACAGTTCTGCTGGAGCCAACAACGGGGCTCGGCTCCACCGACCTGGCTGGCTTATGGAGCAAGCAGAGTGAGGAACCCGATATATCATTCGACGCAGAATTTTACGTAGATTTCAAAAACAACCCTCACTATGTTAAAGAGTTATAGGCGAAAAACCGATGTTTCGTAAAATGAATTAGGCTGAAGGATCGAGAAAATATTTTTGCAAACTGGAAGCACAAGTTGGCGCAGAATTCTGTCTCCAAGCACAAAAAAGTTATGGACGAAAAACCGGCAGTGTCACCCACCCAATCTTGAAAATGACTTGCATGAGTGTTGAGTCAATTTCATTTTTTTCGGGGCGTTTCACCGGTTGTCACCGGTTTTCCCAATGATGTTCCCCCTTCACCTGCTCAGAGGTGAAGGTTGGTGGAGTACATGGCTCCACCCAACGAAGCTATGGTTGGTGTTATCATTGCGCAGGGATCCGAGATGCTCAACCTACGCGTGGTGGGTCTGCGGAGTCGACTACCAAGATCAAGGAGACTCATCAAGCGGGCATCAACAACTCCACGAGGAGTTTTTTCTGTATGGGAGTGCGAATGGCTGGCTGCCGCACTCCTTCGCATTCTACTGTTGCGAGCCGGCATTGAGAGGAACCCAGGGCCACGCAGCAAGACTCCACGATATCCCTGTTGTAATTGTGGATTGTCGGCTCAACATGCAAGCGTCCAGTGCGGTGGTTGCCTCGGCTGGGTACACCTCAAATGCTCGGGGTTAACCAGCTATAATGACTACACTGATGCTTATTGTTGTATATCTTGCTCTAACTCTCCCCCTAGTGTTATTCTTCATAGTCTAGACATTTTTCAACTCAATATCAATGGCCTGCGTGCCAAACTTGCTGAACTCACATTGTACATTGAACGCTTTCATCCAGATATCATTCTCCTTCAGGAGACAAAACTTAGCCCTACATCCTCCCTACCCCGCCTCCCCGGTTATACGTCGTACCACCTTCCCCGCACATCCCATGGTGGTGGCGTTTCTACGTTTGTAAAAACTTCTATACCTTCTCATCTTATAGCTCTCCCTAATGATAATGTTGTAGAATGTATTGGTGTTCATGTTGTATTGCTAAGTTGCCCTATAGATATTCTCCACGTCTGGTTTTCTTCTAACCTGGGCATGATCTTTGCACAGTAAATTTCTTAATTCTGCCAACCAGGTTTGTTAGGTGGTCACGCTTTATTGGTCAACGTTTCGGCACAGCGCCGTTTTCAGAGACCTGAAAGTGGAAAACACGCTACGCAACCTACACGGTCAAGCGCATCTTCGCCCTAAGGCGGTATCGACTCGCGCAAAACACTGCAGAGAGGCAACACCTCCTGCACCAAAACCCACCAGGAGCGCTTCCACCAAGACCAGCACACACTGCGGTTGTAGTTTAGTGCAAGTGAACCACCACTGGCAAGCAGTGATTCCAGCCCTGCGAGAAAACTATCCGAAGCTCAACATCACAACCCACACAGCGGGATAAATGGTAGGAATTCACTGGTTACGGTGAGACACTCATTACGGTTGTTCAGCTTCGGGGTTCGCTTTTGTATAAATAAGGCTTCTAGGGCCTTCCTAGCACCAATGTCCGTTTCGCGTGCAAGTATCGTGCACTTGACTTCAAAATCATTGTTACTGTGCTTTTCGACCCTATGCTTCCCAAGCGGTGTTAGAAGGCTCTTCCGTCTCTTGCCTGATAAGTGTTCTTTTAGGCGAACGTTTAGCTGTCTTCCTGTCTCTCCGATGTAGATTTCTGCACAAATGGAGCATTGAAGCTGGTACACAACGCCAGTCTGCAGACAGTCACCGACCTTACCGAACGGACAGGCTATGCAACTCAGCATTGCACAAGACCGGTCGTAGAGCCTATTACGCACCAATCGGTGCTTTATGTTGTCTCCTGGAATACTGATAAGGACTACGTCGTCATTCAGGTCAGCGCGTACCAAACATCGACGAAGTTCAGAGCAGATCTCATCTGAGATGAACGGTAGTTGAAGTAGCAGTTTATCTTCAAACGCATGAGTTGATCGTATGCGTCTGCCTCCAGAGCGATGTTCTGCTACATAACCATTTGAACTGGCTACTTCTTTCGCCATTGAACGGGATTCTTCTCGCTCTACGTTGCCTGTGCACATCCCAATAGCGGTTCGGAACATGTTTCCTACCACCGCTCGCTTTATGGCTTGAGGGTGGGCGGATTTCGCGTGAAGTAAAATGTTCTTTGAACTCTTTTTCCGAAACCACTTCACGCTATATGTACCATTGGAAACTTTGATTTGTGTGTCCAAGAAGGGTAGCCAACCATCTTGTGGCACTTCTCGCGTAAACCTTATGTACTGTGATTGTTCGTTCAGGATACAGAACACGTTGTCCATCTCTTCTTGTGTTGATGTAATCACACAGCAGTCGTCTATGTATCGACAGTACAGATTAGGTAAGCGCTCAAGTATCGGCTGCTCTATTTTGCTCATGAAGCAAATGGCAAGGGCCGGCGCTAAGCGTTGGCCCATAGCAAGCCCTCTCACTTGTGAGTAATAGTTGCCGTTCCATTTGAAAGTGTTACAATTTAGGCACTCCTTCACCAAAGTCATGATGTGCATTTTGCTCAGTCCAAATGTAACAATTGTTCTGTGTTGATCCAGCATTTCGGATAATGCCTGGAGTGCTTCGTTGTTGTTTACGTTCGTATAGAGCGCAGCGACATCGAATGACTCTACTACGCAGTGTTGTCCAATGGTACACGCGTGCAATCGTTCCAAAAACTGGTTAGTGTTCGATAAGTGCGAGGGCACATGATTAAGAAGTTGTCCAACGATTTTGTTTAAGAACCACGAAATACGATCCGTCGGTCCTCCCACGCAGCTTATTATAGGTCTGATTTTATAATTGCTTGCGACCAAACTGTGCATGTTCTCCGGATCGAGTTTGTGTGTTTTCATAAGACTGTAAAACACTGGACAGATTGGAGTATCTAGCTTTAACCTTCTGAGGAGCCGTTCGCTTAGGCCAGCTGATCTTCCTACCTCCGTCCAGACGATGTTGAGTCTATGGCATTGGGACACAAATCTTCTTTCCGTTGTACGTGTGTAAATAGAGGTGTCATTGAGGTGAAGCTCGGTAATTTCTTGGTCCAGAGATAATGGGGCAACCACAAATTCGCCTCCTTTGTCACTCACCGAGAGGCGAACACCGGAGGTAGGAAGATCAGCTGCCCTAAGCGAACGGCTCCTCAGAAGGTTAAAGCTAGATACTCCAATCTGTCCAGTGTTTTACAGTCTTATGAAAACACACAAACTCGATCCGGAGAACATGCACAGTTTGGTCGCAAGCAATTATAAAATCAGACCTATAATAAGCTGCGTGGGAGGACCGACGGATCGTATTTCGTGGTTCTTAAACAAAATCGTTGGACAACTTCTTAATCATGTGCCCTCGCACTTATCGAACACTAACCAGTTTTTGGAACGATTGCACGCGTGTACCATTGGACAACACTGCGTAGTAGAGTCATTCGATGTCGCTGCGCTCTATACGAACGTAAACAACAACGAAGCACTCCAGGCATTATCCGAAATGCTGGATCAACACAGAACAATTGTTACATTTGGACTGAGCAAAATGCACATCATGACTTTGGTGAAGGAGTGCCTAAATTGTAACACTTTCAAATGGAACGGCAACTATTACTCACAAGTGAGAGGGCTTGCTATGGGCCAACGCTTAGCGCCGGCCCTTGCCATTTGCTTCATGAGCAAAATAGAGCAGCCGATACTTGAGCGCTTACCTAATCTGTACTGTCGATACATAGACGACTGCTGTGTGATTACATCAACACAAGAAGAGATGGACAACGTGTTCTGTATCCTGAACGAACAATCACAGTACATAAGGTTTACGCGAGAAGTGCCACAAGATGGTTGGCTACCCTTCTTGGACACACAAATCAAAGTTTCCAATGGTACATATAGCGTGAAGTGGTTTCGGAAAAAGAGTTCAAAGAACATTTTACTTCACGCGAAATCCGCCCACCCTCAAGCCATAAAGCGAGCGGTGGTAGGAAACATGTTCCGAACCGCTATTGGGATGTGCACAGGCAATGTAGAGCGAGAAGAATCCCGTTCAATGGCGAAAGAAGTAGCCAGTTCAAATGGTTATGTAGCAGAACATCGCTCTGGAGGCAGACGCATACGATCAACTCATGCGTTTGAAGATAAACTGCTACTTCAACTACCGTTCATCTCAGATGAGATCTGCTCTGAACTTCGTCGATGTTTGGTACGCGCTGACCTGAATGACGACGTAGTCCTTATCAGTATTCCAGGAGACAACATAAAGCACCGATTGGTGCGTAATAGGCTCTACGACCGGTCTTGTGCAATGCTGAGTTGCATAGCCTGTCCGTTCGGTAAGGTCGGTGACTGTCTGCAGACTGGCGTTGTGTACCAGCTTCAATGCTCCATTTGTGCAGAAATCTACATCGGAGAGACAGGAAGACAGCTAAACGTTCGCCTAAAAGAACACTTATCAGGCAAGAGACGGAAGAGCCTTCTAACACCGCTTGGGAAGCATAGGGTCGAAAAGCACAGTAACAATGATTTTGAAGTCAAGTGCACGATACTTGCACGCGAAACGGACATTGGTGCTAGGAAGGCCCTAGAAGCCTTATTTATACAAAAGCGAACCCCGAAGCTGAACAACCGTAATGAGTGTCTCACCGTAACCAGTGAATTCCTACCATTTATCCCGCTGTGTGGGTTGTGATGTTGAGCTTCGGATAGTTTTCGCAGGGCTGGAATCACTGCTTGCCAGTGTTGGTTCACTTGCACTAAACTACAACCGCAGTGTGTGCTGGTCTTGGTGGAAGCGCTCCTGGTGGGTTTTGGTGCAGGAGGTGTTGCCTCTCTGCAGTGTTTTGCGCGAGTCGATACCGCCTTAGGGCGAAGATGCGCTTGACCGTGTAGGTTGCGTAACGTGTTTTCCACTTTCAGGTCTCTGAAAACGGCGCTGTGCCGAAACGTTGACCAATAAAGCGTGACCACCTAACAAACCTGGTTGGCAGAATTAAGAAATTCCTATAGATATTGTTAATATTTATATTCCCCCAATCTCCTCATGTCCCAATTCGTTTGATCCCACTCCATTTTTGCAATCTGTGCATACTGCCCTCCCATCGTCTTCTGTTGTCATGGCAGGCGATTTTAATGCTCACTCCACATCCTGGTTCTCCTCTCTAGATCCTGATGACAGAGGTGAACTACTAGAGCTTTTCGCTGAGGATTGTGATCTTGTTGCCATTAACGAGGACACCCCACTCGCCTTCCTTCCACGGGCAGGCCGTCCTCTCCGGATGTCACTTTTGTATCATCCTCTCTTGCTGTTTCCTGTAACTGGTCCACTGCTATAGCTATGGCCAGCGATCATGTACCCATATGTGCTTCATTGGATGTGTCTCTCAACAGTCACCTGGCACCTTTCGTAGGCTCTCGTAGCAAATTGTACACCAAGCTAACCGGCTCCGTTCACGAGAAGGACAAGTTCATTGTTGATGCCATATGCAACGCCTCCAGAACTGCAATTCCTATAGAGCGCGTTAGAACGTTTCCCCCTAACGTTCCCAAAGATGTCCTGGAGCTGATCGAATTACGGGACGAGAAGCGCCGAGCTGAGCCTGCAGATCCCAGCATTCAACGACTGTCTGATGAGATCACCAAAATGCTGAATGATTACAAGCGGATGCGATGGATGGAGTTCACTGAATCCTTGAATTTCTCCACTGATGCAAAGAAGACCTGGAGCACTCTTAAGCGGTTGTCTGGCAAGAAATAGGCAGCAGAGCGCAACATGCTTGAGTTCCCTTCGGGGAAATTCGAGTCCGGATTTAAGGCTGCATGTCGACTTGGAAAACACTTTGCTTCAGCGTCGTCCCGCCGTGATCGTTCCAATAGGCTCACTCTCCGGTCTATAAGGAAGCTCAGCCGACAAGATGTACCTGCCATAACTGCTTCTGAGATGTCTTCCCTCATCAAGTTCATGAAGAACTCGCGAGCCGAGGGACCCGATGGTGTGTCAGCCGTCCATCTCAAGCACTTGCCGGAAGAGTTCCTTGAATTACTTTGTGAGCTAGTCTTCTCGTCATTTATCACAGGTGTCATTCCCGCTAGATGGAAGCAAGCAATTGTTCTCCCGATCCTCAAGCCTGGCAAACCAGAAGATCAAGCAACTTTGCATCGACCCATCTCCCTTTTGTCCCCTATTGCTAAGTTAGCGGAGAAATTCATCAACCCGCACCTCCAAGAAGCATTACGACATAACGTGCATCAACATGGCTTCAAGAAGGCCCACTCTACCATCACGGCACTCACGTCCATCACAGAACACATAATTGCTGGCTTCAACATGAAACCTCCAGCTGGTAGAAGTATAGTCGTGGCAGTTGACTTAACTGCTGCCTTCGATAACGTCAGTATCCCGCTGCTGTCCAAATCGATCCTGGACTCTACTATTCCCGACTGGTGCAAAAGATGGACCGATAACTTTGTCAAAAATCGTTCCATTCGTGTGAAATTTGATGGACACTTGTCGAAGTCTGTGCCCCTGAAAGCAGGCGTCCCACAAGGAGGAGTTCTATCTCCCAGTCTGTTTTCTTTGTATCTGTCTGATGTGCCGAAGCCGTCGTCAAACATCCACTTATGTCTATATGCGGATGACATCACTATTATTTGTACTGACCATGTCATCGATCGAGCCACTGCTGAGATGAATAAATACCTCGTCAGTCTGGCCAAGTTCCTTGAATCGCAGCAGCTAAAGGTCTCACCAACCAAGTCCAGCGTTACTTTGTGCACCACAGAAACCGCCGAACACAAGCTGCATCCCAAGGTTCTTTGGGAAGGAAATATGCTGCACTTATCTAAACACCCTCGTCTACTTGGTGTATTCCTGGACCCATCACTGCGTTTTGACAAAAACACACGTATTCGAGCTGCTGCTGCCAACACACGTAACAACATTCTACATTCACTAGGCACTACATGGGGCAGCTCTAAGGAAATTTTGCGAACCACCTACAGGGCTATGGTGCAGCCGGTGCTAGAATATGGAGCCCCAATATGGTCAAGACACCTGTCGGAAACCTCTTGGAGCAAGCTTCAGCGTGCACAGAACACTGCTCTACGCGTGATCACTGGATGCCCTAGATCCACACCGGTATCTCATCTGCATCAAGAGTGTTCGCTGCTTCCTGTAAAGCAGCATTGTCAACTCCAGTCGCAACAGTTCCATGTTGGCATTGTAAGGAATTCCACATACCCTAATTTCCCATTACTGTCATCTGGTCCCCATTTCCGACATATTCGCTCGCCACTTCATGCTGCAGTCTCTGTCTTGGATCGTCAACGTTGGGCGACGTCGGAGCTCAATCGCGTCAGACTACTGCAAATGGAGCACACCCTATTCGTCAGAGAATACCTTTCCAGTGCTCCCTTAAATCCAATTCTTGGTGACGTGCCCCCACTGATCGATGACAGCGAAACGGACCTACCCAGACGTACACGCGTCATCCTGGCAGGTCTACGTTGTGGACACTCCTCATACCTCAAGGCCTTCGTATATAAGATCGACTCGTCGATCCCCGACGAATGTCCTGACTGCCACAACCCAGGGCACGATTCATTTCATTTATTTTCATGTCCTGCAAGGCCGACTTCTTTAACAGTTATGGATATGTGGACGAACCCGTGCGATGTGGCTGCCTTTTTACACCTATGAGGAGAAGCTCTATGTGGCCGATAAGAAGAAGAAGAAATCATTGCGCAGCGGCATGAAAAAATGGGAGTGGCCAAGTGCGGATGCCATGTGGCTCCCCCTGTTAGAGCCGCCCTAGTAGCCTCATCAGACGGTGTGGGAAAAAAATTTAGCTCTTGCGTTCGGAAAAATGGAACAATAGAGTAGTGAAGAAAATGTCATCAGTCTTGAAAGGTATGTCGATTCCTTCACACATTAGACCTCATTTTCATATTTTTGTTAAATCAGCTCGGGTATTCAAATTGGAATAACATTCGAATATTCACCTCTGCGAATAATCGAATTTGAATAATGTTCGAATATTCACCTTTTGCGAATAGTCGAATTCGAATAATATTCGAATATTCACCTTTTCCGAATAGTCGAATTCGAATAATATTCGAATATTCACCTTTTGCGAATAGTCGAATTCGAATAATATTTGAATATTCACCTTTTGCGAATAGTCGAATTCGAATAATATTCGAATTTTCACCTTTTGCGAATAGTCGAATTCGAATAATATTCGAATATTCACCTTTCCCGAATAGTCGAATTCGATTAATATTCGAATTTTCACCTTTTGCGAATAGTCGAACTCGAATAATGTTCGAATATTCACACTTTTCGAATATTCGAATGTTCGAATAAAAATTCGTTCGAAAAATTCGAATATTTATTCGAACTCGAATATTCGGTCCTCACTCTACATACAAGCACCAGAATAAGCAAAGTGATGGAGTTACCATGTGAGCAGACTGTTCGAGGCATTTCGTTTGAATGATAGGAAAGAGTAGGGCACGGGAAGAATGTCTAGATTCAAAGAAGCAAAAGCAGAACCAGCTCTACAGGTGAAGCTGTTTAATTTGTGATTAGTTTTTGGAACTTCATAAGAGATTTTTTCCGAGTTTCCCCGTGTTCTGGAAGCAATGAATCTATAGAACTTCAATTTGTTTTCATCATCCCACTCAAAATCTTAAAGACCACGCATACATCGTTTCGTTTACGCCGGGATTCGAGAGTGTAGGGACAATTCTTGATCCCTCCTTATGGGACCAGGCACTCCAGCATAAGAGAAACCGTTTCGTCTCAAATAAACTTTGCGAGCAAAGTTATTTTGTACTCTTTCCAAAAGTCGGATATCTTACGCACGCGACAACACGTTTTCATCACAGGTCGATAAGCCTCTGAAAATATGGAAGGTGCGTAATAAAGCTTTGCTGTGGATAGCCTGATAATGAGCTGAGAAATCAAGTTCCTTGTTATACCGGAAACCTAAATCCTTCACTTCCGCAACAGTAGAAAGTGATGCCCATCAAGAATGTAGTTGACTGGTAGACTGGAATTGCCCACTCTCACGTGAAGTGTTTTATCGGGAGATAGTGGCAAACTCCAAGCTACAGACCATTCCTGTATTCTGTGGATAGCAGCCTGCATTCTCTGCACGTCCCCAGATGGCTCAACCACATTATAAATTTTTACATCATCAGCAAACTGCTTACAAGTGACACCAGTGCTTTCCAATAGCCTGGGAAGTTCGGCCGTGAAAACGGTGAATGAAATGGGCGACAAAACACCACCTTGAGGGACTCCGCTCTTGACCAATCGGCTGGAGGAGAAGCTGGACCCAACTTTAACCTGGAAACTACGACCTCTAAGGTAATTCTCTATCCACCCACACACTGACGGATGGAACCTCAACTTCTCGAGCTTCAGCATAAGCATAGCATGATTTACCCTATCGAAGGCCTTTGAAAAATCAAAATAGATGATATCACAAGCGTTCTTTTTTTCCAAGTAATCGCTCCAATCATCGATACACTCAAGCAAATTGGTCTCAACCGACTTCCCTGCCACAAAACCATGTTGATTACTAGGAATGATTGATTTTTTCTCTAGGTGACCTACGATGTGTTTCTTTAGAATTTTTTCAAATGTTCTGCAAAAAATCGAGGTGATACTCACTGGCCTGTAGTTATCCACAACTTGCGAAGGTTATTTTTTTCAGCAAAGGGGTCACAAAAGACTGCTTCCACCTTTCCGGCACTTCCGAATACCAGAGGGCCTGATTGAACAGATAAGACAGAGGGTCAGCAATTACGTAAGCAACATTTCTTACAAAAATTGTCGGTATGAAATCTGGAGCTACTGACGTAGACATAGGCAACTTTCGAAGAATGTCAAATATAACGTCACCTTCAAAGAAAGGGAAACTATCCATTGGAAACTCGACTTTCGGGCAAAAAGATGGAGTAGAATCCCTGATCCCACCATAAATCCCGCAGAACTTGTCAGCTAACAATTCAGCTTTGTCCGAGTCCGTAATTGCCAAACCATCATCCTTCTCTAGGCAAAGAATCTTGCATGATTTTCCAAGTTTCTTATTCAAAAATCTGTAGAAACCTTGCGGACTACTACTGTTGATGGCTTTTTTCTCTAAATTTCTGTTATATTTGGTAAGGCACCGCTCGAAGCGCGAAGAAAAGTTGCGAAATTTACCCCAATCCAGATGAGTCTGCGAATTCGACGCTAATTTGAAGAGACGACTTCTGTGCTCTAACATATTTTGGAGGTAAGTGGGAAGCACTAAATGTGTTGCACATACTCGTTTTAGGGGCACAAAAGGGTCTATAACGTGGTTTAAAATTACCAAAAACAGCTCGTATTTTTAACTGAAGGAACCCACTTGTTCAAGAGAACCTCTCCAATTAACGTTAGAAAGGTAGATACAAAGACTATCGTAATCACATCGGGCGAAATCGCGAACAAGCGTAGATTGAGAAACTGCATGTGTGAATTTGAGATGAAAATTAATACTGTTATGATCACTGGAGCCTACAGGTGATCCGACTGATAGCGATAGGACAAGATCAAGGTATGTAGTTTTCCCCTCTAGTTGGTTCTCTTACCAGTTGACAAAAGTCATGACTAGTAAGCATATTCACGAACACCGAGACACTTGGTGGCAATGATTTCCCAAGGTCACTCCAGTCTATTTCAGGATAGTTGAAATCCCCGACAATTATTGACGGAAACTCGCAGCAAACAACATCACTAAGGGTCTTAGAAAGAAGTTCATTAGAAGAAGCAGGACAAGATGGAGCTCTATAGAACGCCACAAACCTAACTCTATGGCACTCTAAAGTAACATCGAAAGCAAGGATTTCGAAAGCTTCTGGTATTGACTCGGAAAGAACCTCTATAAGACAAAAGTTGCTTCTTAAAAGACAGACAATCCCACCCCCCCCTGTTTTCTTTTTCTATCACAATGCAAAGCCTGATATTCTTTAGACATATTGCATAGTAACGACGAAAGCAAATGACCGGATTTGAGCCACGTTTCAGAGAAGACATACAAATCGAAGTTATTGCCAAGTACAAAACTTATGTAATTCGCATTTTTCGGTAATGATCTCACATTAGCACAAAAACAAGTGATGTCTCCTTGAACCGGCCTCAAATCCAATTTTACAAGTTTAAGGGCAACTGACTTTGAGACTGCGAAGAGCTCCCCGAAGCAGAGGCACCAGAATGTGGGCTTTCCGGGCCAACACCACCCCAATGAGAGGGCAAAGGCCCAGTTGTCCCATCCAGACCCGAGCTCCGAGAAGCCTTGTAAGCCTCCTTCCTTCGATTCCTCTCTGCGTACGAAAGAGACTCTCTTATAGAGACTCCTTTCTCAGGGAAAAACCGCAGGCGATCAGCATTTTGCAATGCCAATCTCTGTAATGCTGAACAAGGTAAGATCACTTTAAGCTTACGATTATACCCCTGCTTGGGCTTGCCAAGGCGGTATACAGTTACAAGTGCACATTCTACTTTCGAAAAATGAAGAACATTACATGCCCTCGCGAAATCATAGTGAACACGTGACTTCACAGGCCATGATTTACGCTTCGGTACGCCACCCAAAACCAATGACCTACGACGTTCCGCACTCTGGCGCTGGGGAGCTCCTAGCCCACAAGAAAACCGCTTCGAGCGCCCCGACAACTGGGCTCCGATCCCCAAATCGTGATAGTCGCGGTACTGGCGTGCCACTGTGTGCGCTTTTCCCGCGGTATCGACGGGTTATTCCCACGGTATCGACGCGGTTTCGTCGCGGTGTGGGCGCTGTTTTGTCGTGCTATTTTCGCGGTGCCGGCATGGTTTTGTCTTGCTATTACCACTTTTTTGACGTGCTACTATCGCGCTACTGCAGTGGTATTGACGTGCTATACTCGCGTCACTGGCGCACTATTGTCGTGCTGTAGACGTGTTGCTGTAGCGATTTTGACGTATAGTCTTAGCGGTATACACCAGCTATTTACCTGGGATTGCACAGCTGATCACTCAGGGCTCTACTGCTGTTCACCAGGCTCGACCGCTGTTCACCATGAAATTTACCTGTGGCCGTATTCATGAAACTATGGGAGCCTTCCTGGAAAGTCCAAAGTTCGCACGCCGCATACATCGGCTGGTTCTCAAAACCTTCCCTGGAGGTTCCCATAGTTCACAAGAACGATTTTAGTTCCCAAAGTTTACAAAAACAATTATAGAACGATTTAGTTGCGCCATAATCGACCGCCGCAACTGGTGTTCTGTCAAAATGTAAAGTTTTTAAGTAGTGCCTCGGAGTTTGCCTGCTTTCTGATGTACTCTTTCAGGATTGTGTAAAGAAATCAAATGTAAATGAAAAGTTTGATCTGTTTGCTTCAAAGTCGCTAATCGGCTGCTTTTCTCATTCCTGTGAAGAGTCGAAAATGATAGTTGAGGCTCAGAATGCACTCCCATCTCCTTACTTACCCTCTGCTACAAATCACGCAACTTATCTGTGCGATTTCTTTAAAAGCATTTCTTCCAATACAGGTGGTCTCAATAAAGTCATCAGATTCTTCAGGCCGCCACGCCAAAACGTTTTGATATTGTACGCACAATCTCAGTGATGTTGCGCGCTCGCTCCTGCAGCTTCTGGACCTCTGTCTATAATAAAAGTTTCACTCTCCAAGGCGGTATGCGCAATCCTCTTAAATTCCTATACTTCTTCAGTAACTGTGTGCGCAGACTCATTTAATTTCCAATCATTTTCCGACGTTGTGTGCGCTCCTTTTCAACCCCTATACAACTTCAAGCTGAGAGATCTGCACACCATTCAATGACCCAATCGCTATCCCGAACGTTGTTCTCGCTCCTCCTTATTCATCATACACCTTCCGAAGTGGTGTGCGCACACCTCTTCAAACTCTATTAACTTTCCTCAACGATTCGCTCTTCCTTAAAGGCTGCAGACACGCTCAAAAATGATATCAATTTTATGGATTAAACTGAAGGTCTGAAGCTGTTAGTATTCAGAAATAACGAAAAAGACGAAAACAAATCGACGGAAATTAAGATATAACGGTACGTTCTATATTGGCCCAGAAATGGACGAGTTGTACGGCACTGGCTGAAATAGCGGAGCTAGCAACAAATTTGTTGGAATAACGACGCTAAAGTACTCGTACGGCCCGTTCTGGAACGCTTACGCATTTAGAAGCCTAAAAAGTAATCTGAAGTGGCCGCAATCGAGCACTGAATACCTGTATGGAGGGGCGGAGCCCGTATCGATGGGCGGAGCAAGGATGATTTCGTGACTGACTACGGCTCAAATACGGTCATTTGGAATCGTTTTTAACGCTTGCAACTTCGTGAGGACTCTTCTAAGGCCTGCACGACTTCACTAATGTAGTTATCTCGACAACTTTTTCAAGCGTGTCTGCTGCCTTTAACTTCTATGCACCTTCAAAAAATAGGATGTGTACTGCCTTCCAAGCCCAAAACACTCTCCCGGACGTTGTTCGGGCTCCTCCTAAACCCCTACGCACCTTTTATAATGGTGTGCGCATACCCCTTTGAACCCCAATCACTTTCATCGACCTTATGCGCGCTCGTTCTAAACCCTATATACCTTTCACGATAGTGTGCGAAAAACCCCTAACCCTAATCACTTCTCGATGTTGTGCGCGCTGTCATTTATATCTCTCCAACAATGGTGTGCAAATGTCCCTTCAAACTCTGGCTCTTTTCACCGACTTTTTGCGCGCTCCTCCTGGACCCCAATACACCTTCCTTGATGGTGGGCGCACACCCCTTAAAACCCCAATCACCTTCATAAACCTTGTGTGCGCTCCTCTTAAACCTCTGTGAACGTTTTCCAATGGTGTGCGTACACCCCCTCAAAACCTAATCACTTCCACACGTTAAGCGCGTTCTCCTTAAACCTGTATGCCTCTTCAACCATAGTGTGCGCACATCAATAAAAAGTTTAGTCCTTTTCTCCCACGTTGTGCGTGCTCCTCATAAACCCTTTTACACCTCCCACAATGGTGTGCGCTCCGCCTCCATTGCGTAATCTCTGCCCTAGACGATGTGCGCTCCTCTCAACCCCCTGCTTACTTCCCAAGAAAAACTCTGTTTACAATGCAGCACATCGTGCGGGCTTTTCATAAACCACCGTTTGCTCTCCAATACACTGTGACACTGTGCGAGCTCCTACTGAGCGCCCCACCCCCAATCACTACGCTGTGCGCGCTCAAAACCTGAACCTCTTTTTCCATGATAAAGTACACGCTTTTCCTAAATCCCTACTCCGCATCTGTTACACGTTTCGCGCTCTTTCTATGCCACTACTCATCTTTGACGACGTTTTGCCCGCTCCTCTTCAACCTCTGCTAACATCCGACGTTTCTGCCAGCGCTCATTCTGAAACTCCACTCACTTTTCAAAACGCTATGGGTGCTCCTCCAGAGCCACTCCCCACTTTCTGGACTTTTCGTGCGCGCTCCTCTCCTATTTGTAGTCACCTCGTGACAGTGCGCGCGCTTAACCTAAACCCGTACGGGCCCTCCCTAAACCTACTCAGGCGATTATCGGCCCCGAGCCGCCTGACAGTTCGGCTCGTTTTTCCAATCTGCGAGTCGGCTCCTGTTGCTGTCCGGGCCACTGCTGTTGCTTTCCGGGCCACTGCTGTTGCTGTCCGGGCTATTTCGGTTGGCCCGAACAGCAACAGCAGTAGTCCGGAGATTGGGAGAACGAGCCGAACTGTCAGGCGGCTCCGATTCCTATTCGGTGCGGCTCGGGGCCAAGAATCGCCTGAGTATTCACCATCAAATTCCTTGTGCGCGCTCCTCCCGGTACCCTACTCCCTCCAGCGACACAGCGCGCACCTCCTGAGATCCCACTAACCTTTCGTAACCCTGGGTGGGCACCTCCTGAACCATAACTTTTTTCTTCAAATTTGTACTCGTACCTCTTCAACCTTCAATCACTTATCACGACATTGCTCGTTCTTCCTAGACCCGTGCGCGTTCCTCCTGAACCTCCATTCACTATCAAATCCACTGTGCGCGCTTCTCATAGACTCCTAATCGTTTCCCAAGATTTCCGTGCGCGCCTCCTGAACCCCCACTTACTTCCACGCGCTAAACGTGCTCCTCCTGTACCTTTCTCCCTACCAACGACACTGCGCGCACTTTGTGAACTCCTATTCACCTTCCATGATACTGTGCGCGCTGTTCATAGACCTCTTACATTTTTTATACGGTACTGTGCGTGCTCCTTCTGAAGCTCTACTTGTTTTCCACGGCGTTCTTCGAATTTGCAAAACATTATCGTCCTCTATTCTATGACAAATATTCTGGAATTTTCGAGTGCCATTTACTCACCGTGCATGTGTGCATACGTATAGATAATGCTCAGACACGCATTATGGCGAAACATGCTTTGCAAGGATAGAGACATGACTGTTCACCGCAATGTGACACGGAGGTGGATTCATAAAGTCTAGGATACACCACCCAATACTTCCTAGTATGACCTACTTCAATGGAAAGGTCAAACAGACAGTCGGACAGACACACCACGCCGCTTATAATATGTAAGGAAAGGACAAGAACGTCTTTAGTGTGCTAGCGGAGGTTAGGCACCGTAATCGTTGCCGTAAAAATTGTGAAGGCGGCTATCAGCCCGATAAGACTTGTTGTTTGTTATTGTGTGATAGCCCATCATATAAAAGGGCCATGTGGTATGGAATGAATGATTCTGTGCTCAATCTACTCTCCACAGCGGCAGCTACTTGGGGGCCGAAGCCGAAGAAGCAAGGACCAGAAGAAGCCGAAGCTATAACAACCTCACCGGTCAGGACCACAGGACACTGCAGTGGATTCAAAAACTGCAGGCGAAGCAACGACGTCGGATTCTGAAGGTAAGATACCTGACAACTCGTAGACCGTCAACCGCGGTAGAGTTGTGCTACTGTGGAGTAGCAACTACTGTACTGGACTAACCGCCCAGTATAGTAGCGAGCACATCGCAAATAGGAGCAGGGTGCTGCCCAAATTTGCCGATCGTTCGAAACCGCACAATTCGCGTAAGTGAGTACGCGTGGCATGATTTTTTTTTCGGGCCAACAGTCCGAATAACCGCATATTTCCAGATATGGCGGACGAAGACCTCGACAAACAAGTCGACGAAATGCTAGCTCAGGCGCAGGTCGAAGACGCTCGAGTGACAAACCTGCAGTCGCAAGTCACAATGCTGATGGAGCAAGTGCGAAATCTGACTCAACAAGCGGCACAGGTAAACTCCTCTATGATGATTATCTTATCAGAGGTGAACTCCATGCAAACGCTATCCGAGCGGGTTTGTGGGAGCATAGGCGATGCAGCCGATACTCGCGCAGCGACAACAAGTCGCGAAGAGATTTTACGGGCAGTAGATAACCTCTCTAATAGTAGCTGTTGTACTATCAGAGTAGAACTGTCTAAAATTGAGAATTTGATTACCCAGCTCCTAAAATGGGAATGGTGCGATTGGAAACAGCTGATCGCAGAACATACCGAGTTTTGCGCTCAGTCAAGTTTTGATGATGAGTGCATACGCCGGTTAAGTCAGATTCTCAATGTAAGTTCAACTGAAGTCCTGAACGCAGTTGAACAGCTTTTGGAAGAATGTCCAGCTGAATCACCTGCGACAAAAACCACAAAGGAAAAAACCCGCTCCGTGAAAGGAATATGGGCTAATGGTGATAATAATCAGCACGATTCTTTTCAGAGAGAAGTGCCTATGGACATCGATCCGGTTCAAAATGACGCAAAGATGAACTTCAGAGCCGTCATGCAACAAGTCCGTGAGAACAAAAGGATCCAGCACACAGAGCTCACACCATTCAATCCTGAAAACGGTCCGTTTGCTCGAAACATGAATGATGGAAACCAGGAGTACCGCAACCCGATACCACCTGGCCCCAATTCAAATACGTACGATCCTTATTTGCAGCATTGGCAACGCAAGGGCAGGACCCCAGTCGAGCACACGGTGATGACGTCGCTACCGCAGAGCCCGAGAGGTGAGACAAATTCTCCGGGTTATCAAAATATGGTAGAAGCGGGAGTGTGCGCCACGCTAGCAGCTATGGCGCTACCTGACGTAACCCCTTTTTCAAATGTGCTGGGAAAAGGATTTGAGAATTTTGTCACGTCTTTCAAAATCAAGTATGGTAGGCTTGGCTTAGACGATAGCATGCTGATCCATCTCATGGGATCCAAATTACGAGACCACCCAAAAGCACTTATGGAAACATTGCCCCGTATGTGCAAAGAGGGTACCTTTGCATGCTTCGTAGATGCGCTCCGAGATAAATTCAAAAGCAATGATGCGTCAAGACGCACGGCGGCCTACATCAAACTGAGACAGCTCAAAATGCGTTATTCAGTCACAGACTACTGCATCGGATTGGAAGAGCTAACGCGAAGTGTGTACCCTGAGGCGAGTGACAAAGAACTTTCTATTGTCCGCGCGGGGAAGCTGATTACACAGCTGACCGAATGGAAGGAGTACGTTCAGTTGTTCACCATGATGGAACAATCGAGCGAAGACGAAACGTATGAAAAGCTGAAAAACTTTGCGCAGAGCATTGAGAGAAGCCGTTAGGTTGCAAATGCCGTTCGATCATCTCTAAAACCGTTCGTCCCTGGCAGTCACAATGGTTTTGAGAAAGAGGATAGGATGCGTGAACGAGTTTCTTCACCAGAAACCTCAGAAGACAGAGGTAGAGGCCTGCATCGACAAGTGAATTCTGGCAATACGGTGAAAGAAATGACCTGCTCGTTCTGTAAGCAGCAAGGGCATTTCAAGAGAGACTGCTGGAGGAACAAAAATGTTCAAAATAGTAGGAGACAGACAAACCCGAAGTCATATTCAAATAATCCTGAGAGTCCGTTTCCTCGTGCTGCCAGATATGCACAAACGGGGGAAAACGAGTTTCAAACATTGGACACGACACTCGGTCGGTGGAACTGCGGAGGAATCCGAACCGAGTCGAGTGGTGATGAATTGGTAGGCAAGCAAACGATAGCCCAAGTGAAGATAATGGGAACTTACAAGTTATCACTGCTGGATACCGGATCGCAAATAAGCATTATGCCGCTGAAACTTTTGTTGGAGGCACGGGATTCAGGATTCGACATAAACAGAAACATTGAAGAAATCCCTCTGTCAAACCAAGCACCTATCTATGACGCATCAGGAAACGTGATGGAATTCAAAGGCGCAATTCGTTTGAAAGTCAAGATTGGAAACTCTCCGCCTCAGAAAGTCGCTATGTTTGTGAGAAAATCGAGCGATGACGTGTTAGTATTTGGCACTAACGCACTGAAGAAGTTCAAGTTGTCTTTGAAGACAGAAGGTGTGGTACGTAAGAGAGCGGAGAAGAAACCCGGTAGTTATGATACGGGAAAGAAGCAGATCAAGAATAAGGTCTCAGAAGGGAGCCCCAGGCAATACATGCCCCCATTGTCGCGCGTCGGGTGTGCACTCGCCCTGCAGTGTTGATCCCCGCCGAGAATTCTATGACTAGACGAAATAAAAACCGGATATCTTGGACAAATCGGGAAATGATTACAGATACAGTAAGCCAGAGGAATCGGCCCGTGCATAAGCTACCGGTCACAAACCGGTTACAGACCCCAAAAGGGTTAAATGAAAACCATACGCGCATGAAACGCTTCTACGACAAAGCCAAAAAGGTCACGGAGCGACCTCTCGCTGTAGGGGAGAGAGGGTATATGCGCGTGCCGTTAGAGAAAGCTACCGGAAGCCACCCAAAATTAGTGAATGAATGGAGTGGACCATATAAGGTAGTAAAATTGGGCAAACACGGTGTGCTTACCACGAACATAGCTGGTAGTAGTGAACCGCTACGTAAGCAGCGTGACCCTGTAAGAAGGCTGCCACGGGAAGTCGGGGGTGAACCGCTACAGACGGTCGGACACTGACGAAAAGGAGGTAGGCCTAAACAGAATAGTTATCTCCTTCCTAAAACAATTTGTTTCAGAGTTGGACTCAAATCGGCACAAGAGCACACCCAGCACCTGTTTCCACGGTGGACGTGCGACACATTTCGCACCAGGGGACAGACGGCTCTACCTAGCTTGCCATCAGAACTGGCTCGATCGAAGCTTGTGAGCAACGTGTTAAAACTAGCAGGCGTCACATCAAAAGCTCTTCATCCATTCGGGGCTGGTAGATGCAAAGAAGGGGAACTTCGGGCGAAAGGATCGAAGCATCTGACTACTTTAATCCTGCCTGACGCTAAAGCCGTTCATCGTTCGAGTTGCAATGCATTCAGCACTGCTTGGATTGCCGGACAGGAACAGAGGACAATGCATCCACCGGAGTTTCCAGTTCTCCCAGGATACTTCATCGAATCGTACTACACTCAAGCTGTCGAGCGACTCGATAAGATTCCGCAGAACAATGAAGACTCTGCGATGGACCCCCTATCCCTTCCCACCTTTACAACTTCGAAGAAACTAAAATATACTGTTGAGGACGAGCCAACCACCGACAAGAAAGACGACAACAAGCCAGCCAAGAGAAGACCGAAGATCAATCGACCACAAGTTATTTACATTCGCGACGCAGACGCCGAAAGAAGAACTACTTCGCACTTAATAAAGCAGATCGTCGACGTGAAGAACAAGCAGTTCGCCCGGAGTCGAAGCTCCTCGAGCAGGGGCGTGTGAAGGCGGCTATCAGCCCGATAAGACTTGTTGTTTGTTATTGTGTGATAGCCCACCATATAAAAGGGCCATGTGGTATGGAATGAGTGATTCTGTGCTCAATCTACTCTCCACAGCGGCAGCTACTAAATAAATGCATTGGGAGTGTTGGCTGCGGGCAAAACAACTGAAGGGACGGTGACTAATAATTTTGAAACCCTCATCATCCCTTATGGACTTTTTGAAGAGGTTCACAAACAGACCGGGTGTCATCGAAGCAGAGGGGGGGCAGTCGGCATCGCACTTGGCCGGCCACGCCCATTTCTCCGTGCGGAAACGAATTTATAACACCAACCCGTGTTTTCATACACTTCCAAGATCAGTACAGCCGTTTCGGCACGGAAAAATAGGCGTGGCCGAAAGAATGAACTTGTGCCGGAGACTCTGCTTCCCATTTCTGTAAAATTGTTCGTTTATTCGGCCGAATTTTCGGATATTGGGCCTTTCGAATCACCGAATTATTTGAAAAACTGACTTTCTCGAATGTTCGAATAAGCGAAGTATTTGGAAAATTGACTTTTCCGAATAATCGAAAAAACGAATTATTCGGAAATTTGACTTTTCCGAGTAATTGAATCATTCAATTCGATTATTCGTTTATTCGGCCGAATATTCGTTAACATACTCTAATACGCACACACACACACACACACACACACACACACACACACACACACACACACACACACACACACACACACACACATACATACACACATACATACGCATAGACACACACATACACATGCACACATACGCACACATCCACACACATAGACACACACATACAAACATACACACATACACACACATACACGCATACACACCAACACACCAACACACACTACAGCGAAGAAAATACTAGACGAAAAATACCGTGCGGTACCGATTGCCACAGAGCCATAACATACTCTGCAAATTTCATTTCAAAGTTTGAGTCGGTCGGTTCGATATAAAAATGCAACTGGTATCATCATTGCATGTATATGATCATATTAGGTAGGCCATTCCAAGCCGAAGGACAAGAAAGAGTTTGGAGGTGAGGTGTGGATGAAACAAATGACAATCTTGAAAATGAACCATGAGGTGGCGACTTGTTTGAACACGTTTCTATTTGTCTCAACACAATCAACGTCGGCGTACGAGCAAGTCTTGAAAACGGCCATGTCGTGGGCTTGGAGCGACACCAAATCATCGACTAATGAGAGCCGTATACTCGTGGGCTACTATAAAGTTGGAAAAAAGCCTTTTGCTAGTGGCCCACGAGCTTAGCCGGAGAAGACCACGACAACGTCGCGTGCGCCAGTTCGCGGTATTCTCGCCCCAGTCCCCATAGTCGTGGGCTAGGAGCCCCCCAATGCCAGAGCAATGATCACAGGATTAGATTCATCATCATCATGCACTATTTTCCCTACAGAAGAATTCAACGGCTGAGAAACAGGCGTAGATACAGAATGAGGCGAAACAGCTGATGAAGAGACTAACGAAAGCTTATGCTTCAAATCCGCGTTTTCGTTAGACAAAAGCTCAAATTTAGTCTCAAGTTCCAAATTTCTCTTGACTAAAGAATCCAAATCCTGACGAGAGTCCAGTAAGTGGAGCAGAATGTCTCTGACATAACAAGGGAGTGAGTCGTCTTGCCTTAATCGATCTATTGCACCATCGATTCCATCATTATCGGACACCATAGCACAACACTTGGAACCATTCTTCTTTGAACCAGCTCGAGTGACAACCATTATGTCACGGAACAGCAGAAGAAGATGATAGAAAGTCGATAAGTAAATAGTTGTGATAATGTGAGGCGAAATTGACAGCAGAATCAACGATGGCAAGTGAATGAAACTGACGACAGAAGTTTATGTGCAGAGCTCAGATACACCGACCGCTCACGGCGCACACAGACCGGGTAATCGCCGCTACATGAGTTAGAAGTTGGCCCCGCTCTGTATTTTCACGCCCCTTGTATTTGCCCTTTTCCTCCAACGCAGGGTTGCTGGGCCATCTTCGCCGTCAGTGACGTGTGTTGTTCACTTGTTAGGCAATCTACCAACAGTACCGACGGTGAATATGACCCAGCAACCTTGTGTTGCAGGAAAAGGGCAAATACAGATAAGAACGTAAAGATCAACCGAACATTGCTCGACACGACGCGGTCACGTCACGGCTCTAGTAAACAAATTTGATGATAACCAATTGATAAAGGGTAGGGCAGACACTTTTTTTGTATCAGTTCTGATTCATGTAGCTACTTTGACGTGCTCATGGTAGAGCTTTCTACCCTCAAAATTTGAGCCTCCTAGTTTCAAGGACTCGTGAGTTACAGCTCAATGAAGCATAAAATCTAGCACTTCTTCGATTTCGTGGTCCCTAGAACCACAAGCACTGAAGAAGGGTAGCCCAACCTGCATCAGAAATAGCTGGCGAGGTTATACCTTGATTACGATTTAAAAAAGAAGGCTATTTGGTTTGTTTTCCCATTGCTATAACGCTTTTTCGTAGAAAAAGGGAGTGCCGAAAGCTCAAAGTGGCAAATTTAAATTTTTTTTATTGAAAATCGAAGAAGTAGCTAAACCAAGTGAACTTTCCATGATCAGCTCAACGAGTCAAATCGAATCATGCCAATGACGTCATTGATCTGCAAGGTTTGGAACTTGACTTGCTCAACATTGGGTAATTGAACCGGCGACGTTGTTGACTCTTAAGTCATGGCTGGGAAGTGCGTCGTATACTTTTTTTGGTAACACGGCTGATCTCGGTTGAAATACGATGCGCCGAGGAGCAAATACCGTGACAGACTGACAGATCCCCTTTATATATAGTAAAGATTGCGCCGCCGTCCTAGTCCAGTGTTTGAACTTGGTGCATTTCAGCATCGTGGCGGGAGTCGTGCGAGAGGGCTGGCGTCGACGCTGCTCAGGCTGCCCACCACTTCTTCACAACATGGCATCCGGATCAGAGAGACAGGTACGGTGCTCTGTTCTGAAAATGGGTATGCAGGTGGACCTCGTGGGAGTGTCACTGGCCCGCTAGGACAGGGTAATGATGGTACTCAGATGGCGAACTATATGAAGTATGCGGCGTTGCCGGAGGTAAAGCAGTACCGTGGTGACGATAAGCAGTGTACCTTCCGAGATTTCCTTGAGGCCTTCGAGCTTAGGTATCCCAGGGATAATTGGTCGGATGCTGAGCGTGTGGTTCTTTTCCGCGCTAAGTTAGCTGGTAAAGCAAAGAACCAACACGAGGCGTTGCCCAGGCGTGAGCGGGAGAAAGGCTATGATGTATTGGTAGCTGCTATGAAGCGCGAAAGCAAGACCGAGAAGAGGACGAGGAAAATAGTAGCGATGGGTGAGCTGAAGCAGTTACGCAAGATCGAGAGACAGTCCGTTTCTGATTTTTGTGTTGAGCTGGAGAGGCTGATGCGGCAGGCATACCCAGAGCTGCGAGAGGAAGCGTTAAGTACTGAAAGAGCGCATATTCTCTATGAGCAACTGGCTCATTGGCGAGACTCTTACTACCTATTAGAGGCGTTGGAGAGTGAGACAGATGCTCATGAGAAGCTAAAGGAGACTGCGAAACGTATTGAGCGTAGGAACATCACGCTCAAAAACATGAAAAGTGACCTACAGGAGAAACCTGGTGGTAGATTTCGGAAGAGGAGTAGCGAGCCAACTGTCGAGAAGCCGGTAGGTTCTAAGGCTATAGACACTCGAAGGGGGGAACTTAAGTGTTTCAACTGCCAACAGGAAGGTCATATGGCCAAAGACTGCGAGAAGCCAAAACCGTCTACGAGCAAGACAGTGACGTCGCTGTCCGCTAGGCTCGGTAAGGCGGTCTGCTCAGCAGTGAAACTTCAGGAAACCAGAAAGACTCGTAAAGATGTTACGAGATGTCCTCTTTTTGAAAAGAAGTCGATTGCGGCAGTGGAGTTGCTGGGAAGAGAGTGCGCAGGACTTCTGGATGCCGGATCCGAGGTGTCAATTCTTCCAGCAGGAGTGCTTTTGCGGGCTAAGGCGCATGGTTATGATATTGATGGGGCCTTGAAGGAATACCCTATCGATAAAGCCAAGGTGATGTATGATGCTTCGGGATCGCCTATGGCGTTTGTAACCATCGTGGGGGTGGTACTGAAACTGAAAGGTGAGGGAAGAGAAGTCCGGTGTAAGATGTTTGTCACCAAAGATGATGACGACGTAGTAATACTAAGGACCAACGTTCTGCTAGTAAAGGATGAGGTGATTCAGACGTCAACGGCGAGCCGCGGCTACCCGGTAGAGAGGGTGTGTCCGGAGGTTGAGGTCATCGGCAACCCGGTTGAGAGGGTGGGCTGCGATGATGACAAACCTAGAGATGCTCGGATGGCGAAGCAGACCAATGTGGCCCTGCGGGCTACTGAGGGGTCAGTTTGCCAGATGGCGCAGAACCGTCCGGGTTACTTAGGTGCAGGGAAGACCTTACACCTATGGATACTCGTCCTGCGAGAGATTACGGAACGCAAGGAGCGTCTGTGGTCGGTAGCACTGAATCCTGTGTGTTGCGCGTAGGATCGGTTAAGGTGAAAAGTGTGGTGGCGAAGAATCGCACGGATCAGCAAAAGGACCTTGTTATGATGAGAGACGTGAAGGGGAAGGCGAGTGTTGGCACAAGCTTCCCAGGGGGGGGGGCTGAGCAAATCGCTTGTCCTACTATATATATTTTGGTAAATTTGTGTGTACGTGAGTGTATATGTATGTAAGCTCTGGTACAGCCGTAGTGACCTGTTGATTTCGATTATCACCAGCAGCGGAGCGGTGGGCCTCGATGAAATATAACTAGTAATAAAGAGGTTTCGACGAAAAAGCCACCGCTCTGCGCTGTGATAACCGAAAACATGAGTTCACTTGGAATGAAACAGAGTCTATGTATGTATAGTCTACAGCAATGGAAGTAGGACCTGGTGAGGTTGCGGACTCGTCCTAACATTCGGTAGTTTCACTCAATTTTCCGAAACAGCTGTGATAGATCGGTGAGTCTGTGTTTCCACCGATATGACTACATCTGTGGGAGCAATGAAAACAGGAGTGCGTTCCAAGAACGTTTCCGAGGTAGGAAAAATTAATCTGATAAGAGCCGACCAATCATAGTTTGAGAGATCGCCTGCAATGAGCCTATATGCTAGACTATCATTCGCTGTATCTTATCAGACTTGTTTTTCCTCCCACGGAAGTCTTCTTGGAACGCACCCCAGGTGAAAATATGAGAGTGGAAACAAAAACTCACCGACCAATCTCAATTGTTATGATCAAAAATGAATGATAACACAATCAGACTACAGTATGTTAGGAAGAGTCCGCAACCTCACCACGTCCTATTTCCATTGCTGTAGACTATATGTGTGCGTTTCTCTGTGTGTTTGTTTGACCGTTTATTCGGTTTGACTTTCAAGACGGGCGAACTTACGGGTACGGGCTCAAGAGCGCGCAGAACGCCGTAGGAAGTGTGTGGGTCCTAAGTGGGATTTCGCAAAAAAGCCGTAGAGAGTGTGCGGGACTCAAGTGGAAATGCGCAGGACGCCGCATGAAGTGTGTTGGACCCAAATGCGAGTGCGCCGGACGCCGTAGAAAGTTTGCGGGACTCAAGTGGAAATGCACAGGACGCTGCAGGAAGCGTGTGGGACCAAAGTGGAAGTGCGCCGGACGCCGTAGAAAGTGTGTGGGATCCAAGGTAGAGCGCGCCGAACGCCGTGGAAAGTGTGTAGGACCCAAATGGGAGTGCGCTAGACGCTGTAGAGTCTATGCGGGACCCAAGTGGGAGTGCGCCGGACGCCGTAGAAAGTGTGCGGGACCGAAGTGGGTGATCGCAGAACTTCAAAATCGTTTTGCGCGTCTATAAGAGAGTGTATACCACCCACTTCTTCACGTCCCCTCCCCCTTAACCACTCATTTCAACTGCTTAAGGCTCATTCATAGCTGGTCGCTTCGACTAGTGGCGGCACTGCCAACAGGTACGAATCCCGTCGCGACAACAGATCTTGCACTGAGTCGCGACGGGTTGGAACAGTTTGCAGTTTCAGTCACGATCGCCGAGCGACTGGGGTATTTCATAGCTAGTCGAAGCGACCTGCTCGATTTTGTTAGGTCGCTTCGACTAGTCGCGTCGCTTCCATGATGGAAGCGATCCGTCTAGTCGAAGCGACTAGGCCGTAATCTTTCGTCAGGACGTGATGTATTCGGCGCCAAATTGCGGACGTCAGAGCTCACCCACATAGAAGACGGCACGTGAAAGGGAAAGACGAGTATTTTTTACACATTTACGATTATAGAGATGAGAAAGTTTAATAAGGCTACCGAGAAAGCACATTTCATGCAGAGCTTTCGGCAATTACTAACGTTAGTTGAAGTTTTATGTTTCTGTACAAGCGAATTCCATCCCGTCGTCTTTTGAAACCATGTTTTTGTTGGAAAACTATGCAAGACTAGTTTATTCAGAAGATTAGGGCACCGAAGTCACAAAAAAATCAGGAGGAATCAGCGAAAACCGAGAAAAAATGTTTTTTTTTTAATTCCTGCGGCGTTGCCCGCAATTCTCCGTATTTTTTACGCAAAACTGAGACCGCCCAAGCGACTCGAAATCAGTGGACGAAGCGATTTGAAATCGCTTTGTCCAGCGATTTCAAATCGCGGCAGCTTTGTTGGTCGCTTCGACTTCAAGTCGAAGCGACCAGCTATGAATGAGCTTTTAGCTGTTTATATGCACCAACCTTTCTAAATCGGGTTTATATACAATGGAAATGTGAGTTAATAAAAATATGCATCCTGGGGCCGTATGCAAGAACGCGTCGGCTGGGTCAGGGGCAGTGCAGTCGGCGCCTTTGAAGTTCGCCATTGCTCACAAGACAGGACACGTCTATAGTGGTTGGTCACAAGTCAAGACGCGTATGTCGTGCCCCATCGCTGTGCCCTAGCTGCCCCAGCTAGGAGATTGGAGCGGCTGCAGGCAGCGAGAAAGAGTGTTGGGGCACGACACGCGTGTTTTGACTTGTAACCAACCACTATAGACGTGTCCTGTCTTGTGAGCAATGGCGAACTTCAAAGGCGCCGACTGCACTGCCCCTGCCCCAGCCGACGCATTCTTGCCTTCGGCCCCAGAGAACACAAACATCATTATACTTCATTTGGCCTTAAAGGTAGCATGGTGTCGGTTGGTCATGGAGGCATTTACTAAATCTCTAACAGCGGTTGTCTTTATCATGACAGAAATGAATATAAATGAACTACAACTTTAGGACCTTCTAAAACTAAAGAAGGGTCGGTGTGCAACTGCATTAGAAAGGAGGTTAGCAGGGTTTGCAAGGTTTGAAATGATTTGTAATTTCTGATTGCTCGAGTGTTGTGGTCGAAACCAGCTCATGGGCCGGCGCAACCGGACTCCAGCGACAGAGGCCGGCGATAGCCGGCAAGAACTAATATTGAGAGGCCGGTTTCCAAGTTTTAACCGCCTGTAAGTGGTCCAGGAGTGAAAATGGTGAGTTCTGCGGATTATGTTTGGCATCCTCGTGCCCGATTACCTCTGGTCACCAAGTTTCAAGCAATTTGGTCCACGCCGTTCGAAACAATGAAATGTGACGAAAGGAGGCGGTGGCGGAGAAAATTTTTACGTCATTTGAGGCGCCATATCTTTTGAGAGCGGTGACCGATCGCAATGAAACTTGGCTCAGATACGTATATTGATTAGACCCTTCGAATGATGTACAACTTACTTTTCTGGTGACAGTATGAATAGGTAATCTCAGTATAGGGCATGCGCGCGGTAAGAGATCAACGCCAAATCTGGTGAGTGTAAGGTTAATAGAACATAGAATAGGGAATACAGAGTAGAGAATAAATGGGGATCAGCTGTCACAGGCCAGGCAGGGGGGGGGGTTCGATGCGTGCGGCTGCGCTACGGCACCGCCCATCGACACCGCCCGAGCCGTGGCGTGTTGGCCGTGGCGTGTTGTGCTAAAGTCGATGAGGCCGCTGATGATCGGCCAGGGAGGTTAAAAGACGATCGCCGGTCTCTCTGGGGGGTTCTCCCACCTCCTAGAGAATTATCTTGTGTGTAGGGTAGGATTGAGAGCCGCTGATTGATTTCCTCCTCCTGCCAGCCGACATTCTCTGCGTGCAGCGCCTCGTCTTCTCCTGCTGTCTCTGAGTAGTCTCCACGTTGCTGACAGCCCGCCGCCATCGCTCTGCTGCCACCTCACCTTGGACGTACTGCTGCCAGCTCGCCTCTTCTCAGTGCTGCCAGCCGTTGTCTTCGCCTGCTGCCTTCAGCCGCTCCCGTCTAGTGCCAGCGTTGAGAGAGGCCCCGTATAGTGGTGCAGGTGACCCGTAAATTGTTTCTAGCCGGAATTTCTTAGAGGGTTTCCCGGGAAATTTCGGAAAGTGGTTAGGGGAGTAGGCTGTGTAGGGACGTAGCTGAAACTCATCTTGTGCGACCCCTGGGAAACTCAACTGCACTCGTTTCGGTTACCAGTGGCTTCTAGTGATCTGTTAGCAGGAATCCATTATTCTTGTTGTTTGTGATTGATGTGATGTTTGTGTTGTATGTGATCTTGTGTTTGTGTTTGGGCGAATCAAAGCCAAATCTGGTGAGCGAAGCGCTCACCAGATTTGGCTTTGATTCGCCTTCGCGCAACCCCCTGATCTCAGTATCAGGGTCCGGAGTAAACGTAGGAAGACCGTTCTTTTTGCATTTAATACACTTTAGAAAGCTGAATAACTGTTCAAAAAATGGTCCAGAATGGTTACCTGGGACTCGAGAAAAAGTGTCAAAACCACGTTATTTCGGTCGAAAAAATGTTCATCTCCTTTTTTTCAGTTGGCGTTCAAGATCTTGTTGGAACACTTATCGAGCTAGAGAGCTCAGTTTTGGCCAGGGAGCTGGTTATGTTTGCACCTAGCTCCTGTCAAATTTTGACGTTGGTAGCTCAATTTTTGCGGAACCTCAAAATTGAGGGTCAAGAAAGACAAAAACACGTAAACATGTTATTATAAACCATCCGACGTTTACTCATTCGTAAAAATGAACTAGTGAAATAAACACCGTTACTGATAGGCTTTTGCTCAGGATTTGACGGGGCAACGCTTCAATCAATATGGCGGGATCTCGGAAGTACTTTTTGGAACGCCTCACGGTGTGACTCAGAAGTGCGCCACAGAACGCCGTAGATAGTGTGCGGGACCCCAGTAGGAGTGCGCAAGACGCCGTAGAACGTGTGTGGGACCCAAATGGGTGTGCGCAGAACGCCGTAGAAAGTGTGTGGGACCCAAATGAGAGTGCGCAGAACGCCGTAGAAAGTGTGTGGGACCCAAATGAGAGTGCGCCGGACGCCGTAGAAAGTGTGCGACACCCAAGCGGGAGTGCGCCGGACGCCGATCATTTTTTCCGCAGGGCTACCGTAACCATTCTAGAACAAAACATGATAACGAACGATAACACACGCTCATAACACGCGGGGTATTAAAGGGCAGAGGAGCGGTATGCATTCATTCACACACCGCTCTCGCGCCGGACGCCGTAGAAAGTGTGCGGGACTCAAGTGGGAGCGCGCCGGACGCCGTAGAAAGTGTGCGGGACCCAAATGGGCGTGCGCAGAACGCCGTAGAAACTGTGTGGGACCCAAATGAGAGTGCGCAGGACGCCGTAGAAAGTGTGTGGGACCCAAATAACAGTGCGTCGGACGCCAGAGAAAGTGTGCGGGACCCAAGTGGGAGTGCGCCGGACGCCGTAGAAACTGTGCGGTGACCAAGTGAAGTGCGCAAGACGCCGTACAACGTGTGTGGGACCTAAATACAAGTACGCCCATGCCTATCATTTGCTACCGTTACCTTCTTGAACAAAACATGATAACGAACGATAACACGCGCTCATAACATGCGGGGTATAAAAGGGCAGAGGAGCGGTATGCATTCATTCACACACCGCTCTCTTCGAGAAGCAGCTGGGAAGTGGCTGAGGAGGTCGAAATTGTGCAAACATGATTGTTGGCTATTACGATGTGTTCATATACAAGCTGACACTCGGAAAATTTTTAAAGGAGGGTTAAGGTAGCACTGCGGAAAAAAATGATTGGCATGAGCATGCCTGTGACCTATAGTTGTACAATTTCGAAAAAAATTTCGAACGAACGAAAATCAATTTTTTTCGTTCGAAATCTTTTCGAACGAACGGAAAATGAAAAAAATTCGTTCGAAAAAATTTCGGACGAACGAAAAATGAAAAAGTTTCGTTCGAAATAATTTCGAACGAACGAAAATCGAAAATTTTCGTTCGAAAAAATTTCGAACGAACGAAAATTGAAAAAATTTCGTTCGAAAAAATTTCGAACCAACGAATCTCGAAAAAACTTTCGAAATTTCAGAGGTCGAACGAACGAAATTCGAAACTAATCGAAATTTCGTATTTTTTTCGAAATTCGTCACAAATTTCGAACTTTTTTCGAAATTTGTCTGAAATTTCCAAATTTGTTCGAAAAAAATTCCGAACGAACGATTTTCGGAAAAATTTCGAAAAATCGGATTTCGAACGAACGAAAGTTGAAAAAATTTCGTTCGACGAATTTTCGAACGAACGAAAAAAATTTCGAAAAATCTTTCGAAAATTTTTCGAAATTTCGTTCGTGTACAACTATTTTGTGACCCAAATGGGTGTGCGCAGAACGCCGTATAAAGTGTGCAGAACATCAGTGGGAGTGTGCAGGTCATCAGTGGGAAAGTGCAGGACGTCATAGAAGGGGGGAGGGGCGGGGCAGGGCATCAGTGGGTTTACTTTGAGTTACACACCACCAGGCATAAATCATGTTAGAAAGGAAACCTTTAGGAAAAATAAATGAAATTCCTGAAAGTTTAGGTTCCTGGCAAAAGTAAAGATTTGGCATGGCCATTTTTTCGAAAAATTAGAAATATACTCCGTTAAAAAGGGAAGGTAAAGAAAAATGGAAAAAGTTTTGAAATATTCCTGAGAACGATTTGGCGTAGAATAATTTGATTTTTGGGAAATGTAGTGAAATAGTTGAAAGTATGATTTGGCAGTCGAGTTTGAACCAACTATTGACAAGAGTTGTGCAAAACGAGAGATCGCATTGTATGAGCTCATCTGTAGAACATATCGAAGCAAAATCACGCGTGATAAGGCAAGCAGTAAACGCCCGTTCGGGAGCTGGAGGTCCGTAGTCTTCACGTATTAAGTGAAGTAAAATCAACTGTTTGTTCCATATCACGCGTGATTTAGCTTCGATATGTTCTACGGATAAGCTCATACGATGCGATCTCTCGTTTTGCACAACTCTTATCAATAGTTGGTTCAAACTCGACTGCCAAATCATACTTTCAACTATTTCACTACATTTCCCAAAAATCAAATTATTCTACGCCAAATCGTTCTCAGAAATATTTCAAAACTTTTTCCATTTTTCTTTACCTTCCCTTTTTAACGGAGTATATTTCTTATTTTTCGAAAAAATGGCCATGCCAAATCTTTACTTTTGCCAGGAACCTAAACTTTCAGGAATTGCTCATTTAAAATAAATTGTTGTTATTTCTATCGCCTTATCTACTTGGTTCACAGGGTTTCCAAATCCTAAAATTCCTAGTTTAATCATCTTACTCACATTTTTCTCGGGTAACTACTTTTAACGAAACCGAACTTGAGCGCTCCGCGCTCACCACAACATTCAGGCCACCAGCGGCGTACATACGGGTCTGGGCAAGCTGCAACTGTGTTGAAAACCGTTTGAAGTAATTCTGAGTTGATTACAAGCAAAATTGGGCCAAAGTGAAAAAAGCACTTTTGGGCGATTCTTACTGTTCGCAAAGGATAACCATCTAGCAGATGCATCTTTTGCTCGACTACCGCCTACTAGAAGTGAAAACCAAGCCTGTAAGGGCCATTTGGAAAAAAAAACGGTCTTTAGACCCTAGTTATACACCAGCGGAATGAAAACGTTTCGCGATGACATTGCCGCCGCTTGCTGCGTGAATCAAAGACTCGTCTGCAATGTTGCGTCTTTGGCGTCTTTGACGCAATACTGCAGACAAAAAATTTCCAGGCGTTTCTAATGGTATTTTATCGGTTTTTTCGCTTCTGACACTTTTTAATTGCAGAATATCACTAATAATCAATTGCTCTCGTCATAACAGTGCTCGTTATGTCGTTTTGGTAATGTTTTAACAATTTTAAATCTGAAAAATAATCAGCTGGTGGTAATTAGCAAATTTCCAGCAGGGCAGGTCCCGCAAGGATACAGTATACGGTGCCGCGGCGTGTTTAACTGCTCTGTGCGGCCTTCCGGCGCGTTTTTCTGCGACCACTGTTCCTTTTGGCATGCCTGAGCACAGTTAGGGCGCATATAAGTGATATTTGTCTTGCTATTTCCGCAGCGTCCCCAGGGCTGGGCACGCGTCCCGGTTGACCTTAGAGGGGTGCATATTGGACGCTGCGGAGAGGGCAAAGGGGGGTGCCTAAACCGAACACCCAGATAAAAACAAAGTGCCTGTTCTGCCGAATTTCAGGGAAAAAAATAGTACACGCTTTTCTTTTGATTTGCCAACTCTTCTTCTCCGCTTTTCGAAAAAAAACACTAACAGAATTCGGCACTCTTTCGGAATAGACGATCCACTTGGGTAAAAAAGGTTTTGCATGCAGCTCCATGATCATTTTGTCACGTTTTTGCTTCTAATCATGTAGAAGCATAGAACAACATGTAAAATTTGTGCAAAGAACATATATGAAACACCTCGAAAATCCGATTCTTTTAGGTGGGTCGGCTATTCCGAAAGAGTACCCAGAATTTTTTTTTTGGAAATCAAATTCATCAACAAATCCTCCGTCAGATCTAGCAAAACATCATAATCAAACGAAATAGTAAACGTTCAAATGGATACGCTACCTCAGTGATTGAATAGACATTTACAGTGAAAAAGGCTATCACAATGGCTTCTTATGAAATACAACTCCAGTAGAAGTGACGCCTTGACGTCCACCAAAAGTGATGGCATGCGCAGCAGGAATCTCGTAATAGAACGAGAGAGAAGAGCCATTTTCAAAAAGTTCACGTAATTCCTCTCTGGTGAAATTGCATGAGAAAACTACAAATTTCCCCAAGTCACAGAGGGCATCCTCAACAGCAGTCCTATAGGCATAAAGACGCGATTCTCGAATTTGATGCCAGTACTGGTTTCTCCGTCGTCATCAGAAATACTCTTCGCCAACTCAACGGCAGCCAGACAGTAGTCTACGCCAGTAAGTCGCGAATAACCACACTTTCTCAGTTTTCGCAAAACGGAACCATTTCCACATCCAATATCGAGGATTGGTGCAGTTTTCGGAACGTTCTTGTTGAAGAAATCTATAATCCTTTTCTCTGAGCTAGTCCCGAACCAAATTTCGCCTTCGTCACCACAATCTTTGAAATTGTTCAACTCCATCTCATATCTGAAGTCCCAATAAGGTTTGGTGCTCAGTTCAGAGGGAGCGAAATTGACGACTTCATCCTCAGTCATTGGAATTTTCTCTGTTGACGAAAGCTCCCGCTAACAAACCTCGGTTAGGCCTAAAATAAATAATTATGGATAGATATGCAGGTTGCGTTCGCAAAAATTAATAGTTGCTGTCGAGGTTTCTTTTTAATAACTCTATGAATTAAGTATTATCTATAATTTGTTTGATTACTTTGATAAAGAAATAAACACTACTCCGTTATCTAGTAGCAAGCAAGGATTGGTGTGATGTCATGTTTCTCTGGTGCAACGTTCATTTATTACACGGGTGGTAACCGATTCGAGGCAAAGATACAAAGAGAGCGCTCAGAAGCGCTATCGTTCACGTTCAAAAAAGAATCAGCGAACTGTTGTATAAGTACAGATTGAAATTACAGGTAGCACATTTAGTATCACGACTAGCCAACTAATTTTAGCTCATGAGAATGTGACTTATGAAGAGATCCGATGGTGAAAATTGAGGACTTTGCAAGGTCTTGTGAGAGAAGTTAATGATCGTGTCCTCCTCCTTGAGAAGTACCATATCTCTCATCATGGTAAAAAAAAACTGCTATCAGTACCCTGCAGAGCACAAGTGCACTGAATAGGGCTTTGGAACTATAAAAACCCGAGTTGTAGCCATCTGGAGTGCCGCAATCTCTTGAAATTCGGCTCGCCGTGCGATCTGGTGCTTGTTCGCAGCAACACAGCGCACACTGGAGTGGACGCGCACACAATATTAATTGAAAAATGTGATTTACTACAGAACGGCAAGGAGAAAAGGGCTGAAACTGGAGTAAATGGAAGAAGGCAGAGGTACGATACTTTCAATGTAACCATTATAGAAATCTAATGTAAATAAACTAAGTTGGAGCGGGGTGAGTTTTTTGGATTCGACAAGGTTCATTCAAATGAACCTAGTTGAATGAAAACAGCATTTAACATAAAAAGTAAGAGCATTGAAAGAAGGAGGAGAATCTGGCAAACACCTTGGTTTCAATAAGTTTGATATTTTATGTGATATAAGGACCTTAAACCTCGTCCCGGTTTTCGGGGTAAAACCGGGACGAGATTTAAGGTCCTTAAATCACATTAATAATCAGTCCTATTGAAACTAAAATGTTTGCCAGATTCTCCTCTTTCTAACAATATCCTTTGCTCTCAGTTTAATGCTAGTTTTGATCAACTAGGTTCGTTTGAATGAACCTTGTCACGGCTAAATATTTACACCAGCTCTAACTTTGTTTATTTACATTAAATTTATAAAATGGGTACATCCAGAATAGACTACCTTTACCATCTTCCATTTCCTTCAGTTTCAATCCTTTTCTCCTCCCCGTTCTGTAATAAAATACATTTTTTATTAATATTGTGTGCGCTGTGTAGCTGCGTACAAACACCGTATCGCACGGCAAGCCGATTTTTAAGGGATTGCGGCATTCCAGGAGGGTAAAACTTCTACTCCCTACGAATCACATGAATCCTAACATTGTTCCACAACACAAAGTAGTTCTGATTTCCACATCAGAACAATCAAACACAGATTAACTAATCCTTTATAGGTTTATGAAAACTTTCGACAGGAAACATTAATTATTGCAATAGTAGTAGTAGTTCTTTTGTTGGTAATTGTTCAATTGTTTTGTATTGAAAAATGTTTTATCTTTTGTCATAACTTACCGTCTTACTAACAAATTTTCCTCATGGGGTTGTTTTTAAGTTCAGAAATTACACTACCTTTTTTGTTGCCATTTTCGGAATATTCTCTATTCAGTGCTTTTTTTATATTCTTGTTCATCAAAATCAGGAGGTCAAGATCATGGCTGTCCAACTATTCGGAAAACAGCCAATTTCGATTTCCCATAAGAGGGTGCCTAAAAATTACCGAGCTAAGGAGGGTGCATATTCAGATTCGCCAAGCCGGGACGTGTGCCCAGCCCTGAGCGTCCCGCCGGTGTATAACTAGGGTCTTAAACACCACTTTTTCCAACGGGCGATTTTTTCTATTTCGCACTCTAGATGAGCGGCGGTGCTTTTGTCCACTCACATACCAGGTTGTTCAATAAGTTTTGTCGTTCGATAAGAGAGGGCGTGGCTAGTAGCCCAATTTTTTTTTGTTTTGTTGGTACACTCTTCATATGAACGTAGGTGAAGTTGTATTTCAGTCTTCTTTGTTTACAAGCCATTTAGTGTCGCCGTGTCACAGCAATTGAAAAAATTGAATATCGTGCAGTGATAAAATTCTCATTTTTGGAAGGTGTAGCACCAACAGAAATTCGCAACGATTGTTAAAAGTGTATAATGATTGTTCACCTACAATTAGTACAGTAGAAAGATGTTTTGCTGAATTTAAACGTGGCCGTACAAGCCTTGAAGACGATCCACGTGAAGGACGTCCAAAAAGCGCATCAACACCAGAAGTCATAGCCAAAATACAGAATATGGTTTTGGAAGATCGTCGATTGACTGAGAGAGATTTAGTAGAGGCTCTACACATCCTATTAGGCAGTGTGAGCCATATTTTAAGTGGAATTTTGGGTTTCAGAAAGCTTTATGCAGAATGGGTGCCGCATTCGCAAACAATGAAACAAAAACAATTTGAATGCGACTTTCTCAGCAACATTTGGAGCGTTTTAATAAGGGTAAAGTTAATTTTATGCGTCGATGCATCATTATGGATGAGACTTGGGTCTATCACAATGATCCTGAATCAAAGCAAGAGGCTAAAGAGTGGCGTGAACCTGGTTGTTCGGCTTCGAAACGAGTTCGTGTCCGGAAAGATGCGAAAGGAATTTTGTTAGTGGCATTAGTGGATTACTTGCGAACTGGTAAAACAATTAATTCTGAATATTATTGCAACCTTTTGGACCAGTTGAAGGAAAAAATTCGTGAAATAAGACCCGGTTCGCAGAAGAAAAAATTCTTTTTCATCAGGACAATGCGCCGTGTCACAAGAGCATTTTGACAGTGGCTAAAATCCATGATTTAAAGTTCGAATTGTTGGAGCATCTACCGTATTCACCAGATTTGGCCCCCAGCGACTTCCATTTGTTTCCAGAACTCAAAAAATTCATTTGTGGCAAGCGTTTTTCATCAAATGAAGAGGTCATAACGGCTGTTGAAGCGAATTTTGCAGACCTTCCGGATCCTCACTTCAGGGATGGGATCCACAGATTGGAGGATCGTTGGAGCAAGTGTATTAATGTTCAGGTAGATTATACTGAATAATAGAGTGTATTTTGAACCATAAAATTGTGTTTTTCTTATCGAACGACAAAACTTATTGAACAACCTGGTAGTAGGTCTATTTCACCGAACCGCTGAATTACGGCCCATCAGAGCATTGTGCATGACACTGGAATGCCCCCAAAAACCATTTTTTTGCTATTTGGACAACTGCAATTTTGACGAGTATTTAGGTCTTCAGTGGTTGACAAACCAATCTGAACAACTCGTGGTTGTGTAGGAAACATTCCGTGGTGTAGCTCAATTAAAATCGAAAAATTTTGGCGGTGCGATCCCTCCCCCCGAATTTTTAAGTTTGATGGCGACCCCCCACTTTGGAAAATTTCCAACATTGCTTAACCCTGGTCGGAACCGGTTCAGCGAGCCTACCATAATATCGCGCGACCGACATGAAGTCGCGTAAATGCTGTGCCTAACCGCGCAACGTTCGGTTGGGCTCATAATGTGGGGGTTCCAGACCTGCGAAGCAGCGCCAGTAGAAATTATTAACACTGAAAGCTATGCCTATTTTGTACCATCAATCTCGAACAAAAAACAGGGAACTATGTATGGTTCCTGAAGTGATCCTTGGGTTGGAGCGCGATGTGAATGACAGTTGATTTTCTAACGAATTCTGGAATTGCTTACGAAAATATTTTTCATTTCGTTACTTGTTAGACTAACACCCAAGAAGCCCGTTTACCGATAGTCGTAATTACGCACATCCCTGGTAGAGCCGCGACGCTGCCTGGCGGGAAAATTTGAACGCGGTGAAACGAAGAGAAGTAGGTTATTGATCGAATGATCGCGCGCAAAACTCCTGAGGGCGGCTTCCTAATTAAATGAAACTGGTAATATGATATCATGATAACGAACATCACTATGACAAATAAATAAACAAGTCTTTATCGAAATACACCCAATCGACATCAAACATACGGGAAAATAATCGATGGAGCGCCACACTGACTAAAGTGCGATTTTCTGCGGCTTTTGGTGGTGCACTCAAAATCAGCGTAGCACAGATACATCTTTCGAACCAATTATCATTTGATGCAAAGGACGGTGTTCATTTTTACAATATTTTTGGTTCGCACCACGCGAACCTATACGTGTACAGCCGACAGGTAGCAAAAAAATCAGCACAAGTAGTAATACATATTGAAGAAGACGTGGAACGACGGCGAATAGAAAAACCTAATAGAACATTTCATGAAGATGTCCCAAATCCACGGAGAAAACGGGAGACGGTGTAGGGGAAACCACACGGTGAGGATACGTGTGCTGGAGGACGTTCATGAACATCTGGGGAGTGCGCGACGGTTGGGGATCACTGTGGGGGAGGGGCTGGCGAAACGATCGGCATCGGCTGTTGAGAACCGCTAGCTCCAGGTTGTAGCATAGTATTCTGTGATTGAGACGCTTTCTGTTTCAGCATTGTCCAGTCGAAGGTGTAGTCGTACTGAAATCAGAAAGTAGTGTTTTTCCTAGTTGACAGCAGTGGAAGTACGACCTGGTGAGGTTCCGGAGTGGTCCTAACATACGGTAGTTTGTTAGTGGTATCACCCATTTTTTCCGAAGCATAGATCGGTGAGTCTGTGTTTTCACCGATACGACTACTTCCGAGGATGCAATGAAAACAGGTGAAGATGTAAGAGTGGAAAGAAAAACTCACCGACCTGCCTCAGTTATTTCGAAAAAATGAGTGATAACACAATCAGGCTACAGTATGTTAGGAAGAGTCCGCAGGTCTTACTGAAGTTGCTGTAGACTATATATTCGAAAACTCCACGACTAGTGCATACTTCCCGCGACCGCGACAGTGCATATCAGCAATATCTATGTTCGGTCGATATAGATGAAAAACATTATGTCGCGTCGCTCGTCACGGGAAGTATGCACTAGGCCGTAGGGAACGGTACCCTGAACATACTTCTCTTGAGTCCATGCGCACGGTTTTTCATGTATTCATGGTGCACAAAATACTTTCAAGTTGTTCAAATGTAAAACGAAACCTGATGATTGAGAGTGCGGAAGAGAATTCTGAACAGCTGGCGCAAATACATATAATCGGGAGCTTCATCGAAACGAAGACCACGTGTGTAGTTCAGATACATGGGAAACTCCGCAGGGAATCCTTTACACAGCATCTCCACGGACGTCGACATTTTCTGAAGAAAGATTCTTCTTAATTACCAATGAAGATCTATCTTCCCATAGTAAACTCCAAATACCGTGCGGTACCGATTGCCACAAGGGCATGAAATGATGATATCGGTTGCATTGCTTTATCAGACCGACCGACTCAAACTCTCAAAGGAAATTTAGTATTTTATGGCTCTGTGGCAATCGGTACCGCACGGTATTTTTCGTCTAGTTCTTCCCATCCCTTAACAACAGCCAGGTTCGAAAACTACTACCTATACCTTAGGTAACACAATATTCTGTCCACAGAATTTGAAGAAAAGGAAGAAGGCAGTGACAGAATATTTTCATTGCTCGCTCACTAGAATTCTTGTTAACAAAAAAATTAGTGAGGTGTTTAGTGTGTGGCCACGACCTCCCCGCCAGTGATGTCCTTACTTATGTTTAGCACTATTTTCGTAAGAAGCGTTTCATTCAGGTGAGCCTTACATATTTATTCTCTTAATCGCACCGGCACAAATGATTTCGTGCTGTACGTGCGAGGAGTTCAGCGATTTTCTTCATATCTCCACTCAGCAAAGTGGTCCAATCAGGCCGGATTTCCCTCGTTCTTCTTCCTCGAAACCTTGCTATATCGTCTAGCCATCTCATTCGTGGTCTTTCCTTGCATCTTTTGCCTTCAGGTATCCAGTCTGTCGCTATACGTGCCCACGTGCTACCACTGTTCTCCGACAGCTTTGCGGGGTAGATCCACTTGCGTCTGAGAGCAGAATGAATCCAATCTTTCAGACCAAAACGGTGCCGTATCACAGGTGTTCATGAACTCCCTTTTCAGCGAAGCCGCTACAGATGGAGAGCGCAAGAAGGTACTATGCTTGAAGTATATTTTCCTTCCAGCTTGTAAACGCCGTCGAAATTCTCTTTTCGGTTTCCGAGAGTATGATAACATTTGACCAAGATAGATACTCGTAAATACGATCGATTCTTTCTCCATTCATTTCGATGACCTCTTCGTCACGATCGGCTTCAGCATTAGTGATCTTCATCCACTTAGTCTTGGCAGTGTTGACGACTAAACCAGCTCGCCGTGCAGTGTTGGGTAATTCGTCAGCCATCGCTTGAATTTCTTCGTGACTGTGGGCTAGTAAAACGACGTCGTCAGCATATGCGAGATAAGGGAGCAGCCTTCCATTGATTTTGAGGCCACTTCCGTGGGTGTTCGTGTCGTTAAATTTGCACTGGAGAGTCAAGATAAAAAGGAGAGGCGAAGGCGAACCACCTTGGCGTACGCCCTTTTGTATGTTGATTTTTGCTAGCTTATTTCCAACTTTCACTGCGGCACTCCCATTGGCATAAAGCAGCTGGATTAGTTTGATGAGATTTCGAATGTCTCCAGGGCATGCCATACTGCAGGAAGTTCCACGCTGTCGAACGCTTTCCTGAAGTCAACAAATATCATATAAACGGTAAGTTGGTACTCATAGGACTTCTTCAGTATGATGTTCAACGAGTGGACGTGGTCAACGGTAGAGAAGTTCTTGCGAAATCCCGCTTGTGTCGCAGGAAGAATGGCTGTTTCGTCGATTGCCGATTGTATGCGGCGGCTAATGATCTTTTTGATGTTTTAGTAAATAGATGAGAGCAGTGAAATTGGTCCGTAGTTCGATACATCTGTCAGGTCGTCTTGCTTATACAATAGAATGGTTTCTGCAAAAGCCAGCTCCGAGGGTACTGTTTCCGTTGAAAGATAATGTTGTTGATAAGCTGCCACAACGGGTCTGCGAGGGTGTCAGAAAGTGGCCGCGGTGCTGTGGCCCGAACTCGGTCGGGTTCAGGGGCAGTTCCAGATTTATTGCTTTTCAGCGCTTCTTTGACTTCGTGAGGGAGGAATCGGGGACTATCTTAGACGGGGAGGGGGAGGGGGGACACAAGATTTCCTCATAGAAATGAATGGAAAACCTGATAAAAGATGCTTGATGCTGCTATCAGTCATTGCTGTTGATCACACTCTGTAGAAATACTTCAATTGATAGCGTTATAGAGCGGTGCTTCATTTCATTTTTGACTTGAATCTTGAGTGCCCCCCCCCGTCTAGGATAGTCCCAGGAATCGGAGATGAATAGGTCTCGCAGGTGGGGGCGGAGCGCCGTAGGAGGAATTGTAGAGATCATCATAAAACAACTTCACAGCTTCCACGGTCGCGGCAGGTGAGCCTTTTCGAATGAAAATAGTATTAAACATATGAACAGAATTATAAAACTCAAACCGCAGATTCCATCCACCGTAACCAAATGGGCATGATAAGAGTAAAGGAACAAACTTGCATCCCATTTGACTCGAACGCTAACGTCGGACAAAGAACGAAATTCTCGTGCCGTAAAATAGCGTGTTTTTTGTGTGTCGATTGCGTCCAACACTACTCATTCTACGACATCATGGAGAAAATTTACAACTATGTTCTTTTAATTTGCCTGTACACACCGAAACTCAGCCTAAATTGAAAATGCTTAGTCATTCTAATCTCCTTATACGTACATTATCATGTACCTTATGCTTTCTTTTAAAATAAAACAAAAAAGTCCAGGAATAATTTCCCGAGATAGCAAAAATTTCCATGATGTCGTGTAATGAGTAGTGTTGGACGCAATTGACACATTAAAACACGCTATTTTACGGCATGAGAATCTCGTTCCTTGTCCGACGTTCTGCGGTTTGAATATGATAATTCTGAAAAAGTTCAAATTCAACCCGCGGCTGGCGCGGCGATTTAAATTTCACCAGCGGCTGGCTGTTAATTACTAGCCAGCCGCCGCTGCGATTTAAACCGCCGCGCCAGCTGTGGTTTGAATTTAAATGTTTTTCTTGAGGAAACAAGCCACGGACTTGACTGTATGAGGTAAGGACACCAGGGGCGGCATTCAAGAGTCGAGGGAGCGCGCGCCAAAACTAGCGCGAACGCGCTATGGGGACGGCACAGCGCAAACTGCAATCAAGAACTATGCAGGCGCGCGCTTGTCTGAGCCTAAACGCGCTTGGCATAACCCAAACGCGCTTGGGATAGCCTAAACGCGCCTGGCATAGTCCAAACGCGCTTGGCATAGCCTAAACTCGCTTGGCATGGCCCAAACGCGCTATCATGGAGGTCGTAGCGCTGTTTGATATCAAGTACTACGGGAAGCGCGACAGACCCTCTGAAACCGCGCTACCGCTAGCGCTCTACACGAAGCGCGCGAACGACCACGTCGTTTTGCATTCTAAACATCTTTTCCAATCTTTCAAACGCTTGATACTCTGTCGTTTGTGTGAGAAGAAAACAATATTCTTCTCTCATGTCCCCTCCCCAGTTCAAGTTTTTCTTTCAATTATTCTGCTTCAATGGCTCGTTTTGAACAGCGATTAAATAACTTGTGAATCCCAAGTGTTATAATATTAATGAAACGATGATGGCATTTGAGTGTGCCTGGTCCTGCTCCAGATTTCCTGCTAGTAAAAAAACAAAGCTTTGACAGTTACAGGTGTGCAACAGTACATAAACAATCCGAGCTCAAAACTCACTTATGCTTCGGAGAATTCTAAAAACGAGGTTTTTCTTAGCTTTTGGAAAAATCCGTAACCAAAAGGCAACTTCCGGGATGTTCCAGAACAATGTTTTTCGGATTTGGCTTTCTAGAGATAGTTTCGGGCGCTTGTACGGGGCTTTTCTCTGGCAAGGGAACAACTTTTAGTCAGCCTGTCCACTCCGGATGAAATACACGTTTCTTACCGTTTTCAGCGTAGAATACGATCCGTCTTCGCAGCTGCCTAAAGCCTCTCTGAAAAATGTTATAAGCGTTTTTCGCCAGATTTCCGTACCTATTGTACTTTGTATTAGTCTGTATTAGTCAAACAAGTATTAGTCTCCGGAGAATCCGGAAGGGACCTCGTAATTGTGTTCAGCTCCCGAAACTACTCCTGAGCAAATTTTGTATGAAGGCACATTTTCCAAACTTTGCACAGACTGATACCTTTTTGGACTTGTACGGATTTTCGGTTGGGCGTTTATTTGTACCAATTAGGAGGCTCTAGCGTTTTTAAAAATTTCCAGATTTGACTTGAAAGCTTACGAGGTGGATTACCTGGGGCGCTGATCACGAATCTGAGGTTCGTTTATCGATTTTTGACAGATTACGGTGGGTATACGGTAGTTTCGTCAGAGTCTCTGACTTTACTCAAAATTTCTGAGCGGGGGTTATTTGGGGTGCTGAATACGAATTCAATGACCATTTGTCGACTTTGGAACAATTAAGGTAGGTTTTGCCCCTTAATGGCATGATACCTACCTTAACCTGCAGTAAACCTCAGAATCGCGACAAACGGACTTGAGATTCGTGTTCAACAACTAAGATTACCCCGACATACGAGTTCTGAGCCGAATCCGAGTTTTTTTTTTCAAACACCCTAAACTTTTCGTGAGGGGGGGGGGGTGAAACCCCCACCTTGCCGCCGGACTTTGAAAAACGCGTATAACTTTTTTTAGTGTAGTTTCCAGCAGCTGCGAAGACCATAAACGGATTCTACGCTAAAAACGGTTCTAGAAAAGCAAATTTTATCCGGAATGGCCAGGCTGACTAAAAGTAGTTCCCCTATGAGGAAAATTTCGGTAGCCAAACACGAGTTTTGGCGATGCATTGATGACATTGCCTCAAACCTCTCCATAGGGGTTTTTCGAGCTACTTAACACGAATCAGTTCGTTTATCGATTTTTCTTGATTCAAAGGTGGGTATACGAAAGCCTGGTCAAAGTCTCAGATTGGGCTCAACATTTCTTTTTAGAAGTGGAACGCTAAACACAGGTTTGAGAATAACTTGTCAACGCTCGAAATACTAAGGTAGGTGGCGCAACTTATTAGGCATTATGCCTACCGCAACCAACAGTTACCCCTAGGCTAGCAACACAAGGATTCCCAAAACGTGATCAGCTCCCTAGATAACCCCAATTGGAACTTTTGAGTGGAATTCAAAAACAAATTCTGAACACCTTGAAAATTCCCTGATGAAAGTTGAAAACACCTTGAAAAAAAGATTTACATGTGCGTGAAGCTATAAAAAACGCCCTTTTTAGAATTCCCCGATGTACTCAGAAAATTATGAGCATGGACTGTTCATGCACTGTCACACTCCTACAACACTCTAAAAATGATTTTGCAGAAATCTGAAGGAAGTTGTAAGCAAGAAATAGTCCGCAACTGTGGTGCTGACCCTTTTTCGTCGCCGTATTCGTGATTGAATGAACGAGTATCCATGAACAATTAAAAAGTCCTCCTTGAAAATTTTGTTCGTAATAACACAGTTTAAACGTAAGCGAACATTTCCCATGGCACAAGGCTCATCGACGCACCAAGGGAAAACGCGCGCTTGGCATTGGCGCGGGCTAGCCTTCCGGTTCTTGATAGTGAGCATGCAGGCGCGCGCTATGGGCCTCTTCTAGCGCCAGCACAACCGCGCTAGTTCTGGCGCGCGCTACCGGGTTTCTTAATGCCGCCCCAGGAGCAAAATGTTAGAAATTGATGATTACTGTGAATGACACTTCAAATTCAGAAACCCCCGGTTTCCAGAGAAGATACAGGATAAATCCAGGGGCTATTTGCATACCTCTCCCCGGCGGGGATCCGTCCCTCGAGGGGACCATCCCCGCGCGGGGACGCTCGGGGACCGAACGTATGCACATCTCACGTTCATCCCCCGAGGATGACAAAGTGGCAGAGACGAAGAGGATGCACGGCGAAAGGAAGGAGAGCGCAGGGTGCGAGATGGTTGTTACTGGAGCGCCGCTTCGTACAAGTTAAAGCCGACACTTGCAAATGTTATTAATCAGCGAGATATGAGAGAATTAGGTCATGGAAAGATTCCATGAAGCGGTTGGAGGGTTCTATCTCAGACACTCTGTTTACTCGAGATTGTAAAACTAATGGCAAGATGGAAATTCGCTATGATTTCGAATGAATTGTTTTCCTCAGATTGTGTTAATGGATTTCGGAGAGTGTCTGCATCTTTTGCATCTTTTTTATGATTGTCTATAAGTTTTTTTCCCTAATTCTTTCGTTGCTGCCGAGATGTCGTACGTTCGTGCCGTGGCAGTGTGGAGGAAAGAAGACCACCTCAGTGCAAACCGACATCACTCACTCCACCGAGAGGGTTTTTGTCATGGGAGAAATGCTGGCTGGCCCCAGCTCTCCTGAAGATTCTACTACAAAGGGCTGGCGTCGAGAGGAATCCTGGACCTGTGCAGAAGAAGTACCCATGTGCCACATGCGGCAGAGATGTCACTTGGAATGGAACCAGCGTCCATTGCTTTGGATGCCAAAGGTGGGTGCACTTCTCCTGTTCAGGTCTTAGTTCTGTGAGGCATCACGACTGATTCTTCCGTTGTGTTCTGTGCTCCGCCCCCAGCAACTCTGATTCTTCATTCACCAACCGCCCCCTCTCTATTGTACATATAAATCTTAACGGCCTTCGTACCAAATTGTCTGAACTCTCACTCTTCGCACGTACTCATCATCCGGATGTTATTATGGTTCAAGAAACCAAACTCTCTCCCTCTACCACTTATCCCCAACCAAACATTCCAGGCTACACTGCCTATCACATCCCAAGGGCAGCTCTTGGAGGCGGAGTTTCTACATTTGTACTTTCTAACTTACCTTCTCATATAATTCCAGATGTTCCCAAGGACGGTACTCTCGAGTGCGTTCCCGTTCACCTCCCTCTCGAACCCCCTTTATCTCTCTTTAATATTTACATCCCTCCCTCCACTTCTTGTCCCCCAACCTACAACCCCATTCCTCTTCTTAAGCAGTTGCATGACTGCTCTCTGTCCCCATCAGCTGTCTTTGCAGGTGACTTCAATGCTCACACGTTCTGTTCTGCGCTTGAGTCTGACGCCAGAGGGGAGGACGTCGAGGAATGGGCTGAGGAGTGTGATCTGGTTATCCTCAACGATGATCAGCCCACTCGTCTCCCTGCCTACGGCCGACCTTCTAGCCCGGATATCTCCCTCATTTCATCCAATCTTTCTAATGCTTGCACCTGGTCCACTTCTACAACTCTTTCCAGTGACCACATCCCCGTATTTCTCCATATTGATCTCTCAAACTCTCTCGCCCCTTATACTGGTATTCGTCAACGTTCTTATCTCAATTTAGGCCTTGCCGACTGGGGCCTGTTCAGAGAGGTTGCGCTCCGCCAGGCAGCTGATTACCCATGGAATGGCGATGTGCACCAGAACGAGCGCCACGTGTCTGACGCCATCCGGAAGGCTACAGAAGCGGCTATACCTGAAGGACGTGTGAAAAGATTCTACCCTAATGTAACCACGGAGATACTTCAAAAAGTCAGGTTAAGAGACGAAAAGAGAGCTGAGAATCATTTGGATCCTGAAGTGGCCCAGCTGGATGATGAGATAAAAAAGGATCTGGGCAAGCACAAGAAAGACAGTTGGGAGAAGTTCACTGAAAAGTTGAATTTCGAAGCCGGTGGAACGATGACGTGGAAAGTATTGAGGAAGATATCTGGCAAGTGCGCCCCCTCCTTAAACTCTCCCATAGAGTTCGAAAACAGCGTCTTCAAATCAGGAAAGGCTGCCGCATATGCTCTTGGCAAAAACTTTCCACACGTACCAAGCGAGGCGTGCAAAACAGAGTCACGGTAGCCGAAAAGCTAATCGTAAGAGACCTGGCAGAGCAGAATGAGGGACGACAACATCAACATGGGTTTAGGAAGCTTCACTCCACCACCACTGCCCTACTGGAGATTGTAAGCTATGCAGTCGATGGGTTCAACGCCAGGAAGCCTCCCAGAACCGTGGCCGTTGCCCTCGATCTAACCAAAGCATTTGATTCTGTTAACCTGGGACTTCTGTCCGAGAAACTATTGCAGTCCTCGCTACAACCGTGGCAAAAGCGTTGGATTGCAGCGTTTACGAAGGGCCGTCGGGCCAAAGTGCTGTTCCAGAATCACGTCTCCGTTAGTATACCTATAGCAGCCGGCGTGCCGCACGGTGGAGTTCTGTCACCTACCCTCTTCAGCCTGTACATTGAAGACCTACCCGAGCCTCCTGAAGATATAAAAATTGTGGCGTATGCCGACGATATCACCATCATGTGTCGTAATCGTGACATACAGGTAGCCGCAAACAAAATTAGCGACTATCTCCTCGAGCTTAAAATCTTTCTCGATAGTATGATGCTCACAGTTTCCGCGGCGAAGTCTTCTGTTTCGGTATTCACATCTGACTCAAAGGAACACAGCGCCAAACCTGTTGTCAGGTGGGATGGTGACCTTTTCCTACTGCGAAATTTCCCAAACTGCTGGGCCTCGCTCTGTACCCATCGCTGAAGTTTCACAAAAATGCAGAACAGAAGCAAACAGTCGTCAAGGCGAAGCTCAACGTTCTGAGAGCTTTGGGAGGAACGTCCTAGGGTTGCAGCAGAGAGACAATCTTGACGACATATCGGGCCATTCTGCAGCCTGCATTGGAGTATGCTGCACCTGTCTGGCAGCACATCGTGTCGGACAGTTCCTGGACTAAGATGCAGCGAGTTCAGAATGCTGCACTTCGAATCGCCACCGGATATCCAAAAAGATTGAGCACCTTCACGCCGAGGCCCGCATCTTGCCGATGAAAGAGCATTGCCAGCTCCAGGCTCAGCAGATGTTCATTAATGTCCGTAAGCAGCCTAATCATCCGTCGAGAAGACTATTAAATCCCGTAAGAGAGAGATCGATCAGAGTGCCGTTTGCCGATGCTCCGAACAAAATGAATGTACAGAGATGGACCGACTCAAACCAAGAACGGCTTCATCTCTTGCGCGCGGAGCACACCCAGTTCGTCAGGGATCATCTTGCCAAAGCGGCTGTCCACCCTATTCTCGGTGATGTGCCGCCTAGGGTATGTGATACCGAGTCCGAGCTAAGTAGGCGCGCCAGGTGTATCCTCGCTTCGTTACGCTGCGAACATTCTCCATTGCTTATGTCTTGCCTGCACAGGATCGACAATAGCCAGCCTGACGTGTGCCTGGACTGTGGAACCCAAGGCCACGACACTAAACACCTCATTGATTGTCCGAAGAAACCAACAACGCTCAGTACAATAGACTTGTGGACGAATCCAGTGCTGGTCGCCCAGTTCCTCAACTTGTGACAAAACCCTCTCAGTGGCTGCAAAGAAGAAAAAGAAGATTCTTTCGTTGTATGAAGCTCTTACACCGAATTAACACAGGACGAGTAAGATGTGAGTGATACAAAAAACAATTATATAAAAAATAGAGAGTTAAATAGGAGCCTAAAGCAAGGTAAAACTTCGGTTCCCATAATTATCAAAATAGCAACAAGATTTGGTTTTTCCCCTTTTTTTTAGGTTTCTGTGTACTAATGAGTATACGACAAATACATGCGCCTTAGTAATGATAAGTGATACTGCCTCTGGGGCCGTATGCATACCTCTCCCCGAGCGTCCCCGCGCGGGGATGGGGACGACCCCGAGCCATCCCCGGCATGCACATCTCTTCCCGCGATGTATCGGGGACGGGCTCCACCCACATTTAGCGGGGATGGTGCCCCCCAACAAATTTGCTCAGGGACGACGTGATTGGAGCGCGATTTTCGAATGGGGCGCGCTATTTTCTCACCTTGAGCCATAGTTTCGACGGATACTTGAAGGCTTTCGTACATTAGCCTACTTTTCAAGTGGGAAAGAAGGTCAGCAGCATTCCAGAATCAGTATCACTACTAAGGCGCGTGCACTTGTCGTGTACTCATTCATAATACGGAAACCCATTACGGGTTTTCAAATCCCATTACGGGTTTTCAAAATATTGCAAAGCTCTACTTTGATAAATGATTGAACTGAATTTTTACTATGCACTGGACTGCTATTTTACTCCTTTTCTTGTATAATTGTTTTTGTACCACTCACATCACATTCGTACTGTGTTACTGCCGTGTAAGAGCTTCATACAACGAATCAGTGAAAAAAGTTATGGGCAATCATAAAAATGACGCAAAGGATGCAGACACTTATCCTCTACGGAATTCGGTAACAAATACTGTAGAAATTAATTCAATCGAAAATCGAAGCAAATCTCCATCTTGCCATTAGGGTTTTACGATCTCAAGTAAACAGAGTGCCTGAGCTAAAATCCCCAACCGCATCATGGAATCTTCTCCACGCCTTGTTCTTCTTCTTCTTCTTATCGGCCACATAGAGCTTCTCCTCATGTGTGTAGAAAGGCAGCCACATCGCACGGGTTCTTCCACATATCCGTAACTGTTAGAGATGTCGGCCTTGCAGGACATGAAAATAAATGAAATGAATCATGCCCTGGGTTGTGGCAGTCGGGACATTCGTCAGGGATCGACGAGTCGATCTTATGGACGAAGTCCTTGAGGTAAGAGGAGTGTCCACAACGTAGACCTGCCAGGATGACGCGTGTACGTCTGGGTAGGTCCATTTCGCTGTCATCGATAGGGGGAGGCACGTCACCAAGAATTGGATTTAGGGGAGCACTGGAAAGGTATTCTCTGACGAATCGGGTGTGCTCCATTTGCACCAGTCTGACGCGATTGAGCTCCGACGTCGCCCAACGTTGACGATCCAAGACAGAGACTGCAGCATGAAGTGGCGAGCGCATATGTCGGAAATGGGGACCAGATGACAGTAGGGGGAAATTGGGGTGTGTGGAATTCCTTACAATGCCAACATGGAACTGTTGCGACTGGAGTTGACAATGCTGCTTTACAGGAAGCAGCGAACACTCTTGATGCAGATGAGATACCGGTGTGGATCTAGGGCATCCAGTGATCACGCGTAGAGCAGTGTTCTGTGCACGCTGAAGTTTGCTCCAAGAGGTTTCCGACAGGTGTCTCGACCATATTGGGGCTCCATATTCCAGCACCGGCTGCACCATAGCCCTGTAGGTGGTTCGCAGGATTTCCTTAGAGCTACCCCATGTAGTGCCTGCTAGCGAACGTAGGATGTTGTTACGTGTGTTGGCAGCAGCAGCTCGAATACGTGTATTTTCATGAAAACGTAGTGACGGGTCCAGGAATACACCGAGTAGTCGAGGGTGTTTTTATAAGGGCAGCATATTTCCTTCCCAAAGAACCTTGGGATGCAGCTTGTGTTCGGCTGTCGCTGTAGTGCACAAAGTAACGCTGGACTTCGTTGGAGAGACCTTTAGCTGCTTCGATTCCAGGAACTTAGCCAGACTGACGAGGTATTTATTCATCTCAGCAGTGGCTCGATCGATGACAGGGTCAGTACAAATAATAGTGATGTCATCCGCATATAGACATAAGTGGATGTTTGGTGACGGCCACGCCTTGTTTGCTTATATCTCGCTCACCATTAACATTTGCAAGCATCGGCCTTTAACGTGTAAGGAACCGCGCTCCAGTAACAACCATCTTGCGCCCTCATCCCTTTCAATGTGCGTCCTCTGCGTCTCTGCCGCTCTGTCATCCCCGGGGGACGAACGTGAGATGTACATACGGTCCGTCCCCGAGCTTCCCGCGAGGGGACCGTACCCGTGCGGGGACGCTCGGGGACGGATCCCCGCCGGGGAGAGGTATGCATACGGCCCCTCGAATGCTGCCGACGTTGTTCGCTGACCGAAAAAGTAGGCTAATGTGCAAAAACGTTCAAGCATCTGACAAAACTATAGGTCAAAGTGAGAAAATGAAGCACCCCAATCAAAAACCTCGCTCCAATCACGTCGTCCCCGAGCAAATCTGTTGGGGGACGTTATCCCCGCGAAATGTGGATGGAGCCCACCCCAAAAGATCGCGGGGAGAGATGTGCATGCCGGGGATGGCTAGGGATCGTCCCCATTCCCGCGCGGGGACGTTCGGGGAGAGGAGTGCATACGGCCCCAGGACGAGATTTAAAGGCTGTTTTCACGATGGGAGAATCTCTAGTTTTCTTACATAGACGTGAGCTTTGAGACCTACCGATGAAAATAGTGAAGATAGAATGACGAAAAACCATCGGGAAGTGGGTGAAAATCGCGTGGGCCAGCCAGCCCATTGGGCCACCCTGCCCACCAAACAAATCCTTACCGAAGAAGCTTGAACACGTAAACCGCCGGTCAGCAAAGGTAATGGCTTCGATTAGTAGCAGTGGATAAGGTGGATCACGTTATCACATGGAAAGACATCAATTCTTCACATCGGTCAATCCTTACATTCTCAAAAATATGACGTCACACAAGAGGTCCTGCTTAGGCGTAAAAAGTGTTTTCTCGTCACTTTCTGCAGTTCTTCCTGACGCTGCTGTCACAGTAAGCTCTTGACCTATTATAATCTGTAAGAAGCTGAACATCCAGGATTTATCGTGAACACTGCCTTTGCAGAATTCTCGTCTTCCCCTTGACGTCCTTACATTACACGTTTGATACTATTCTCGATCGACTAGGTTAATTTGAATGAACGCTGTCATAGCCAAATACTTCCCTCGACCCAAACTTCCTACATTGTATTTTTTACAATAGATTGTAATATATGAAAAACGAACTGAGAGGTAAACCATGATTAGGGCCTATTGAATGTGGAGGGTCTATAATAAATCTGGCGCTAGCGATTGCCCTGATTATTGTAATCAGCACGGCAGTCGACGTGTTGATAAAGCACGATCACCTCTCTTCAAGCACTGGACAACCAGTCCTAGCCTCACGCCTGGGCTCACTCGAGCCCACTCATTGGAAGTTCGCTTCTCTATTCTTATAAGAATTTCAGGGACAAAACTTCGTGAACATTTAGCACTTGGCGAGGTGACCAAATTTATGCACGAAAAAAATATCAGAAACCATCGCGGACGATGGATTCAAATGTCTACAGGATTAGGTGAAAATGCCTCCACTCCGACTTTCGAAAACTTGAATCTTACTACGATTTTTGAAATTTTTTATCTTGTTTCGATTTCCGAAATTTTGTATGATTTTTTCATTAATCAAATAACGATCTCCAAAACTCAAAATTTTATTTCGCTCATCCCTGACGGGTACCCTTACCTTAGCGCAAAGCGTAGAAAAACGACTAAAGCTTCTTCCAAGGCAATTCTAGGCAGCTGAGGGTACATTCGCATTCCACGTTCAAGGATAGTTCTCCAAGTATTTTATTTGGAATCTCCACACTGACTGAAAGGAGTTCGCTTGCTGAGTCAGTACTTGATGACTGGGGATGACTGATCTTGTTTTAAAGGCACAGTTCAACCTCAGAGGTAATTTTTTATATTATGGTCCGGTCGCCGCCTATAGCAACCCTGCCAAGCGCGAAATCTCAATTCACCCAGATAAGCGAGAAAAAGCTAGGAAAAAGTCGGCCACGCCCCCTTGAAAGAAAAAAATGGGTAACGCCCACCGCCAGGTTTTCGACCTCAATAGAGAAGAGACGCGCGAATGATTTCATTCAAAACCTGTGTTCTTCAATTTGTTTTCGGTCTGGCTTTACATTGTGGCCTGCTACAGAACGATGGCTGAGAACAACGAGAAAACACAGGCTCGAGACAACTCGTCCGAGAACTTCTAGCCGTTCGAAATCGAAATTTTTTAGGAGCCATAACTCCGTTCGTAGGGAGTTCTGAGCGATTCTGAAAACACCATTGTGATCAGCGTGAAATTTTCTCCAAGATAGGCAGAAAAGCGAAAAATCGATTCTGAGGTTGCACTGTGTCTTTACGCCATATTGCTGTTGTATATGGTTTTTGCTTCATTATACCCATGGTTGTTTTTATTGTGCTGTGTCACTTTGCGGGCGACGCCTGTAATAAACAAGTACCTGGAAACTATCCCATCACTGCCTCCTTCCACCTCCTTTCCTTCTCCCCACTTTAGATTTAAATGCATTTCTCAAAAAAAAAATCCAGTGCGCGCTGCTTAACAGCGGACAGTGCAGCATATCGCGCTGCACGACGGGACCTGACGGATCCCACCATTCCAAATGGTTTCAGCATGGACTCCAGTCATGAGGAAACATTATGAGAGAAGAAATAAAATAGCAAAAGAGACAATTTCTAAGAGTCATTTTCTAGAACACTTTTTTCAGGAGGACACTTTGATTTTTCCATGGTGGCCTAAATACGATTTTCCAGTCAGTTCAAAAAGTCGTATATTCTAAATTGCAAAATTTCTATTTAGTCGAGCAATGGAATAATCACAAAAATTTGGAAATATAAAAGTATACAAAATGGGGTGTCGTATAATTATGATACAGCGTATCATAATTATACGACACCCCATTTTTCCATGACACCAAATTTTATGAAAGAGCCTAACTTCACTCGCTTACACCATTGTGATCAGCACCCAAAACAACCCCGGAAATCTTCTTGTTGGTTCTCTACAGCTTTCGTAGATTTGTTTAAAAATTCCTTTATAGTCTGTACGCTGTATTAGAATTATACGACACCACTACGAGATAACGACGTTAAATAACTCATTTGACCTATACTGAAACGCGTACGTCGTTGGAAGCGTCAAAAACGAGCCAAAGTGACCGTTTTCAAGCAGTAAAGCTATATAAGTAGACAGGGTTCCACAGGGTAAGTGGGCGGTGTTCCAAACCTAGCTGTTCAAAATGGCTCAAATACGGTCAATCTGGCTCGTTTTTGAAGCTCCAAACGGCGAGAATGTTCAGTAACATGCCATGCGAGAAGATTAACATCGATATTCCAATCACATTTGCGCTCGTGCACGTTTGTAAGGGGTTGAGCAGAGTGCCAAAAGGGCGCGGCGCGGCCTGATGATGGAGAGCCGTATTGATAGATCGCGGCGATCTATCAATACGGCCACCCACCATCAGGCCGCGCCGCGCCCTTATGGCACTCTGCTCAGCCCCTAAGCGTTTTGTGCGCATGCAACCAAATTCAAATACAATCCGCTGCCACTTTATCTCCATCAATTTTTTCGGGTTTCTTTGGCCATTCTCAATACTACTCTTCGATCCATATCATTAAATCGATAGCATTTTTGAGCGTGTGTGCTGCCTTTAAAGGCAGTGTTCACGATAATCTTCGATTTTGAGATTAGTCGCTAAATCGATTGTTTGGCCCCCGAGTAGAGCCGAAATGACGAAGGAACCGAGAAAAACGCACCAGAAGCACACGAAATCCTTAAGTATCACCCCGCCTCTTAAGTATCACTGGAACTGTTTGTTGTGACAATGAAATCTTTTGTGGACCCGTCCTTTGTAATTCCCTACTCTCTATTGCCCCGTTCTTCCCTTAGGGTCCTAACTAACCCTGCTTTGCATTAAATATTCTCGTATTTTCGATTGACCCAATTTTCCACCGGTGACAACCACCACGAACATGTTCATCCAACCGGACAACTAGTCCATGTTATAGAATAATGGCACTAAAATACGACGTTTTAATGCATTTCTCGCCGTTTCTTCGTAATTTTGGTAACACTTGGATGCCACCGCATTGTTTTATGTGTAAAACTCGGGAACAAAAATCATCGTGAACACTGCCTTTAAGGAAGTTCTTATCGAATCAAAGCTGTTAAATCATAATTCTGGTGGTTGAATTGTGTTCCGGGCTTCTTTTCACATCGAGTATCTGGTTTGACATTAAAATATGATTTGAAAGCACTGAAAGAAGGTTTCCGGGATTATTTTGGGTGCTGAATACAATGGTGGAAGCATACAAAGTCAACCTTTTTCATGAAACTTGGTATCCAGAATAAATATGGGTGTCGTATAATTATTAGCAGCGTAGTGTAGAGTGTGTCACGTGAAGCCCAACCACTATCAGGTCACAAGTAAGTTCTGGGGCATTTCAAAAGAGCTCTCGATGTCGACTATCACCAGCAGCGAGCGGTGCTTTTTCGTCGAAACATTCTTATAACCACTTATATTTCACCAACGCCCACCGCTCCGCTGTTGGTAATCGAAATCGAGAGCTCATTAGGAATGCCCCCACCTTGAATTCAATAACAATCCTACATCGCTCTCGATTTTGATTGTCACCAGCATCGGAGTAGTAGGCCCTGGTGAGATTTAAGTGCTGATAACGATACTTCGGTAAAAAGGGGCCGCTCGCTACTAATGCTAGTCAAAACCGAAAGTTCTTTAGAAATGTCTTAGAGTTTACTTGGGCCAGAACAGATCTAGCAAGGAAATAGCAGGACCTGTTCGCCAGAACAACCTATACAATCATTTTTCTAACCGATTATCTTCCTGGGTACTCGCAACAGCTTCATCTCAGCTGCCCGAGTAATAGTAAGAAAAAATGCTACGAATCAAAAAGTGACGAGCCCTGTGGGTATAATGCCAATTGGCAACCGTAACCTGCTGTAATTTTACTTAAAATAGCAAACCTCAAATTCGTATTCTGCGCCGGGAATCACCTCCCCCCCCTGGGAAATGCTTGAGCGAAATAAATTTGTCCCCACCTCTGAACCTCCAAAAATGGAATTGAACCCAACACCCTCCCCTTCATTAGGCACAGCAGGTGAAAAAACATTGATTCAAACTTTGCCTGTAGGGCTCCTGAAGCGCTAAACACGAATCCATATAAGGTTCGTTTGCAGTCTTTGGGAGATAACGTCAAGTTTCGGTAAATAACCTGTCATTGAGCTACCAAAAAATTAGTGATTTTCAGCCGGAGAGTCCCGGACTTTAGTCCCCTTAGCTGCAGAAATTTTCGCCACGGTGTTTTTGAAAAAGAACAGCTATGAGTGGTATTTCTGTTTTTCGACGTATGGTTAGTTTTGAAAAACCGGCCTGGTCTTGGACAATGGACAACTTCCTTTTGCTACCGAACAGCGATAGATTAGAATCGTTTGTGTCGACGCTTCGCATTTCGCAAAGCTCTCACAACCGATGAATAATAAGGGCATCGCAATATGATGTTTATGTTATATACACTAGTACTAGCTGAGCTAGGAAAAAAACGCCAATGAAGACCGGCAAGTGCGTCATATTTCTGAGAAGGGCAAATACACCATACCATCATTCCAACAACAGTTCCACTAAGAGCAAAGAATAGAACGAGGGTTCGACATCCCGCGTACTTACCGCACATCTTCACAACTTCAAAGTCATTTCAGCTCTGAAAGGGGAAAAGCTTCTTGTTTGAGCCAACAGTCTCTATATGAAAACTATTGCGAGCACTGCCTTCGACTGCACTTCTCTCATCTACTTCGAACTTTGATATTTTAAAGGAATTGCTTGAATAATTTCTTATAACGGCTCACTAGTTCCACACTTATATTGCACCTTATTGATCAGGTTATACAAGACATACGAAAATGCAAGCATGGAGAAAAAAAAACGAAATTCTAGTCAAAACAGAGCCTACCTTCTCGCTAATTTTTTCATACTTCTGCTTTTTGGTCGCCGCCTTAAGGCCTTGCCACGGAAGGGTTCCACGATTAAAATACATTAACACATAACCAAGGGATTCCATGTCATCCCTATAAACACTTTAAAGTCATAACGCAAAGACAAGTACATAAAACAAAATAAAAAAGTAACCTCCTGCTCTGCTCTATTCCAAGATGAGCATTTATAGAAGCATAACGCGCTGTACCCGTCAGATTTTTATCCTCTCGATAAGGAATATGTGTTCTTGTGCGCGAATCTCGGAACCTTAAAGGAAGGCAGATTTGGAGAAACTGGGCAATACGCCTGAAATTTAAGCAAATAGGAACAACTAGGCAGCAGAAGCTTGCAACGTTTCAAGACTAAAATCATAAGGGGCTGTGCAGAGTGCCAACGCGGCGCGACCCGACCTATTGGCGTGGCATACGAAAAACACCCTGCAGCTATCAATACGGCAGCCGGCCATTAGGCCCCCGTCATAGTCGCCGATCAGCTGCAGCCACCCCGATCGATACGTATGCAATGCATTGTGCACTCAGGTGGAAAAATCTCCTCGATGAGTCTGGAGTGCACCTGCCCGCTGCGTTATTTCCCGTCCGTGTCCGTCCCGGTTGATGCGTATGCAATGCATTGCTCAAGCAGGTGGAATCCCCCCGATGTGTCCGGAGTGCGCCCGCCTAGTCCGCCCTGTCCCGTCCGTGTCCTTCCCGGTCGATACGTGTCAGGGTTGAGCAGTGTTGCGACTCGGCGGAACAGGGGGTCGTTAAATTTTTGGAAAAAAAATTTCAAAAAGAAAATTTGGCGAGGGGGCTCGTGAATTGTTTGAAGAGAAATGGAAATTTTCTCCAAACCTTTTGGTTAAAGTAGGTTAAAGAATGAGGTAGGAATAGGAAAATAGCCTTTTATAACTACAATTTTGAAATTTTTAGACATTTGTTACTCAGAAAGGCTAAAGCAATTTTTGTCTCGAGAGGGGGGATCGTGAAATTTTTAATTTTTTTTTTCAAAATTCGGGTCTACAGCGGGGGGTCGTAGCTCCGCCGAAAGCTGGCGCAACGGCCTGCCCAACCCTAATACGTGTGCAATACATTGCTCATTGAGGTGGAACATCCCCCAGTTGTGGCCGGACAGTGCCGTCCGCAGTGTGCTCGAGTGCGCCCACCTACTCGATTTGCACTTAGCCGGCATACTAGGGACGACGCTGGATCACAAGGGACGGGAGAGGACGGCTTAGGATCACTCGGGGCGGGAGAGGACAGCACAGTCCTGCTTTCGGCCGACTAGCACAGTCCTGCTTTCGGCCGACTATGGTCGCGTCGCGATAACACTCGGCTCAGCCCCTAAGCCTCATCATATGAAACAAAAAAAATATTGGTCAGTCAGCAGAGCTATTCAGAAAAAAACTTAAGCAATGTAGCAACTCAAGTTGCATTCTCTATAGTAATGAAAAGAGATGGAAAGTGTAGGGCACACGAAAAAACTCTGTATTTTGAATTTAGCCATTGGTGAACGGTCGCACTTGATGGCTTTCACCGCTATTGAGGGTCCTTCATCACATAAGCAATGGTGAAAGACAGGTTCCAGTAGGCCGTTGCGCCGATACACGCCAGAGCTACGACCCCCCCCCTCCCGGTGGCCAAAATGTTCCTAAAACCTCTAAAACTTTTACGATCCTCCTAGATGAAAGATTTTCCGACAATTCCGAGACAGAAAAAATTGAAACAATTGAAGTATTTGCTATTCAAACACACCGTTACGGTATGCGAGCAATATGAAACCTATAGTTATCTCTATGAAATCGGAAAACAAAAACCTATATAGATTCTTGATCAGCACCTTGACTAACCCCTTCAGGGGTCTGCAGAGTTGTAACGACCGGCGGCTGGCCGCCGAGCGTCAGCCTTGACGCGGCGACTAAAATGTTCCGAACATTGTCGCCGCCGCGTCGGTTGCCGCTCGCTAGCAGTGACGCAGGGCCATCGCGGCCTCAAAACACTCTGTGGTGCCCCATCGTCGCCCTTCACGCCGCGTCGGTCGCCCTCGTCGCCGAATGTAGTCGATATTGCATCACCCAGCGCTGTTCTTCGCTGCGAACAACGCAGCAACTTCAACTCTGCAGACCCCTTTTGGTCAAATTTTGGCCTCATTTGCCTCCGCATTTCCTCCCTCTGACTTACTTTTCTTAGTTTGCATGAAGATTTTTCACATGGAAACCCATCTCTTCATCGTGGCCGTTTTATTAGTACTCCTCAACACCAGTGCGGGCGCGGCGTTGGGATTTTTCTCAGACCTCGTATATTTTCAGAGACGCCTCCAAATCGTCAGATTTATTTTATTCTAGAATTCTGCTATTTTTCCTGGTGTTCTACTGAGACTTTTTTTGCTTTACAAATGTGAGCAAAGACGGTGAATAAATACGCTTCGCACGGCGTCCTTGGAAAAAAAACAATTCGAGTGAAATCACTTTCAACAAACCAACCAATAAGAGATTTGGGCATCAATGCGATAAATGTTCATACAAAACTCAAATCGTGGCTGAAGACCGTGACAACCAGACACAGCTGACTACTAGAACGACACACCTCGGTGGAGATACGGAGTGACTGCGTCAGGCGGAAGCCAGCCGAGTAAATCATGAGAGTCATGTGGGTGTTACTTGCAACACAGGCACAATACTAGACATGTTTTTTATAAGTTACTTGTGGCGCAGAAGTAAGTTAGTTGAAGACTTCACACAACATAATCGATGCCCACGAATAACTTGATTGAAGTGCTCTAAGGAGGCACCACAGAACGGACCACACTGTGATTATTTTCTTTCAAATTCTAACAGAAACGTTGAAAATGATAGAACTCAAAAGTGATATGATTAGAAAACAAACTTTTTTGCGAGCCCAAAATCGATAAGGAATAACTTGTTGCAATGCCGACCGATTCCCATGAGGAAGTTATCCGGTTTGATATCACGATGAATAAAGTTCTTGACGTGGACATATTCGATTCGACCGATCATCTGGTCCGCCAGCATCAGTACCGTCTAAACACATAAATATATGCATACCAGGCTGAAAATAAGAAATCAACACCGAAATTCTATTAGGGCTCATTAGGAACTACGTTCAGTTTGGTCATAGCATCATCAAGGGCAGCGTACACGCTCACAAACAAGGTCGAGATAACACCATAAATAGGTCCACCTGGCTTTCAACATGCCGTCCACAACATTTGAAGCGCTGGGTACAATCCAGACACTATTTGAAGCAAGCGAAGCCCTACGAATAGCAGAATGGAGAGCGAACGGTAAGAAAATTGTGATCATTTAGAGTGATAGAACTATGAAATGGGTGTCTACGGGCTTGACTGACTGGATTGTGACTTGTCTGCTTACCAGTAAAATTCCCCCCCTCATTATCAAGAACGCTGCGGTAGGCTACCGTTCCTTCAGTTAACTTACAGAATAGGGGATTTCACCGAAATGTTAATGCACTCAATTAAAGGCAGTGTTCACGATAATATTTAATTTTGAGATTAATCGCGAAATCGAATAATTGACCCCCGGTTAGAACTAAAATGACGGAGAAACTGAGAAAAACGGACCAGAAGGGCACCAAATCCTTTACTCTCACCCAGCCACTTTACTCTCACAGGAACTTTTCGTTGTGACAATGAAATATTTTGTGGACCCGTCCTTTGCTATTTTCTGCTTTCTGTTGCTCCGTCCCTTCCTTCGGACTCTAACTAAAACTGTTATGCATGAAATATTTTTTCCACTTTCGACTGACCCCATTTTTCACCGGTCACAACCACCGGGAGCAAGTTCATCCAACCGGACTAGTCCAGGCCAGAGAATAATGTCACTGAAATACGATGTTTTAATGCGTTTCTCGCCGTCTCTTCGTAATTTTGGTAACACTTGGAGGCCAACGCTTTGTTTTATGTGAAAAATTCGGAAATGAAAATCGTCGTGAACACTGCCTTTAAGCTGTTTCTCTCGTGGATTACTGTTTGACAATGCTATCTCTCCAGATTGTCACATGTATTCTTACGCTCCACTCAACGTTCTGCTATTCGTGGGGTTTTGCGAATACTGTCTGGGTAGTTTTCAGCGCCTCAAACATCGTTGACATGATAGCAGCCATGCAGACCTATTTATGGTGTAATCTTGACCATGTCTGTGAGCTTATATGCTGCCTTCAACAAAACCTAGAAGCCTGAACACAAACATTCAGAATACTTAATAACAGAACCCTATGCATACACAGTCATAAGAAGTATAAAAGCAGTCCAGCGGAGTATTATCAGCGTTATCACCAAACTCTGCGGAGCAACTAGTCTCTCCACGATGAGCGAAAAATAAGAAAATCTCATTTCATAACCACCTCTGGATCATATGTCTTTATTTTTTGCCCAGAATTTTCCCGACCCCACCCCTAACATAACAAATTTCTAATTCGGATGAAAACTTTTGTTAGCCCTCTGAAATAGCCTGCCTTGAATCCGATCACAAACCCACTGAACGCGGTGTAAAAAGAATATGTTATCTATAAATCCCACGCATGAGCACTTGGCACCCCAATAATAACGATTCAGCATGTAAGTGAGAACAAGGTGTTTCGTTTGGAACAACATGGTAACCGCAGGTCTCTCGCGGGTTGGCTCTAAGTACATTTTCCCATGGTGCCGCACAAGGACACGGTCAAACGTGAAGCAACAGTTTAAATGCGTCTGCTTGAGAACAACGCAAAAGAGATGACATAAGAATTGAAATTGGGGAGCTCTTTCAACATATGTGATGATAAATGACAGAACTTTTTAACCCATTCACGACCACGTGTCCCACCGGTGGGACACGCGTTGACGCCGTTGGTGAGCTGACGAAGATGAGAGGAGTGGCGCCACCAGCACCTGCCGCCGGTGACGCAGTTCAGCGAGCCGTTCCGGCGGCTACGCCGCAGGTGATTCCTTCTCAGGTCGTGATTATGGGTATGGTAGAGGAGAGGCAAATTGCCGGCACACAGCCGGGAGGGAGGCCGACGAGAAAACAGTGAGGGCCCTGCTCGATCATCTGGAGGTCGACGCCATCCCGACGACTGTGTACCGGATGGGATCGCTGATAAGGAGAAGAAGCGTCCGGTGAAGGTCGCCTTCGCTAATCATCACGACGCCATTCAACTACTACGCAGCAGCTATAAGCTAAACGTTCCAGTGACTGGGAAAATGTATACGTACGCCCGTCGTACAGTTCGGAATCGCGAGCTAAGCTCCGCAAAGCTCGCAGGTCGGACGAGAATGCGGTGATTTACAAAGGAAAGGTGATGAGCAGAAGCGAGAGCCCAAAAAGGGAGGCCGAGTCCGCCTGCGGGGACGAGGCCGCCTCGTCGGCCTCCACCCCTCGGGCGACCCACCCTCCCACTCGCTTCTCCCCATCACAGTGAGTGTGAGCGAGTCAGCCTCAGTGGCAAAGGGTAGCCTGAACTGTGTATACTTCAATTCTCGATCTATTAGGAACAAATTAGCCTCTCTGAACACACTGCTCAACTATTCGTCTCCCGATATAGTTATTATAACCGAAACCTGGCTCACTGAGGACTGACCCGGACTCGCTCCTAGCACTAGATGGCTGTTATGTGGTGTATAGATGCGACCGAATATCGGGCGTTACTGGTGAGTGGTGTCGCAATCGTTGTAAAGAATACTATTAGAGTTGCTCAATCCATACCAAAATCCTTTAACTTCTGTTGTGAGCTTTTGTTTCTTGATGTTGTATTTCAATTTGGTCCCTGTTTCCGCTTGATTGCAGCTTACCGGCGGCCAGCAACGAGTAGTGAGGACTCTCTCGAATTGTTAGAGACTGTAGCTGACTGGTGTACGGTGCAATTCCCTTCCATAGTCGTTGGTGATTTCAATTATACGTGTTCTTCTGGAGATTCCGGTATGCTATTTAACGCTTCATTCGATAATTTTCTTACCAGTTCTGGTCTATCATGTCTGAATTTTGAGCCCACTCACGGGCGCAATGTCCTGGATTTGATCTTATGCAATGACCTCAATTTAATTACTGATTGGGAGGTTCAGCCAAATTTCTCTACAAGCGACCACTGTAGCATAGCCTTTGAAATCGCATGTCAACCTGATGTTCCCAAAACAGCTCGTAATTTTGATTTTCGCAGAGCCAATTGGGACCAAGTAAATCTCTGGTTGATAGGAACAAACTGGGATGAACTCTTTTGCACGTGCCGCAATATAAACGAGGTGTATGATGCCTTCATTTCCTATGTCCACCTTGTAATAGAGAAATGTGTTCCACTTCGGAAACATGGCCCTAAGACCAAAAACCTTCCACCGCACCTACACCGCTTGGCCGCTAAAAGCACTTCCTCTGGCGTGACCGCTTTCAGCCTGGTGGGCGCGTTGCCTTCAACAAATGTGCTAGGGATTTCGAAAAAAGAATGCAAACGATTTGCCAAGAACTGCGAAAAACGCCTTATTTGCTCGGGAAATCGAAAAAACTTCTTCAAGTACATGAATGCAAAGATGAAAACGCGTAAGGGTATCACATCTCTAAAAGATGAAGAGGGCGAAGTCATTATCGATGATCAGCAAAAATGCGAAATGTTCGCGGAATATTTCTCCAAGGTATTTACTCATGACAACGGTGCGACCCCACTATTCTCCTCCCGATGTTCCCAGAAATTGGGCTCCGTCCTATCAGCTGCGAGGTTTTAATGGGTGCCATAAAAAGCTCAATGACAAGATTTCGCTCACCCCCGACTCGGTGCCCTCGTACTTCATCAAAAGGGCTGCTAATGGGTTATGTTACCCTCTCTCGTGCATATTCAAACATAGTCTTGCTCTTGGAACGCTTCCGTCCGCATGGAATACTGCAATTGTAACCCCGCTTCTGAAAAAGGCACCAGCTGTTCAGGTCTCGAACTATCGGCCCATCAGTTTAACCTCATCAGTATGCAAAGTTCTCGAAATCATTATCAAAGATTGTGTTCTATCCCATCTCGCGTCGAATAACCTCCTCAGCCCGGCGCAATATGGATTTCTGCCTGGCAGATCAACGCTATCTCAGCTGGTATCCTCGTTCCACGACTGGTGTTCGGCTGTGAACGAAAGCTACCAAACTGATGTTGTGTACATAGACTATGCTAAAGCTTTTGATACAGTCAGTCATCAAAAGCTACTTCTGAAACTTCAAGGCTACGGCATTTCTGGTGACATTTTAAAATGGTTGAATTCCTTTCTGACACCTCGTGACTTCATAGTCAAAATTGGCGACTTTTGTTCTCATCCTTGCCCAATCGTCAGCGGTGTTCCCCAGGGTAGCGTTCTGGGTCCTTTGCTTTTCCTCATTTATGTGAACGACATTTCTGACGGATTGTCGAGCACATGCAAGCTTTGCTGATGATCTGAAGATATATCGTCCCCTTCGCAACCTCGCCATCGATTTTCACGAGCTTCAGTGTGACCTGAACCGGCTTTCTAATTGGTCCAAGCTATGGCAGCTAAAAATATCTGAAGAAAAATGTAGCTTGTTCCATATAAATTTCCAACATGAGTGCTTTCTACGCCTAAACGATGTTGCGCTTCCCGTACGCGAGACTGTCAGTGATCTTGGTGTGCTTATTAGCACCGACCTTAAGTGGGAATCCCACTGCAAGGAAATCTCTAAGAAAGCTTCTCGTGTGGCAAATTGCATCCTGAGATCTCTGCAACACCCATGTCTCGAACATTACAGGAAAGCATACATTGTCTACTGCCGACCGCTCTTGGAATACTGTACGCAGGTCTGGTCACCATCTTCTGTCGAAGATGATGAAGTAATTGAAAACGTGCAAAGGCGGTACTCAAAACGCGTTTTTGTCAAAGTATTTCCTACGCGAGAAGTACCAGACTATACGGCAAGGCTTGAAATGTTGGGGATCGAAACCCTAAGATATCGGCGAACCGAGTTCGATTTACACTTATGTTATAAAATCGTTAACGGTCTTTGCGACATCCCATTTGAGAGCGTTTTCGTGTTCACCAGCCGCTGTACTCACTCCCGCCAGCACGCTTTTCAGCTCGCACGTACATTTACGTCGAAGTCCAACGTGCTGCATTCCTTTGCATTTAGAGTCATCCCAGTTTGGAACAAATTACCTTCAGAGATCGTTGAGGCCGCGCAGTTTCCGATTTTCAAAAGCAGGCTATCCCATTTCAACCTCAGGTCATTGCATGGGGTCGATGGCCGTGCTTTCTGCTAAAGCTTTAAATTCAGGGTGCTCTTATTCGTACGAGTGTTTTCTTTGCCTACAATTTTGTTTGCCTGCATGTCCAGGCTGTCTTGTTTAAACCTATCTCACATACATTTTGTATGTTTCTTTGTCGCCAGATAAAGCTATTGAATTGAATTGAATTGACTACTGAACGAATTTTCGGCGTCTGACAGTTTTAGTAGAGAAATACCTATATCGATTATTTTGGTTTTCTGAAACACCCAAATATCCAAAAACCCGTATGCTCCGATTTCATGAAAAAATCGTGTCTCGGGGGGGGGGTCGCAGAGATTTTGATGTTTGGAAAAAAATTGATGGTGGCTCCGATTTTGAAAAATTACGCAACGCCCCGCTTGACCCTGCAGGGGGGTCGTAGCTTCGCTGAAAATCGGCACAATGGCCTGCTCAACTCTGCTGGCAGCTTCACCGCTACAATATATCTGACCCTTCGAATGCGGTGAAGTCGAAAACCGCAAACTTGAGTGCAGATCGCATTTTTACAAGCAACTAATGGCGATTTTTTTCCCCTTACTCGAGAAACAATACTTACTCCTAAGAGTGGTCAAATCGTATAACACTATTTAATAGGGGGTGTGTATACAAGTCTGTTGGTACCTGCTCGTTGGTGCCCCTGCTTCTACTGAACCCAGCAGACGTTTGAGTGTACACAGGGAACGTTCGAGCGATATAGCGTGCACAAATATATCGCGAAAGTATCCCGCACATTGCATAAAGGTGTCGCCGTCCGGCACACTAAGGCCTCTGGTCCATAACACCTTAGGATCCGTACCTAGGGAGTCATGGAGTCTTTGGCCACAAGCCACAATTTCGCCACCCTGAACTGTCGATCGCTGTCGAGTGATATCCAAAAAACTGCGCTATCCAGACTTCTGAGCTATTTCCATGCACCGTTTGCTGCTTTGCAGGAAACCCGCCTCAAGGATAGACCCGTCATCAGCGTCGGAGAGTACACCATCTACTGCGGTAACGCTGACGATAGGAGAGTGGGAGGCTGTGCAATAGCTGTAAGGAAGGATTTCAATGGTATGGTCAAGGAGTTCGGCTCAACGTCGTGTCGGAATGCATTCGTACGACTGCGGGATCACAGAGGATTCAATCTGTGGATAGTGAGTGCTCATGCGCCCACTGAAACCGCCGAAGACAATTCGAAGGATGCGTTTTATGAGGAACTCAATACGTTGCTGGCCAGGATACCTTGTCAACATGCTGTTGTCGTGGGGATTGACGCAAATGCGAAGATGGGACTTGATCAGGAATCCGAAGTACTCGGTAAATGGTTCTACCCAGTGGAGCAAACATCGGACAATGGCTACCGCCTTGTCGACTTTTGTGAACGCAGTGGTCTGATTATTGCATCGACATTCAAGAGGAATCATCGCCGCCATCAGCTTACGTGGCAGGGACCAACCCGGCTATCTCCAGAAGAGCAGCGGAAGCGGAAGATGACAACTTTGAAACTACAGCTTGACTATGTCCTGACGAGGAATATTCCAGTATCGGACATTCGAAGATCTAGAGCTGTGTGGGATGTCGCATTCGATTCGGATCACCGTCCTGTTCTGTTGAACTTCACTGCGAGGATTCATAAGACGAAGCGAGGGCCCCAGCCTCTCCAGACGATTGACATGACAAGTCTCAGAGATGAAGAGTGCAGAAGGAATTTCCGACAACGCGTTTCTATTCACATCGGAGTACGGACTAAGAAGAAACTTTGCGACGCGGATTCTTTTGTCAAATGCATCCAGGACGCTTCGAAAGAGGCACTCCCGGTTGTACAGCCTAAGAAGAAGTTCGCCTACGTCTCAGAAGAAACAACATCTACCTACAACAGAGTATGTGCTCTCCGAACTGCAGGAAACTTCGTGGAGGAGAAGCGTCTGAGGAGGAAGTTGCGTCGGCAGCTTCAAAGTGACCGCGAACGAGAGTGGACGTGTAGAGCTAAGGAGTTCGAGAAGGGTTGGGAGGAGAAGAAATCGAGGAAAGCCTACACGTTGCTGCGACAGTATAGCGGGAAGATGAAGAGATGTTCTCCTGTCTTGAACACTACCAATGGAGTTGCAGTTGGTGATGCGACGCTGCCAATATGGAAGGATTACTTCAGTTCACTACTGAATCGTCCAGCGCCATCAGTACCTGAGCTCCCGCATGTTCAGAGAGCACATTACGATGTCAGTGAGGAACCGCCGACAGAGTCTGAAGTTTTGGATTGTGTCCGGAAAATGAAGAATGGAAAGGCAGGTGGAGATGACAACATCACTGCTGAAATGCTGAAAGCTCTTCCTCCGTCTGGGATTCGTGAAATGACCAACACCATCCGTGCCATATGGATGAGCGAAAGGATACCCGATTCGTGGAGACATGCGATCATCGTACCTCTTCACAAGAAGCTATCCGTCACGGATCCTAAGAACTACAGAGGAATCTCTCTACTTCGTGTCATGTACAAGGTTTTAGAACGTATCATTCTCGAGCGACTTATCAAACATCATCGTGGCAGCGGTTTTCGAAGCCATTACAGCTTGCTTTTTTGGACTTTGAAGCCGCGTTCGACTCTCCTCATCGTGATCGATTGCTCAATGCTCTGCGAGCAGATGGAGTCCCGGAAAAGTATGTTCGGTTAATCGAGGACATGAACAAAGGAACAACAGCAGCAGTTCGTACACCTGTCGGATTTACGTCAGCTTTCGAGGTGAAAACAGGAGTAAGGCAAGGAGCCGTTGCAGGACCTTTTCTTTTCAACTTCGCCGTTGATGACATCATGCGTAGAGTTGCAGAACAGTTTCCTGCGGATGTGATCCTAACACCATCAGGACGCTCCCTTGTCGACCTGGAGTACGCCGACGACATTGTGTTATTCGCTGAAAACAACGCAAAACTGCAAAGGATTGTGAACCTCGTTTCGGAGTATGCCGCAGCCTATGGACTTCGTCTTCGTCCCGACAAATGCAAGCAGATGTGGGTCTCTCAGAGGCCTTCAACTGGAGTTTGTGTGGACGGACAACGTATCGAACTGGTGGACGATTTCTGTTATTTGGGCTGTTTGCTGAAGAACGATGGTAGTTATGCAGCGGATATTCGACAACGATGTGCGAAAGCTACGTCTGCATTCAATTCTCTAACCAAGTGTTTGTGGTCTACCACCATCGCGAAGGAAGTCAAGTTGCGCGTCTACCTATCCGCTATTCGCCCTATCATGATGTACGGATCGGAGACGTGGGCAGCACCGAAAACGCAGATGGAAAGGTTGGATTGCACGGAGAGGAAGCTTTTAGGCGTTTGCTTGGATATTTCTGGCCGCGTGTATGCCATAACGAAGACCTTTACAAGGAAATCGACGCAGTACATCAACGCTTGACACGAGGAGGTGCCAGCATCTCCTAACGCCATCTCAAGCAGCAATGGAAAGTCGACTTCGACTGCTCAGGCATATACTAAGAAGAACGCCGGATCGTCTCGTACAACACGCTTTAAAAATGCTTCCAAATCCTGTCTGGAAACGGCCACCTGGGCGTAGGCGAAAGTTCTGGACGGATGTGGTTAAAGAGGATTTAAAGTCACTCGGCATCGAAAGACAGTTCAGGCGCGATGTTTCGTTTCGCAGGAAATGGAATAGTGACAGCTGGATGGAATGTGTTCAAATTGTGGCTGAAGACCGTGAAAAATGGACACGGCTGACTACTAGGACGGCACACCTCGGTGAAGATGCGGAATGACCGCGTCAGGCGAAAGCCAACCGATTAAGTCAAGTAAGTAAGTCACTATTTAATATATCACAGAAATATGATTACTGATATTGCGCACCATTCCCGCGTTGAAAATCGGCTTTTCATTCGCTCGTATTTTGTTCACAGAAATTGTTTTATGCAAAGATCACCCCCAATGAAGAGACCATTTAGTCCTTTTTTGGAAGTCCTGCTTGGGTATGGTTGGTGTACCACCGTAGGCCGGGGCTCCAACTTCGGTGAAAAGTACCTGGGAGAGGAGCGGACAAGAAAAAAGGGGGCGTGCGTGAACGAGTGAAAATTTAAAAAAAAAACTTATTAAACTAATCATTCCTAGTCAATATGTAATAATAGAACTATTTTCTACGTCTAAAAGTAAAAAAAGGACGCTCAAGGAGGTTTTTTACAAAAAATCTAACCCTAGAAGGCACCGAACCGGAGAGGTGAAGGGGTGGCCGAGAAACAATGGGCGAAGATCTAAAAAAAAGTCATTTCCATCAGCATTCCCAGTCAATATGAAAATTGAGAAGTAGTTCCTACCGTCTAAATGCCGAAAAAGAATGCTAAAAATGTTTACTACAAAAAATAGGCATCATGATTTTGACGTCAACAGTCGCACGTTGAACAAAAAAAAAAACGAAAATCGATTTTTTGGTGGCGTGCCATTCGAGCAAGTGGCCCACCGGTGGAACACTATATACGGTGACGCAATATTACACGCGGTCCGAACTTGCAGCCACCCCCATCTAGGCGTGGTCGTGAATGGGTTAATAAGGGGTCGTACATCCCTCACACCTTTTGAAATTATCGAACCAATGATGTGCGAGCAAAAATCATGAACTCAAGCAAATTCGATTCCATTCACCAAAATTTTATTGGACAATTATGCATTTAGTAGAAAATGCAACAGTTACCTTCATTGTGAATCTCCGCGAACAGAAGTTGAACAGATCTTCAAGTGACGGGCCCAACAAGTCCATTACAAGCACATTGTATTCACGTTCCGTTCCATACCTGGCATAAGAACTTGATGATCAAAGAGCAGGCAGAGCCGCTTTTTCTTGCTATAATCCAGAGATCCAGATATACTTTATAAAACAATGTAATTGTTTTCCTTCTCTCCCAGAGCAAAGTCTGCAATACGGGAAGAATGCTTGCCCAAGTGAATACCATTGAAGGCACGTTAAAACAACCGTACTTCGAAGATCACGCTAAACTACTGAACACGCAAGGAACTAATATACTGCGATTAACGGAACCGAAGTCCAGTCTGCCGTGGCGGACAGCCGGTGTTGCAGCAGGCAGCTCGAAAATAATCGTAGTGGGTCAAAGATTAATCGCGACGGGACCACGTATTTCAATGTCTGCAACTGCCGACCGAAATTTTGTTTCGATGAGGACAGTACTCGTTTGTGATACAAAAAGTCCAGCACTCTCGAATAACCAATTGGAACACTATTGAATATGAAGCACATAAGCAATTACCGAAAACAAAATATGGCTGCCCTGTTTTCCGAATGATCAACAGTTGATGATAAAACTTGTTTCTATTGCAGAGAGCTTGCGTGTAATCATACCGCTACAAAAGTCCAAACAGATGCTATTTTGATAGCAGGTTCGGTACCCGCGCAGTGTAGGTTTAGCAAGGGTTGACTTTCAAGTTCAATAAAGTCGCGATTGTGGCACGGAGAAAACGCGCAAGTTAATGGCAAGGCTCGGACAACGTCGTTATAGGATGGCCAGGCCAGCATGAATTTTCCTATACCTGTTGTGGGCGTTATTATCGCACTAAATCTTCATGAAAATGGTCAAATGTGACGTGGCTCAAATACAGCGGTGAAGAGACTAACTTTCGAAGCCATCGCAGCTTGCTTTTCCTCTATTTCGAAGCTGCATTCTTCTTCTTTTTTGCAGCCACATCGAGGGTTCTGTCATAAGGGGTCTGCAGAGTTGCAGAGACCGGTGAGTGGTCGCCGAGCGTCAGCCTTGACGCGGCGACAAAAATGTTTAGAAACATTATCGTCGCGGCGTCGGTTGCTGCTCGCTGGCAGTGACGTAGGGCCGTCGCGGCGTCAATACACTCTGCGGTGCCCCCTCGTCGCCTATCACGCCGTCCCGGTCGCCATCGTCGCCGAATGTAAACGATATTTCATCATCCAGTGCTGTTCGTCGCTGCGAGCAACGCCGCTACTTCAACTCGGCGGACCCCTATAGGCGGAGAAACTGGGTGACCAGTAGTGAATTCGTCCAAAGATCCATTGTGGTCAGGGTGGTAGATCTCTTCGGACAGTTGAATAAATGTGCGGTGTTATGGCCGATGGAACCGCAGTCCGGACAAACATCAGATTTGCTGCTGTCAATCTTGCTGACGTAAGACATAAGCATTGTAGAGTGACCGCAGCGCAGCGATGCGAGTGTGCATCTAGCCCTTCTTCCGAGTTGAGACTCGGATGTGCAGACTGGTGGCGGTACTTCTCCTAGTACAGGATTTACGGCCGCCCTCTCAAGATGACACCGTACGAACTTGGTGTGCTCCTCGCGCAGAAGACGGAGTCGTTCTTGCTGTGAGTCGTGCCATCTTTGCAAGTTGACTTTGCTTGGAGCATCGGCAAATGACTTTCTTTTGGTTCTGTCTCTGACGGGGTTGAGCACTCTACATGACGGATGGTTTGGTTGTTTTATAATGTTGATACACAATTGTTGGGCTTACAGCTGAGAGTGCTCCTTCACTGGTAGTAAATGTGTTTCGCCATGCAGGTGCTCGACTGGGGAACTCCTAGCACATCCGGTAGCGATGCAAAAAGCGGCATTCTGCACACGTTGCATCTTAGTCCGAGAGAAATATGAACCTAGATGCTGCCAGACCGGTGCGGCGTACTCCAGCGCGGGCTGGAGAATCGCTTTATACGTAAAGATATAGTTTCCTTGCTGCTTCCCTATGAGGCACCGCCCGGGGCCCTGAGAACATTGAGCTTAGCTTTGAAGTCAGCCTGCTTCTGCTCGGTATTTTTATGAAATTTGAGCGAAGGATCGAGCACAAGACCGAGCAATTTTAGAAAACGCGCAGCAGGTAGACGGTCTCCATCCCACTCTACGTCCGGATGAGCGCTGTGCTCGAAAGGGTCCGTTGTGAGAACGGATACTAACGACTTAGATGCGGAGATCTTCAGCATCTTCTCGTCGGGAAAGCTCTTTAGCGTAATCAGTATAGTTGTGCTCGAATATTCGCAATCGAATAAACATTCTAATAAATTATTCGATTATTTATTCGATTATCGATTAATCGAAAAATTTCGATTTTCGATTATTATTCGAAATCGACTATCGAAAAAACAGATATTCGATCATTATTCGAAATCGACTATCGAAAAAAACAGATGTTCGATCATTATTCCGAAATCGACTATCGACACTGACAATTATTCGAACATATTCGATCTTCGAATATATTCGAATAATCTAACTACAACCTTTACCGGATCATACACAGACATTTTTCGAAGGGCCAGTGCACCAGCGCCAGGGATGAGCGGAATTTCGCGTTTCGCGTTCCGAAACCCGCATTTCCGCGCATTTTCAGGCGTTTCGCGCCCGATTTCCGAAACCCGATAAAAAAGTTTTAGTTCCGAAACCCGAAAACCGATTTCCGAAATTTCATATTTTTGTTCCGCTCATCCCTGACCAGCACTAGTGTGAGTCAGGGCTGTGCGTAACTGAAATTTTGAATTGCGTAAATCGTAATTTTCAAATCCTCGTGACTCGTTAATCGTAATTCGTAACTGATGAGTATGGAGGTCAAACACAGCCTCAAACCTCATTAAACATGGAAACGCCTCAACTTCCCAGTGATGATATGTGTTTCAAAATAAATCTGTTTTCGACGAGTACTTGAAAAAGTGCTTTCTTCAGAGCGAATCTCTGGTCCGCAATCGCAGAAACCCGCTATGGCAGCACGCGACACGATGACAATACTGGTGGGACCACGTAGTCCCGGCACGATCAACCTTCGTCCCAGCACGACTTGATCACATTACGTGCTGCAACAGCGTTTGTCCACAACTGCGGACCGGTATTTTCTTCTGGTAAGGGCAATACTGGTCGAAAGTGTAAATCGTCTTCTATCCAACGCTTTTTTTGGTTTTCAGCAAAACTTTGCAGTTTTCAAAGCTGAAACTGAATTTTGATGGAGATCCAGGGTACCGACTGAGCATTTTAGTAGCCAAAGCTAAAGCCGCGAAAATTGATAGGGCAATTGAACCCACGACATATGCGCTAGATCAAAATAAGCACAGAATTCTCAATAGAGCGAGATTTGTATATTTTTTCCCAACCTTTGACAAGGTGCTTCTATGGCTGTCGACGATGGCCAATTTGAATTTTGTTCTTTTTTATCGATTTTTGGAAACGAAATAAAAACGAATAGGTGGCAAAATGAGTAATACTCAAAGGGGTGGAGTAAATGTCAAATAGCACCAAGTCCTGCGGCCCATACTCGTTAGGGCAGACAATGTCGAAGTAACAAATTCACGAAAAGCGAAAAAAGCTAGGAATCACGCCTAATCCAGAAATTCCGCGAACACTATCCCCAACTCAGACAGTAACACTAATGGAATTGCTGGCGCGTGGCGGGCCGAACAGCTCCCATCTCGCTATACGACCGCTATTGTTCTAGGAGAAAGCACGTCACTTCGAATGTATCGCGCCTCTTCACTGTGGACACCCAGCGAAGACGCGACGCGACGTAGCGTGATCGAGATGTAGGCTGATTATAACATCGCGTCGTGACGCGAATGAACTCTGAACGGGGTCTAACGAAACGCCCGCTCGTGACGCGCTGGCGTTGTATGAATAGAACCGCTGTGGGTGGCATCAGACAGCTGCTAGTGTAGAAACGATGCGTATCGATTTTGCAAGCCGCCACTCATGAACCCTGCCTGAGCGGAATATTGAAGATATCGAGCAGTTCAAAAGCTTTCGATGCCATTCTTGAAAACTGCCTCTTCAAAGCAGTAGCGTCGCAAAACTCTGAATTCGGTTGGCCCGTAGTTAAATTAATTCATTTATTCGAAATTATTCGATTTTCGATATTCATTCATTCGAAATAGAGAATCGAGTATATTCATTCATTCGTTCATTCGAAAATTTTGAAGTCGAATATATTCATTCATTCGTTTATTCGAAAAATTTATAGTCGAATATATTCATTCATTCGTTTGTTCGAAAAATTTGAAGTCGAATTTATTCATTCATTCGTTTATTCGAAAATTTTGAAGTCGAATATATTCATTCATTCATTCATTCGGTCCCGTTTAGTCAAAAAGCACAACTATAGTAATCAGGTACTCACTGATCTTGTTGGCGGCCACCTGTATGTTTCCGATCTCGACATATAGTAATGTCATCTACATACGCGACAACGCCGATATCCTGTGGCGGCTCCAGGCATATCCTCGAGGTACAGACTGAAGAGGCCTGGCGATACGACATCGCCTATGCGGGACTCCAGCAGCGATAGAAATACTATTGGAGACATGGTTCTGGAACATAACTCTGGCTCGCCTTCCCTTGATGAATACTGATATCCAGCGTTTCTGCCAAGGCGGTATTGATGATTCCAGTTGCTTGACAAAACTCCATGGTTTTCTGTGTCGAATGCCTTGGCGAGATCTAAGGCAACAGATACAGTTCTCTGTGGCTTCTTGGCATTGAACACATCCATGGCGAAGCTAGTAATTTCCAGCAGAGCTGTCGTGGTGGAGTGCAGCTTTTTGAATCCGTGCTGAAACACCTGGTTCTCATTGTGCTCTGCAAAGTCCTTCACGATCAGTTTTTCGGCTACTTTCGCAAAAAGGGACAGCAAACCAATGGGGTGATATCCCTTGACTTAGGTTAGGGCTTGCCAGGCTTGGGCAGCGGCACGAGGTTGGTTATTTTCTAATTCTGCAGGATAGTGCACGATCTGAACGAGGTGTTTATCAAGTCAGTGAGAAGCGGAAGGACTTCAGTTGGTAACTTCTTCAAGACAACAGGGCATATTCCGTCAGGACCAACAGCTTTAGAGTTCCACATATCCTTTATAACCTTCTCAACTTGCGTCATAGTGAACGCTTCGGCCAGGCTCATAAGCGGGAGGCGGCACAGCTCTCTTACAGCCCCTCTATTGCATTCGAGGCATGAAACTGCATTCGATTCTCCTCGTCGTGATCGAATGTTCAACGATCCACGTGCCGATGAAGCCCCGGAAAAGCATTTTCGACTAATCAAGGACATGAACAAAGAAACAACAGCAGCAGTTCGTACACCTGTCGGATCCACGTCAGCTTTCAAGGTGAAAACAGGAGTAAAGGCTCATTCAAAGCTGGTAGCTTCGACTTGAAGCGAAGCGACCAGCAATACTGCCGCGCTCTAAAATCGCTAGACGAAGCGATTTGAAATTGCTTCTTCTTCTTCTTATTTGCAGCCACGGAGAGGGGTTCTGTCATAGGTTCAGAAACTCGGCCACTAGCACAGGGTTCGTCCACAGATCCATTGTCTTCAATGAAGTCGGTCTCTTCGGGCAATGGAACAGGTGCGCAGTAGTATGCCCTTGACTACCGCAATCAGGGCACTCGTCAGATTTGCTGTTGTCAATCCTATGCAAATATGACATAAGCATGGGGGAGTGTCCACAGCGTAACAATGCGAGGGTGCACCTGGCACGCCTGCCAAGTTCCACCTCTGTCTCGCTGACCTTCGAAGGTGCGACTCCCAGGATGGAGTTTATGGCAACTCTGCTCAAATGTTCCTTCACGAATCGGGTATGCTCCGCGCGCAAGAGACGGAGGCGTTCTTGTTGCGCTTCGGTCCATCTCTGCACATCTATTTTCGACGGAGCATCGGCGAAAGGCTTTCTGATACGTCTCTCTCTCACCGGGTTCAGTACTCTTCGCGATGGATGATTCGGCTGTTTCACGATGTTAATGTACATTTGTTCGCCTGGAGTTGGCAGTGGTCTCTAACTGGCATCCATTTAGCTTCCATTTAGCTATCAGCTAGTAAGCTATTTGGCTGTATTTCTAAGATTATTGGACAGAAAGCACAAGAGCCCAAACAAATTCTAATCGGTCTCTATTTGGGTATGCTTGCATTTTCGGTGTTGGTGCTTCCAAATATTCTTATACTTTCCGACGTGCTCTACCTGGTGCTGTCTTGGACACATATAGCGATCTGTAGAGGCTCCCTGCAAGCCATCGCCTGGGGTGCGTGTTTAGTTTAAAGAGGTTCCTCGGAATCCGCCCCGGAATGGCCTCATCCAGTTGCGTGCTTGCATCTACCTGGGAATAGCCTCCGGTATTCGCTGTGTCAGGTGGTGTTTAGGTATTGCTAATCACAAATTTACAAGTGAAGCCGCATCGTTATGCACCTATCTTGATTCGTAGCCGGTAGTTTTCGACTCTGGGTACTTTATTCAGGAGCAAACCTGGTATGATATAGCTTCAACCGTTTCTGCCAAACCCTCCCTCCCACTTCCTCCTGATCTGCCTTGCTGTACCGGCGCATAGATGCTCCTTGTTGATGTGTTGTCATGTGCTCAAGTGGTTCATGTGCTTAGCTGATTTTTTTTGTGTGTTGTTTTTCTTTGTTTTTCTCCGTCACTTGATTTTTACCTTCTAATTTGTGTTGTTGTTGGCATGCCCGAAAGGGCGTATACAAATAAATAAATAAATAAAAATAATGTGTCGGGATCGGGATATACATGTGGCCGCCTCCAAGATCAATGAGTACCTGGACACACTGAAAAGCTTTTTCGACCGCAAAATGCTAAAGATCTCTGCATCCAAATCGTCGGTATCCGTACTCACAACGGATCCTTCGGAGCACAGCGCTCACCCGCATGTCGAGTGGGACGGAGATCGATTACCTGCTGTTCGCTTTCCCAAACTGCTCGGTCTGGTGCTCGATCCATCGCTCAAGTTTCATAAGAACACCGAGCAGAAGCAGGCCGTCGTCAAAGCGAAGCTTAATGTGCTCAGAGCCCTGGGCGGTACATCATGGGGCAGTAGCAAAGAAACCATTATTACGACGTATAAAGCGATTCTCCAGCCTGCACTAGAATACGGCGCACCAGTTTGGCAGCATCTAGTTTCGGAATCCTCTTAAGATGCAACGCATACAGAATGCGGCTCTTCGAATCGCCACCGGATGTGCAAGAAGTTCCCCAGTCGAGCACTTGCATGCGGAGACACGATTATTACCAGTAAAAGAACACTGTCAGCTCCAGGCCCAACAATTTTCATCAACATTGTCAAACAACCAAATCCACCCTCTTGGAGAGTGCTAAACCCCGTCAGAGAAAGAAAGATCAGAAAGCCATTCGCCGATGCTCCAAGCAAAGTCAATCTACAAAGATGGCACGATTCACAGCAAGAACGACTCCGTCTGTTGCGCGAGGAGCACACACAGTTCGTACGGTGTCATCTGGAAAAGGCGGCGGTAAATCCCATCCTGGGAGTGGTGCCGCCCCGGGTCTGCACATCCGAGTCTCAACTCGGAAGGAGGGCCAGATGCACCCTGGCATCGCTGCGCTGTGGTCACTCTACTATGCTTATGGCATATGTTAGCAAGATTGACAGCACCAAATCGGACGTTTGCCCAGAATGTGGATGCCACGGCCACGATACGGCACATTGACCACAATGGACCTATGGACGAATCCATTATTGGTCGCCCAGTTCCTCAACCTATGACAGTACCCTCGACGTGGCTGCAAAGAAGAACAAGAAGGAGTAGCAACTGTACTGGACTGACCGCCCAGTATAGTAGCGAGCACATCGCAAATAGGAGCAGGGTGCTGCCCAAATTTGCCGATCGTTCGAAACCGCATAATTCGCGTAAGTGAGTACGCGTGGCGTGATTTTTTCGGGCCAACAGTCCGAATAACCGCATATTTCCAGATATGGCGGACGAAGACATCGACAAACAAGTCGACGAAATGCTGGCTCAGGCGCAGGTCGAAGACGCTCGAGTGAAAACCTGCAGTCGCAAGTCACAATGCTGATGGAGTAAGTGCGAGTTCTGACTCAACAAGCGACACAGGTAAAATCCTCTATGGTGATTATCTTATCAGAGGTGAACTCCATGCTAACGCTATCCGAGCGGGTTTGTGGGAGCAGAGGCGATGCAGCCGATACTCGCGCAGCGACAACAAGTCGCGAAGAGGTTTTACGGGCAGTAGATAACATCTCTAATAGTAGCTGTTGTACTATCAGAGTGGAACTGTCTAAAATTGAGAAGTTGATGACCCAGCTTCTAAAATGGGAATGGTGCGATTGGAAACAGCTGATCGCGGAGCATACCGAGTTTTGCACTCAGGCAAGTTTTGATGATGAGTGCATACGCCGGTTAAGTCAGACTCTCAATGTAAGTTCAACTGAAGTCCTAAACGCAGTTGAGCAGCTGTTGGAGGAATGTCCAACTGAATCACCTGCGACAAAAACCACAAAGGAAAAAACCCCTCCGTAGAGGAATGTGGGGTAATGGTGATAATAATCAGCACGATTCTTTTCAGAGAGAAAAGCCTATGGATATCGATCCGGTTCAAAATGACGCAAAGACGAACTTCCAGAGCCGTCATGTAACAAGTCAGTGAGAACAAAGGATCTCGCACACAGAGCTCACACCATTCAATCCTGAGAACGGTCCGTTTGCTCGAAACCCGAATGATGGAAATCAGGAGTACCGCAACCCGATACCACCTGGCCCCAACTCAAATACGTACGATCCTTATTTGCAGCATTGGCAACGCAAGGGCAGGAACCCAGTCGAGCACACGGTAATGACGTCGCTACCGCAGGAGCCGAGAGGTGAGACAAATTCTCCGGGTTATCAAAACATGGTAGAAGCGGGGTGGGCGCCACGTTAGCAGCTATGGCACTACCTGGCGTACCCGCCTTTTCAAATGCGCTGGGAAAAGGATTTGAAAAATTCGTAACGTCTTTCAAAATCAAGTATGGTAGGCTCGGCTTAGACGATAGCATGCTGATCCATCTCATGGGCTCCAAATTACAAGACCACCCAAAAGCACTTATGGAAACATTGCCCCGTATGTGTAAAGAGGGTACCTTTGCATGCTTCGTAGATGCGCTCCGAGATAAATTCAAAATCAATTATGCGTCGAGACGCACGGCGGCCTACATTAAACTGAGACAGCTCAAAATGCGTTATTCAGTCACAGACTACTGCATCGGATTGGAAGAGCTAACGCGAAGTTGTACCCTGAGGCGAGGGAGAGGGACAAAGAACTTTCTATGATCTGCGCTGGGGAGCTGATTACACAGCTGACCGAATGGAAGGAGTACGTTCAGCTGTTCACCATGATGGAACAATCAAGCGAAGACGAAACGTATGAAAAGCTGAAAAACTTTGCGCAGAGCATTGAGAGAAGCCGTCAGGTTGCAAATGCCGTTCGATCATCTCTAAAACCGTTCGTCCCTGGCAGTCACAATGGTTTTAAGAAAAAGGATAGGATGCGTGAACGAGTTTCTTCACCAGAAACCTCAGAAGACAGAGGTAGAGGCCTGCATCGACAAGTGAATTCGGGCAATACGGTGAAAGAAATGACCTGCTCGTTCTGTAAGCAGCAAGGGCATTTCAAGAGAGACTGCTGGAAAAACAAAAATGTTCAAAATAGTAGAAGACAGACCAACCCAAAGTCATATTCAAATAATACTGAGAGTCCGTTTCCTCGTGCTGCCAGATATGCACAAACGGGGGATAACGAGTTTCAAACGGACACGACACTCGATCGGTGGAATTGCGGAGGAATCCGAACCGAGTCGAGCGATGATGAATTGGTAGGCAAGCAAACGATAGCCCAAGTGAAGATAATGGGAACTTCCAAGTTATCATTGCTGGATACCGGATCGCAAATAAGCATTATGTCGCTGAAACTTTTGTTGGAGGCACAGGATTCAGGATTCGACATAAACAGAAACATTGAAGAAATGCCTCTGTCAAACCAAGCACCTATCTATGACGCATCAGGAAACGTGATGGAATTCAAAGGCGCAATCCGTTTGAAAGTCAAGATTGGGAATTCGCCGCCTCCAGAAAGTCGCTATGTTTGTAAGAAAATCGAGCGATGACGTGTTAGTATTTGGCACTAACGCACTGGAGAAGTTCAAATTGTTTTTGAAGCCAGAAGGTCAGGCACGTAAGAGATCGGAGAAGAAAGCCGGTAGTCATGATATGGGAAAGAAGCAGATCAAGAGTAAGGTCTCAGAAGGGAGCACCAAGGCAATACATGCCCCCATTGTCGCGCGTCGGGTTTACACTCGCCCTGAAAGACGAATCCCGCCGAGAATTCTATGACTAGACGAAAGAAAAACTGGACATCTTGGACAAGTCGGAATTGATTCCGAATACAGTAAGCCAGAGGAATCGGCCCGTGCATAAGCTACCGGTCACAAACCGGTTACAGACTAAAAGGGTTAAATGAAAACCATACGCGCATGAAACGCTTCTACGACAAAGCCAAAAAGGTCACGGAGCGACCTCTCGCTGTAGGGAGAGAGGGTATATGCGCGTGCCGTTAGAGAAAGCTACCGGAAGCCGCCCAAAATTAGTGAATGAATGGAGTGGACCATATAGGGTAGTGAAATCGGGCAAACACAGTGTGCTTACCACGAACATAGCTGGTGGTAGTGAACCGCTACGTAAGAAGCGTGACCCCATAAGAAGGCTGCGAAGGGAAGTCGGTGGTAAACCGGTACAGTTGGTCAGAGACCAACAAACGGGGAGACAGACCCAAACAGAATTGTTATCTCCTTCCTAAAACAATTTGTTTCAGTGTTGGACTCGGATCGGCTCAAGAAGAACCCCTGCACCTGTTTCAACCGTGTACGTGTAACAGATTGCGCACCAGGGCACAAACGTCGTTAACTAGTTCGCTATCAGACCTCGCTCGATCGACGCCTGGAAACAACAAGTTCGATCTGGCAAACGCCGCAACAATAGCTACCGAACCGTTCTGGGCTGACAGATGCGAAGAAGGTGAAATTCGAGCAGAAGGATCGAAGCACCTGACTATTCTGGCCCTGTCTGACGATATAGCCGCTCATCGTTCGAGTTGCAATGCATTCAGCACTGCTTGGAGTTGGAGTGCCGGACAGGAAGAGAGGACAATGCATCCACCGGTGTTTCCAGTTCTCCCAGGATACTTCATCGAATCGTACTACACTCTAGCTGTCGAGCGACTCGATGAGATTCCGCAGAACAATGACGACTCTGCGATGAACCCCCCATCCCTTCCCACCTTTACAACTTCGAAGAAACTGAAATGCACTGTTGAGGACGAGCCAACCACCGACAAGAAAGACAACAACAAGCCAGCCAAGAGAAGAGAGAAGATCAATCGACCACAAGTTACCTATTTACGTTCGCGACGCAGACGCCGTAAGAAAAACCACTTCGCACTCAATAAAGCAGATCGTTGACGTGAAGAACAAGCAGTTCGCCCGGAGTCGAAGCTCCTCGAGCAGGGGCGTGTGAAGGCGGCTATCAGCCCGATAAGACTTGTTGTTTGTTATTGTTTAATAGCCCACCATATAAAAGGGCCATGTGGTATGGAATGAATGATTCTGTGCTCAATCTACTCTCCACAGCGGCAGCTACTATATATATATATATATATACAGGCCATAAAACGGCCAAAGTCTCACCGTCGACTGCGTACCACGCGCTGCGCGATCGCACGCGCGTCGGAAGCAGACGAGTTTGTACCGCCGCGCGGAGCGCCGAAACAGTAGCGCGGCGGCCGGAACGGGTCGCGCGGCGGCCAAAACTCGTCTGCTTCCGACGCGCGTGCGGTCGCGCAGCGCGTGGTACGCAGTCGACGGTGAGACTTTGGCCGTTTATGACCTGGGTATATGAGCTCAGTATATATATATATATCAGTTACAGCTATATATATATATATATATATATATATATATATATATATATATATATATATATATATATATATATATATATATATATATATATATATATATATATATAAGAAAAAGCTGAAAAATCAACTTGTCACGGCGATTCAATATTCCAGATGCAAGCTAGAAGGTTTTTCGTCTTATTTTGTATTCGGCGTGGATGATATCTTATCCTATTCTATTCTCTACCGCGACCTAACCATTTATTATATCGTATGGCAAAGGAAGCTATTCATCGATCTAACATTTGTTGATCAATCTTACCTGTGCCAGTGACCATTTATTGCACTAGAATTTCATTAATTCGGTCAATAGAGACCACCGACAATATCCGGCTGCTAATACCGAACACAAACACTACATTGCCCCATATATTTTTATCAAAAGCGCTGTATCACTTCTACTGTTAGCTGTATTTCCATAACCATGTTTCGAAACAAGCCGGCTTTTTATTCGGGTAGTCGCACCGGTGATTGTTCACAGTTATCTTTCTCAACTGATGTTATGCGAGAATTATCATCGATTATTAAGCTCAACTACCCCTTGTTTTCAACTACTTTGGATACTTGCCTTGTAGTTACAAGCCGTATTGAACTTCGCGCTCAACCCCATTAAATCTTTTTCAACTTAATCGGCGCAAATGAAAAGTTATTCCGAGGAATAGTATCTCACAAAATCATATTCTAGGATATTCAGTGGTATATAGCACGAGGCACATTTAGTATTAGTATAGTACATTAGTAAAAATGAGGTGCGTGGTGATGCTATGTGGCGATGAATTCTCTGTTTGGGCCAGCCCGCTTTTCGTCCCGCCGCCTCGCTGCTACTTGGTTGCTCTCGATGGAAGTAGCTGCTTACTTCATGTGACTTTGGTATGTCGAGGTGCGAGCGGTAAAAGGGTCTACTGAATGTATTGCGGTCCTTACTGGCGGTTGGAGCCACCACTGGTATCAACTACTCCATGTCCACCCATGATACCTACCTATCCGAGAACTATCATACCGTGTGCCTGGTGGGCCTACCCTGACGCGCTTTCGCATTCGAATGCTGTATCCCTTGTAATAGATATTTCGCTTCATCAGAATCAGAGTGTTTTCTGTCTTCACACCTCAGCTTTCCTTTTGATCGGCGTATCTCACAAAAACAGTATCTTTTCTATGCTCAGAACTATAGCACAATTAAACTCCCCGTTTCACAAATGTGTTCGGTTTCTTTCAGCCCGGAGATTGCCTAGTTTGGATTGTTTTGATGCACTTCCTCTTTTTCTCTTTGTGTTATGAGTAGTTTTCTTTTTCACGTGTGAGCCCAGGTTCCCTATTCTCAGGTGTTTTGTAGCACGTCAACACTGACGTATAAATAAACAAATAAACAAACAAATATATATATATATATATATATATATATATATATATATATATATATATATATATATATATATATATATATATATATATATATATATATATATATATATATATATATATATATATATATATATATATATATATATATATATATATATATATATATATATATATATTAAAAAGAAAGTGGTGTTTTTAGAGGTAGATGGATGGGGATGAACTGAGAGTGCCATCCACTGGAGTGTTTGAAATTATGTGAGAGGGAAGAGAGGACAGAACAAGAGTAGAGACTCCGCCTCCTTGTGATAACCTAGGAGTGTGATATGCAGTATAGCCCGGGATGTTTGGATGTCTAGAGGTAGCAGAGGGAGAGAGTTTGGTTTCCTGAACCATGATAACATCCGGGTGATGAGTACGGGCAAAGAGAGATAATTCAGAAAGCTTGGCGCGAAGGCCGTTGAGGTTAATATGCACAATAGAGATGGAGCGGTTGATAGATGAGGAATTGGAGTTACTGGAGGCGGAGCACACAATACAATGGAAGGAAGAATCGTGGTGCCTCACAGAACTGAGACCCGAACAAGAGAAGTGCACCCACCTTTGGCATCCAGAACATTGGACGCTGGTTCCATTCCAAGTGACATCTCTGTCGCATGTGGCACGTAGTTTTTCTTCTTCTTGGTCCTGGATTCCTTTCGATGCCGGCCATTTGTAGAAGAATCCTCAGGAGAGCTCCAGCCAGCACCTCTCCCATGACAAAAACCCTCTCGGCGGAGGGATTGGCGTCGGTTTGCACGGAGGTGATCTTCTTTCCTCCACACTGCCACGGCACGAACGTACGACATCTCGGCAGCGTTTGAAATTGCTCCGTTCAGCGATTCCAAATCGTCGAGCGACTTGGGATCGCTCGTGGGGAGACAAATCCGCGGAAAACATGACAGACTTCTGCGGACAATGCCGCGAGATTGAGTGTGGAGTCTGCAATTTCGCTCTCCCTTGTCACCCAGGAGTACGCCCACGACATCGTGCTATTCACTGACAATGAGAGCAACTCACAACTGCAAAGGATTGTGAACCTCGTTTCGAGGTATGCCGCAGTCTACGGACTTCGTCTTCGTCCCGGCAAGTGAAAGCAGATGTGGGTCTGCCAAAGGCCTTCAGCGGAAGTTTCCTATGTGGACGAACAACGTATCGAACATGTAGATGATTTCTCTTATTTGGGCTGTTTGCAGAAAATCCATGGTACAGTCGGCACGGATCGTACTGAAACTGTGGGTTCCTTATTGTCGTTGACGCAAACCCGGTGTGCATATGTTATCACATACGTGCACAGTTTGCGCCAGCGTATAATAAGGAACGCAAGGTACCAGAAGGATTCGTGCCGACTGTAGTTATGCAACGGATATTCAACACCGACGTGCAAAAGCTACATCTGCATTCAGTTCTCTAACCCCGTGTTTGTAATCTACCCCCATCGCAAAGGAAGTCAAGTTGCGGGTCTACTTGTCCGCTATTCGCCCTATCATGCTGTACGGAGCGGAGACGTGGACAGCACCGAAGACGCAGATGGAAAGGTTGGACTGTGCATACAGAGAGAGCTTTCTGAGCGTTTGCTTGGATATTTCTGGCCACGATCATGTCATAATAAAGAACTTTAGAAGGAAAACGATGCAGTACATCAACGCTTGACGACGGATGTGTCTGCATCTCCCAACACCTACTCAAGCGGGAACGGAAGGTCGACTTTGACTGTTTGAGCATACGTAAGAAGAACGCCAGATCGTCTTGTGCAACACACTGTAGGTATTTTGAAAATCCTGTCTAGAAACGGCCAGCTGGACGTAGGCGAAGGTTCAGGACGGATGTGGAAGGAGAGGATTTGAAGTCACTTGGCATCGGAAGACAGTTCAGGCGCAGTATTCTACTTTGCAGGAAATTGAATAATGCCAGATGGATGGTGTTCAAATTGTAGCTGAAGACCGTGACAAGTGGACACGGCTGACTACTAGGACAGCACACCTCGGTGAAGAGGCGGACTGAGGATTTGTCCATACGTGGCGAGAGCGCGCGATCCCGCTGTTGTGCGCCTCTCACCGCTCCTCAACGCTGGAGTAACCCAGGTCCGCAATCATGCACTGGCAAACACCCCCAGCTCGTTTTGATTCGACTGAAAATCTTTGCCCGGGTGACAAATCGCTCGAATCGGCGCAACGGTTGACCATTTCCTAAGGTTTGCGTATTCTGTGTTGGGGCTATGGGGTACAACAGCAATAGTTTTGCGGCAGGTTCAATGCCTCCTACTTTAGGGATTGATCAGTAAGCTCGAAACTTCCTGCTTCCTTGAGCTGGCGAAAACGCTCGATAGCGAGCGGGCGTGAACGCGCGAGGAGAGCGCGTGAGCGGCTAGCTAAATGTGTGCCCTTGATGAACATAGATTTTGCGTGATCGCACGCTCTCGCACGTATGGACGATGCCTGGCAGCGCCAGGCGGAAGCCAACCGAATAAGTAAAGTAGGTCAATAGATCGACTCGAGATTTCAGTTATCGCATAATTTTTCCATTTTGCATATTCAAAGACGTTTTTAATGAATTATTCGAATAAATCATCCATTTCATAAAGTATTCATCACAGTACAATGGTCAGTGTTTCCGACAGATATTCAAGTTGGTTTGGATATACACAAACAGATCTACAGCCAAATAATTCAAAATTTCCGGATGATAACGACAGATGATAAGAAAACCCACCAACGAATATGGGGATTCCAACACCACCTTGCAAAAATGCGGTACACCTTCGACTCATACAACAGCTGCGGATGGCGAGCCTGAAAAGAGAGTTTAACAAATCCAATAGAAAAGCAGTTCATCAAAGAAAGCAGTGATTTCATAGAATACACTATCAAGAGTCGAAAATACACAGCGACATTGGGTGCACAAAAAAATTATGTTGAGCGACAGTTCCTTTCAACGCCAAATTCTTCTTCTTCTTTGCAGCCACAGAGAGGGGTTCCTGTCACAGGCTCAGAAACTCGGCCACTAGCGTAGGGTTCGTCCACAGATCCATTGTCGTTAATGTAGTCGGTCTTTTGGGCAATTGAACAGGTGCGCAGTAGTATGCCCTTGACTACCTCAATCAGGGCACTTCGTCAGGTTTGCTGTTATCAATCCTATTTATTTATTTATTTAATACGTCCAAAAGAACGCGCTTCAACTAGAACACAGGTTGAACATTCGATGTCTAGCCATTTTCGGGAAAACAAAATCAATAAACAAGAACCAAGAACCTATGCAAATATGACATAAGCATGGGGGAGTGTCCACAGCGTAACGATGCAAGGGTTCACCTGGCACGCTTGCCAAGTTCCATCTCGGTCTCGCTGACCTTCGGAGGTGCGACTCCCAGGAGGGAGTTTATGGCAACTCTGCTCAAGTGTTCCTTCACGAATCGGGTATGCTCCGCGCTCAAGAAACTGAGCAGGGATGTGCGGAATAGAAATTTGGCAATTCGCTCGTCGTTCACCGAAACCCTCGTTAGTCGGTAATCGTTAGTCGTTAAAAATCTAGGCTCTGAAAATGAGCACAGTTGAGGCACAAAGAAGTCCTTATAAATGAAAAAAAGAAGGAACGCATGAAGAGATGTATGTTCTCCAAAACATTCATGGCCATTACACACAAAACATTCTTCGTCAGAAAACCCAGATAAAGCTGCAAATCAACATATGCATCATAAAAAAATATGAACGAAAACCTAATACTCGAAAGCGTGTGTTTATCGATTTTTGATTTGATTGATTGATTTGATTTATTACACGGTAGAACCGTGTCAAAGACAACAACAGAATAATAAAAGCACTAAAATCAGTCGAACAACAATAAACAAATGGATCAACTGACTATTAGGCATACATCGGCACCATCAAGAAAAGAGATCTTACAAACATTACTCCTGGGACAACAGATAACACTCAAGTGTCTTTTTGAATTCACTTAGTTTCCCCACTATCAAACCTGACCGAAGTAGTTTATTGAATTCAGACCCCGCTCTATTGACAAAGAAGTGCTGTCTTACGTTCCGCCTGGCCCCAATGAGGCCCAATTTCACCGGTGCTCCCCTAGTGGTTGATGGTCTAAGGTTGAACAGCCGGCTAGCCTTGATACCAGCACTCCCATGAATGATCTTATACATCATTATCATATCAAACCTTCTTCTCCTGCGCTCTAGAGTGGTTAGGCCCAGTTTGGCGTTTCTGGTGACATGACACACGTTGCGATTCGTCTGAAACCACGATGTCCGGAAGTAAACTCTACGTGTAAAAGTATTCTGGACTTTCTCAAGCGCGTCGATGGATCCTTTTTGTATGGATTAAAAACTACCGTACCATACTCCATTAGTGGACGTACGTACGTTTTGATACACATCGGTCAGCACATTTGCATTAGTAGCTGATAGTGCTCGAAACGCGCAGTGCATCATCCTATTAGCCGTGGACGCAACCTGGAGGCACCTGGATTTTTGTTCTTTTTAAGGTGAAAGCAAGCAATATGGGAAACCGAGGAAGTCTTGAACTCGTCGAATTTTCAGGTGCAGAATTTGCCGTTCAGCGCTACATGCTGTTATATGCATGAGGTCTACCCAAAGGTGACAACACGCAGAACTGCATCGACTTTGCACGAATTTTTCCTTTGCTCAGCGTCGCGAGTCAAGCGTCTAGCGCGCGTGCTTTGGACCTTGTTTTCATAATGGGTGAAAGGTCGGCAGAAATTAGCACCCAAATCGAAATTTAATCCACTGAGGGTCCCATCACCACTATATAGAAATCCCATATCTCCAAGTATTAAATGCTCAGTGCTAATATTAGATTATTTATTTTTCGGCTTATGGTGGTGTAAAAAGCAATAAGTACTGTCCTCTGGAAAAATCTCAGCTGGAGCCGGTCAGGGTCGGAACTGGTTCAGTGAGCCTATCATAAAATCGTGCGACCGGCACGAAGTCGCATAAATGCTGAGCCATAGATTGCGCGACGTTCGGTTGCGGTCATAATGTGAGGGTTCCAGAACTGCGAAGCAAAGTCAGTAAAACATAATAAATACTGATAGCTATGGTTATTTTGTATCATCCACCTCGAACAACCATCAGGGAAGTATGTATCAATCCTGATGTAATCCATGGGTTGGACCGCCATGGAATACGAAAATATTTTTCATTTCGGTAGACGTTAGTCGTAAAACCCAAAAGCCCGTTAGTCGTTAAATTCGTTAGTCGTTAGTCGTAATTGCGCACATCCCTGAAACGGAGGCGTTCTTCGTCTGCTTCGGTCTATCTCTGCACATCTACTTTCGACGGAGCATCGGCGAAAGGCTTTCTGATACATCTCTCTCTCACCGGGTTTAGTACCCATCGCGACGGGTGATTCGGCTGCTTCACGATGTTAATGTACATTTGTTCGCCTGGAGTTGGCAGTGGTCTCTAACTGGTATAATGCGAGCTTCGGCGTGTGAGTGCTCAATTGGAGAGCTTTTAGAACAGCCTGTTGCAATCGCATAGCACAAACGCGCTGCAGCTTGGACCAAGAGGTGTCCGACACGATGTGCTGCTAGACTGGCGCAGCATACCCAAGGCGGGTTGCACAATAGCCTTATACGTGGTCAGGATCGTTTCTTTATTGCATCCCCAGGACGTTCCACCGAGAGCATGCAGGAGGTTGAGTCTTGTTTTCACTGTGGCTTGCTTCTGCTCAGTGTTCTTATAAAACCTTAACGAAGGATCCAACACGAGTCCAAGTAATTTGGGGAATCGGGTGGCCTGCAATTGAGTTTCGTCCCATTTCACCATAGGATGGGCACTGTGCTCTGCATTATCAGTGGAAAAGACGGTGACGGATGATTTGGAGGCAGAGACTGTGAGCATTTTGCGATCGATGAAACATTTCAACTCGATCAAAGAGTCTTACTGGCGGCTACATTCATGTCGCGATCTCGGCACAGAATAATAATATGCAACTATCTTGATGTCTTGAGGGGAACGGGCAGATCTTCTAGATATGAACTGGAAAAAGCAGGCTCCTTGAGGGGCACCAGCGGCGATGGGGATGCTATTGGAAACACGTCCTTGGAATAGCATATTTGCACGACGTCCTTTAGTGAAGACAGTTATCCAATGCTTCTGCCAAGGCTTAATGGTAGACTTCAACAGACTCTCTGATAGTATGCCTAAATTGACAGTATCAAATCCCTTTGTCAAGTCGAGGGCCACACCAACAGTGCGTTGGGGTTTCTTGGCATTGAAGCCGTCCAGAACATATCTCACAATTTCCAACAAGGCCGTAGTGGTGGAATGTAATTTACAGAAACCATGTTGGTGCTGCTGTTGGCTGTTATGCTCGGCGAGCTCCTCCACAACCAGTTTTTCGGCAATTTTGGCGATGGGTGAGAGCAGACTGATCGGCCGGTACCCTTTAGCCGTGGATGGTGACTTTCCCGGCTTCGGCAGTGGAATAACACGAACCACTTTCCAATTTTGGGGTAAAGTACATGTACGAAACGATGTATTTATGACGTCAGCAAGAAGGGGCAGTAGTTCACTGGGCAGTCTCTTCAGGACTGCAGGGCTCAAACCGTCTGGCCCTATTGTCTTCGAGTTGCTCATCTCCTTTATCACCTTCTCGACCTGTGCAGGCGTGACTGCATCATCTACATCCATGAGAGGCAATTTACAGAGTTCCCGTACAGTTATTCTATTCTGCTTCTCTCTGTTGGTTCTAGTGATAAAGAAATGCTTCCCAAGAGCATTTGCGGCCTCCTTCCCTGATTTGAAAACTCCACCTTCAAATTCAATCGTGGAATTGTTGGCGGAGGTGAACTTTCCGGAGATCCTTTTCAAGGCATTTCAGGCTTTGGATTCTTGCAATTTTTCAAGCTTTGTCGATCCAGGACAAGGGGGCCTCGCTACAAATTAAGAATAAATAGACCAAAAACTAACTATGTTGCACACTCTTTCTGCGTCAGGGCAGCGTTGGCCTACAATACGCTTATGAGTTCGATTCGCGAAACGATGGAGTTTTCAGGCTTCAAGCGGTTCGCTAAATCCAAGCTACTCAACAGCGTTGTTTCTTGAGTTGTGTGTTCCAACTTTCCTAGAAAGCATGTTTTAATCTGTGACGACTTGAACGTTTCGCTTGTATCCATTGCACCTAGTTATTACTTTTCCTCACGATCGTCTTATGCGTCGTAATAAATCAATCAATCAAATCAAAAAGGCCTTCCTCGTTGCTGCTGCATCATTTCTGAAGTTCATCTTCTCAGTGAACTTTTCCCAAGTTTCCTTCTTGTGCCTGTCAAGGTCCTTCCTGATCTCATCATCCAGCGTAGCGATGTCTGGGTCAAGATTATCTGCCGCTCTCTTTGCGTCCCTTGTCCTTATCTTCTGCAATGTTTCCCTGGTGACATTGGGAAAGAAGGTCTTTACGCGGCCTTCAGGGATCGCAGCTTTCATAGCCTTCAAGATGGCATCAGATAGGTGGCGCTCCTTCTGGTGTACATCGCCATTCCACGGATAATCAGCCGCTTGGCGGAGCGCAACCTCCCTGAACAGGCTCCAGTCTGCACGGCCTAAATTAAGATAAGAATGGTGACGAACACCTGTATAGGGAGCAAGAGATTTAGAGAGATCAATATCGACAAAGACAGGAATGTGATCACTGGGAAGAGTTGTGGATGTTGACCAAGAGCAAGCACTAGAGAGATTGGAAGAGACGAGGGAGATGTCTGGGCTAGATGATCGGCCGTTGGCAGGGAGACGAGTGGGCTGATAATCGTTTAGAATGACCAGGTCGCACTCCTCCGCCCATTCTTCGACATCATTTCCTCTAGCATCAGAACTGTGTGAGCAGAACGTGTGGGCATTGAAGTCACCCGAAAGGCAATCGAGGGAGAAAGAGAGCAGTCGTAAAGCTGCTTGAGGAGTGGGTTGTAGTTTGGTGGACAGGATCTAGGAGGAGGAATGTATATATTAAAAGAGAAATTGGAGTTTTCAGAGGAATATGGATGGAGATGTACTGAGAGTACCATCCTCTGGAGTATTTGGGATTAAGTGAGAGGGAAGGGAGGATAAAATAAAAGTAGAGACTCCGCCTCCTTGAGATGATCTAGCAGTATGATATGCAATATAGCCCGGGATGTTTGGATGCCAAGAGGTAGCAGAGGGACAGAGTTTGGTTCTGAACTATGATAACATCCGAGTGATGAGTACGAGCAAAGAGAGATAATTCAGAAAGCTTGGCTCGAAGGCCGTTTAGATTGATGTGTACAATAGATAGGAGGCGGTCGGTCGATGAGAAATTTTGGGTTACTGGAGGCGGATCACACAATACAACGAAAGGAAGAATCGTGGTGCTCACAGAACTGAGACCCGAACAAGAGAAGTGCACTCCACCTTTGGCATCCAGAACATTGGACGCTGGTTCCACTTCTTCTTCTTCTTTGCAGCCACGTCGAGGGTACTGTCATATAGGTTGAGGAACTGGGCGACCAATAATGGATTCGTCCATAGGTCCATTGTGGTCAGCGTGGTTGGTCTTTCCGGACAATCAAACAAATGTGCCGTATCGTGGCCGTGGCATCCACATTCTGGGCAAACGTCCGATTTGGTGCTGTCAATCTTGCTAACATATGCCATAAGCATAGTAGAGTGACCACAGCGCAGCGATGCCAGGGTGCATCTGGCCCCCCTTCCGAGTTGAGACTCGGATGTGCAGACCCGGGGCGGCACCACTCCCAGGATGGGATTTACCGCCGCCTTTTCCAGATGACACCGTACGAACTGTATGTGCTCCTCGCGCAACAGACGGAGTCGTTCTTGCTGTGAATCGTGCCATCTTTGTAGATTGACTTTGCTTGGAGCATCGGCGAATGGCTTTCTGATCTTTCTTTCTCTGACTGGGTTTAGCACTCTCCGAGAGGGGTGATTTGGTTGTTTGACAATGTTGATGAAAAATTGTTGGGCCTGGAGCTGACAGTGTTCTTTTACTGGCAATAATCGTGTCTCCGCATGCAAGTGCTCGACTGGGGAACTTCTAGCACATCCGGTGGCGATTCGAAGAGCCGCATTCTGTATGCGTTGCATCTTAGTCCAAGAGGATTCCGAAACTAGATGCTGCCAAACTGGTGCGCCGTGGATGTCCACGGGGTGAGGTGTGGGGCAGTCTGAGCTCCGACCGGAGACCGAATGTACCATTCTAATTTTTTCATGGTTCCCTCTTCAAATTATGGATATTTCAAAATAGATTGTTCCTCTCCTTGAAATTTTACAAAAAAACAGACCAAATAGCGCTACTGGAGGGCCAAGTCGGCGAAAATTTGACCTTACAACGCTTCAGGGGCTGGGAAAATCATCGAAAATCCGCTCCTGGAGGGGGAGTCTGAGTGAAATCGGTATTGTCCACACCTCGTACCGTGCCCTGCTTATTAGTTCCACGCCCACCAACTATCTATCAGTACCATCAAACAACCCAATCACCCATCTTGGCGAGCGCCTAACAGATATGGTTACGGTAGCCCAACCTTCCATTGATCGGTATGAGCATTGTATTGCCGCAGCGGCATCTGACGTATATATATAACCGCTTATTATTCATTTCGTAAATAGCATTTAGGTCAACTTCTTCCTACTTCCAAGTGGTCCTCGGATTACCATGGTGCTGCTGCCGAGATGTCGTACGTTCGTGCCGTGGCAGTTTGGAGGAAAGAAGACCACCTCCGTGCAAACCGACGTCAACCCCTTCGCGAAGAGGGTTTTGTCATGGGAGAGGTGCTGGCTGGTCGCAGCTCTCCTTAAGATTCTACTACAAATGGCCGGCGTCGAGAGGAATCTAGGACCCGCGAAGAAGTACTTATGCGCCACATGCGGCAAGGATGTTACCTGGAGAAATACCAGCGTCCAGTGCTTCGGATGCCAAAGGTGGGTGCATCTCTCCTGTTCGGGTCTCGTTCTGTGAGGCATCACGACTCTTCCTTCCGTTGTGTTCTGTGATCTGCCCCCAGCAACTCTGGTTCCTCATTCACCAACCGCCCCCTCTCTATTGGACATATCAACCTCAACGGCCTTCGGAACCAAGCTGTCTGAACTCTCTCTTTTCGCACGTACTCATCATCCTGATATCATTATAGTTCAGGAAACCAAGCTGTCTCCTTCCGCTAACGCTCGTCACCCTAACATTCCTGGCTACACTGCTTATCACGCTCCAAGGTCATCTCTCGGTGGAGGAGTTTCTACTTTCGTATTATCAAATATACCCTCTCATCTCATACTGAACACCCCCAAGGACGGTATTCTCGTGTACCTACCTATCCATCTCCCTCTTAAAACACCCATATCTCTTTTCAACATATATTAGGTCTAGAAGTTAATTTCCGCGTTTTTGTTGTTATTGATATTTTGTAAAAATAAAATTATTTTTATATAACGAATTTTATGTTATAATGCTCACTGTATTATCAGCTTTCTATTGATATATAACTTGCTTCACGTACCTTATAAAAAGTATTATTTTAGTTTCAGAATATGTCAACTTTTTGTGCCGGAAAAACGCCATTTGCGGAAGCTCTCCTTTTCCTTTTTCATCTCAAGAAGAAAGCCACTGACGCGCACCAAATGCTTGCCCAAGCTTACGGGGATGCTGCTCCATCCATAAGAACCTGCCAAGAATGGTTTCAGCGTTTCAAATCGGGTGATTTTGACGTTAAGGACAAAGATCGACCAGGACAGCCAAAAAGTTCGAAGACGAAGAACTTCAGGCTTTGTTGGATCAAGATTCGGCTCAAACGCAAGAACAGCTCGCGGCATCTCTCGGCGTCACCCAAAAGCAATTTCTATTCGATTGAAGGCAATGGGGAAGATTCAAAAAGGAAGGAAAATGGATCCCCTATGAGCTCTCAGAACGCAACAAAGAGCAGAGAAAAACAACTTCACAAATCTTGTTGGACCGATTCCAAAGAAAGTCTTTTTACACCGCATCATAACTGGCGATGAAAAAGTGGGTGTACTACGACAACTGAAGCGAAGAAAATCGTGGGTTAGTCCTGGTGAAACAACAACTTCGACCGCAAAACCAAACATCCACGGGAAGAAGGTCTTACTGTGCATATGGTGGGATCAACGCGGTATACTGTACTATGAACTTCTTCAACCTGGCGAAACAGTTACTGCGAATCGCTATCAACATCAACTAGCGCAATTGCGGCATGAAATCGAAGCAAAGAGACCAGAATGGGCGAGTCGACACGAAAGTCATATTGCTTCATGATAACGCTCGACCTCATGTTGCTCGAACGGTAAAGGATACGCTAAAAGAGTTCAAATGGGAAGTCTTACCGCACCCGCCGTACTCTCCAGACATCGCCCCGTCGGATTATCACCTTTTCCGGTCAATGGCGCATGGTCTAGCGGAGCAGCGCTTTCAAGATCGTCAAGATGTCAAAAATGGCTCGATGAATGGGTGGAGGCCAAACCAGAAAAAATTTTATTATGATGGAATCCATAAGTTACCCAAACTCTGGGAAATGGTTGTTATTAATGACGGAAATTATTTTGAATAAAAATTTTGTTTAAGTATGTCCAGTTTTCAATAGTGTAAAAAAGCGTAAAAAACGCGGAAATTAACTTCTAGACCTAATATATCCCTCCTGCCACATCCTGTCCCCAATCTTACGACCCTACTCCCTCACTCAAGCAGTTGTGCGGACTGCTCCTCACCCTCTGTTGTGTTTGCAGGCGATTTTAATGCTCATACATTCTGCTCATCGCTTGACACTGACGCTAAAGGAAAAGACGTCGAAAAATGGGCGGAGGAGTGCGATCTGGTCATCCTCAACGATGATCAGCCCACTCGACTCCCGACCAACGGCCGATCCTCTAGTCCAGACGTCTCTCTTGTAACATTTAATCTCTAGCGCCTGCTCTTGGTCGACCACTACAACTCTGTCCAGTGATCATATTCCCATCTTTGTCCATATCGATCTCTAATTCCTCTTGCTCCTTATTCAGGAATCCGCAAAAGATCTTATCTTAATATTTGCCTTGCAGACTGGCGCTTGTTCAGGAGGTGGCACTTCGCCATGTGGCTGACTACCCATGGAATTGCACCAGAGAGAACGTCACTTGACCGACGCGATTCGCAAGGCCATGAAAGCAGCCATTCCGGAGGGCCAAGTTAAGACCTTTCTATCCCAATGTCACCAGGGAAATCTTGGAGAAGATAAGGACAAGGGATGCAAAGAGAGTCGCAGATCACCTGGATCCGACCATTGCTGAGCTGGATAGCGAGATTAAGCGAGATCTGGACAAACACAGGAAGGAGTGTTGGGAGAAATTCACGGAGAAGATGAATTTCAAGAGTGACGGAGCATCAACTTGGAAAGTTCTAAAGATCTCAGGCAAGAGCACCTCCACCAACTACTCTACGATCGAGTTCGAGAATGGAGTCTTCAAATCGGGAAAGGAGGATGCAACTGCTCTCGGAAAGAATTTTTCATCAGGCTAAGAGAGGGAAACAGGATCGAGTGACTGTAAGAGAGCTCTGTAAGTTACCACTATGAATGAAGCAGAAGCTGTAACGCTCGCGCACATTGAAAAGGTGGTTAAAGAGATGCGCAACTCGAAGGCTGTAGGGCCGGATGGCATTAGTCCGGCGGTATTGAAGAAACTGCCGAGTGAGATTATGCCAATCCTGGCTGACGTCATCAACACCTCATTTCGCACGTGCATCCTACCCCAAGACTGGAAAATGGCAAGCGTCATTCCGTTGCCCAAGCCTGGTAAATCGCCATCCACAGCAAGGGATACAGGCCAATAAGTCTTTTACCACCAATTGTCAAGGTCGCAGAGAACCTGGTCGTGAAGGAGCTTGCCGGGCATAATAACAAACAGCAGCACCAACATGGATTCCGCAAATTACATTCTACCACCACGGCGCTTCTGGAGATTGTGAGCTATGTTTTGGATGGCTATAAACCTCAACGCACTGTTGGAGTAGCCCTGACCTCACGAAAGCTTTTGATTCTGTCAACTTGGGCATAGTGTCTGAGAAGCTATTGAGGTCCACTATCCTCCTTGGCATAAGCGATGGATAACCGCACTCATCAAAGGGCGCCGAGCAAACGTGCTATTCCAGGGACATGTCTCTAGTAGTGTCCCGATCGCTGCCGGTGTCCCTCAAGGAGCAGCCATATCGCCTGCTCTGTTCAGCCTTTACCTTGAAGATTTGCCCGTCCGTCCGCGACATCAAAGTCGTTGCGTACGCGGATGACATCACCATCTTGTGCCGGGACAGAGACATTAATGTAGCTGCACGCAAGATCAATAGCTACCTAATCGTCCTGAAGAGCTTTCTCGATGATATGATGCTAACTGTCTCTGCCGCTATATCATCTGTGTCTGTTTTCTCCACTGACCCTAAGGAACACTGTGCTCACCCGTTGTGAACTGGGAAGACGCTCGTCTGCCCGCCGCACGTTTCCCGGAAGCTGCTTGGTCTAGTATTGGATCCTTCGCTGAAGTTCCGTAAAACACTGAGCAGAAACAGGCTACAGTGAGAGCTGAGCTCAACGTCTTACTAGCTCCGGGAGGTACGTCGTAGGGAAGCAGTAAGGCCCCGGTCATAGTTGGATGAGCCGACGTCTCCAGCCCGGTCGATACACACAGAATGCATTGGAAATGGGATGCAAAAATCACTCGGTGTATCCCCCCGCACCCCCCAACACCCACCCGGTCGATACGTATGAACAACATGGTGAGGTGAAGCTGAGAAAATCACTCGGTGTATCCCTCCAACACCCCCCAACACCCACCCGGTCGATACGTATGTTTAAAATGATGGAGTGAAGTTGAGAAAATCACTCGATGTATCCGACGCGGTCGATATCCATGCAATACGTGGATGACGGCGGATGAGAAAATCAGCGGGTGGGCGGGTTCGATGATAAAACATTGCGTATCACTAGAAAGCTAACCTTTACTCGCTACCTCCTTCGTTACTTCACCATACTCTCCTTCCACTATTTCTCTTCTGAACAGGTGCGATCCTATTGGCACACGTAATCATCAAGGTCATATCTAGTTGGATACACACCGAGTGATTTTCTCAACCTCCTACTACTCAATCATTTTGAACATACGTATCGACCGGGTGGGTGTTGGGGGTGCTAGGGTAAAAAGCGGGGGCGGGGGTGCGGGGGGGGCGGGGGTGCGGGGGGTGCTGAGTGGGAGCGTCGGGCTGGGTTACAGATGCAATAGCGTAACTTCAACTCTGACCGGGGGGGCCTAACAAGGAGACTATCCTGACCACGTACAGCAGATCTTGGCAGCCGGCGCTGGAGTATGCAGCACCGGTATTGGCGCAAACACATAGTACCGGATTCATTATGGACAAAGATGCAGCGAGTTCAAAATGCTGAACTTTCGATTGCCACTGGGTGTGCAAATAGCACTCCAGTGGGAGCATCTTCATGCTGAAGCCCGTATTCTGCTCTGTTAAGGAGCACTGTTACAATCGCCAACCTGGGCGCAGCAACTGGTTATTACATATCTCTTCAAGCAGCCTGATCTGTCACATTAAGAAGGATTATGAACCCTGCGAGAGAGAGATATCAGAAGTGTGGTTATATGGATACATCACTATTGTTTTGTAAGTTATATTTTCCTTAATACATATCCACTCTGTTTTGCATTACATTACCGTCTCTTACTTGACCGTTCTTCTTAACAGTGTGATGAAATCGAATCGGATTTCGCCTCGCTCGGTCAGTGCGGCCGTCGGTGCTGGCCGGAAAGCCAACTTCCACCGTGCCGGCCGGTGCCTGGTCTCGGCCGGACCTCGGCCCACCAGCAACTACTCCACGCAAGCGCAATTCCAGGCCACGCCCCACTCATCGACCTTCAGGATCAGTCTTCTTTCTCTGGCGAGTAGCAGTGGACGGTGCTCTCGTCCTCTGCCATCTCTTTCCTGTACTGAATCTGATAGTTTTGCTTATTCCTGTAGTAGTTCCTTTAGAATAAATTTTTGTTCAAGCATTTTTTCCTACTTAATTTTTCTCAAAACACTCGGATTCGAGTGAAAGTTTGGTCCGGATTGGGACTAATCTGTTTGACTTGGTTGAATTTGCCAGACAAGTTCATTCCACATTCGTTCGACTTGGGGCCAAGGCCAGTGACTTGGAATAAGTTTTCGTATTCCAGATAGCATGTCGAACTTGGATCGAGAGAGACGGCAATAACGACGGATCGGTCGTCAATATGGGACACGAACTCCGGAGAACCGCTAGCCGAGTGGGACGCACTCAAGTAAAAGTTCCGCAAATTGCGGATTTGAAAAATTCTTTCTGAGAATATTCCTAAGGCGGTTGGGAGACGCACTCTGATAAGAGGTTAGAATCTTTCGCAGGCCAAGCGAAGAAAATATTTTGGCAGCTGTGCGGTACGCTACAATGTACGCTCCAAAAAGTCACAGAACGCGTAGGAAAAGATTCGCACACCACAGAATCATCATTTTACGATGAAGTTGGTATATCGCCGGACGAGTTGCGAGAATTTGTGCTCTGTTGTGTTAGCGAACATAGCCGCGTGCTTGGTGACATAGCGTCGTTTTTGGGATGCGAAATCGACCAGGTGAAATCAGTAGTGAATGCCAAGGGTGACATGGTTATAGATTTGCAAAATAGCCTAGCGGATGCGCGGTCACAGCTTGTGCGAGAGAATCAAGCAGAAAAAAGAGAGGAAAATCTCCAGAACTCTATGGATGAAAATCGATCATTACAGGAACAGATGAGGAACATGGCACCTTCTCTGGAGCGGGCTGGATCTAGTCGCTCAACTGTGCCAGGTAGGAATAGAGTTGATAAGTTGGTCTGCAGGTGGTCGTAATCAACTTTGCAATTTGAAGCGTGTGGTAGGGTGAACAATTCTATTCAGAATTTTCAACAACGAGTTCCCAGAGAGGAGAGATGGGGCCACCATGCGATCGGGATTCAGCCGTCGCGCGCATCGTCACGACGGTCCTCAATGGAGTCTTTCCACGGATCAGTGACTGGTGAGCTTCAATGATTACTCGCTCAGAATGTAGCAGTAGGCCAGCAAAGCGTTGCGCCGGATGCGGTTAGCGAAATGTGCTCAGGTCCTTCGAGAAGCGTTTTCAAAGCTCAGAGTGTAGCAAATGTCACATGTTATGACGGGAAAAATTCTCTGACTGACTTTTTGAGGGCTTTGATATCAAATACCCTCCAGTATTTGGCGAGACTCAGATCGGCGTGATATATTGCAGAACCATCTAAGCGGGACTGCGCTTTCAATGTTTAAGGGCTGGCCACGCAAATGTTCGGGAGGGAACATATGATGAGGTGGTTAGATCCCTTAAAGGAGGCTCGTAGAAATCCCTGCGAACGGCTAAAGAACGTTGGAGAGTGGGAGCAGCTTTTCGAAAAGAGAAGGCGAATCGGTAGTTGATTTTTGTTGCTGCATGGAAGACCTGTCTAGGAGGATACATCCTAACAGTGAGTGGGATTTCATAAGAGGGATCCAAGTTGTACTCATGTCTTCAAGATTGGCGAAATTCCTACCACACATCTGGCTGCACTTGATGCGCTCTTCTGAAGGTCACGTTTATGAAGAGGTGAAGAAGGTGGCTATGCGACTCAGGAGAGAGTAAAGTTGCAGTTAGGCTCTTATGAGCCTACACTCAAGCCACAGTAGCTGCTTCAAGAAAAACAATACCGATCGGACGGCGATCGATTTTCGGAAGCATGAATCACCAGCTAGTAGCAGTCAAGGGAAGGATGCTTTTTCGTTTCGGAAGACCCCAGTAAAGTGCTTCAAGTGTGGAGAGCCAGGTCATGTAGCTACTTTTTTGTCCAAAGAATGATAGAGCGAAAGTCAGTGCATCGTAACTCCTCGAGAGCGGGGGAAACGGTATGAGCACTAACCACGCGCCCAGTGGTACGGTAGGCGGAATATCGCTTGTTTCAACCGATGGGTGGTGTAAGGCGGTAAAAAAGAGGGAAAGCTTCAGGAGATCATACGCTGCCACGGGCCGTTGGCGAGCCTTGCATTTTTGATGTTGAGGTATTCGGCATTACTACAAAAGCTTTTGATAGATACTGGGGCAGTGATCTCAATTGTCCCTGTCGGCCTGTTAACCCAGGCACGTGATCATGGCGTCGATCTTGACCAAAAGGCGCGTATATAGTCGGATGACGGAAAATGAGGACATTGGTAGGATGCCTCGGCAACGAAATGACATTTCTGTCGGAAATCGTGACGGAAGTGAGCGTGAATGGTGCTAGTACGGCTTGCGTACATTTGCATGTCCAGAAGAGTGATGATAGCATGATGTTATTGGGCTACTAACGCGCTGTCTGACTTGGGAATCACCATAACGGTGTCCTCCAAAAAGTTGCAAGCAGCCTCTTTTTGACGGCAAGTAGCTGTCCTGAACCGAATTCTCGCGACGATTTGGCCATGTCCAGTCGCAGGGTTGGTAATTTACGCCCGGCGGCTAAGTTACTGTTCAGATATCAGGAGGTAATCGTCACGGTCCCTGTGTATTCTGGTTTGGAAAACCCACGGATAGAGTCGGGAGTGTGCTGATAAAGGAAGGAAAAAGCTGAGATATCTGTTATGAATAGAGGTGCAGAACCCTGGGTACTTGGGGAAGGCGAACATTTGGGGAATGGTCCATGGACACATGGGTTGACCCAAAAGTAACCGATGTGCCTGGTGATATGCTTCGTGCTAAATCCGCAGTCTGTGCCTGGAGAACGTGAAAGGAATCAGGTTATTGGTGGAAATGCTAGACCAAAATAGGAAGGCTGGATCAATGCCTGCCCAGATTCGAACAGTGGTTGAAGAGTTTGGCGATGTATTTCGCGATTTCAGACGCGGAGCTCACTCAGGCCAAACTTTGTCGCACATGATATTGACGTGAGTAACCATCAGCCCATAAGGCAGAAAAACCAGACCCAAAATTCCTACGGAGTGCGTGGGCGAAGTGGACACCATTGTGTTGAAAAATCTGAAAGAAAAAGAAATGCGATTGAAGACAGTCAGTCACCTTGGGCGTCTCCTATTGCAATTTCGTAGCAAAAAAGGACGGTACGACACGGTTGTGTGTTGATTATCGAGAGGTCAATAAAGTGACTAAAAAGGATAGCCATCCTCCACCGCCTATCGATGTTACGCTGCAGAATTTGCAGGAAAGCGCAGGTTCACTTCTCTCGATTTAGCCATAGTGGTTACGCTGGCAAGCACCTCTTACGGAACGTGCTACGAAATTAGTGCTTTCACGACCACGTCAAATAAAGTTTCAGTTCAAAGTTCTACCTTTTGGACTTACCACCGCACCGGCTAAATTCCAGAGGCTCATGGATAAGTGTGCTGGGAGAACTTATGGGCCCTGAAGTTTCAGGTTTATACTGATGATATTTTGATTGCGACTGACCGTGCATTGAGAGATATGAAGTTGTTTTGAGAAGTGTTCTAGAAGCATTCCGTAGAGCGCAGCTGGGTGAAACCGCAGAAGTGCTGAATGCTAGAACCTAAACTAGAGTTCCTCGGACACGTTGTGGACGGAAATGGACTGAGAGCCGACCCGAAAAAAGTGGGTTGTCCGCATCGAAAATTACCCTCGTCCTGAGAACATAGGTCAATTACGAACTTTTCTTTCGGAATGGCGGGGTATTACCGTAAGTTTGTGCTGCGATTTTCGCAGGTCTCGAACCACTGTATGAACTTACCAGTCCAAAGAGAGCGTTCATCTGGACAGAGGAGCACGATGAAGCGTTTCGCTTGTTGAAAAGGCCTTGACGGAAACGCCGGTTCTAGCTCAACCGGAATATCGAGAACGCAAGGGACGGATCACGCCCCTTTGTTATATACACGGATGCTAGTAGAGCGGGATTGGCGCGGTTTTAGCGCAAGAGGGATGACTCCATGCTACACCCAATATTTTTTGCCTCAAAACATCTAACCGGTGCCGAAAAGAACTATCACGTGACCGATCAGGAAGCGTTGGCTCTGGTTTATAGTCTGAAAAAGTTCCATTATTTTTATTTATGGCGTGAAGACGATATTACGGACAGATCATTCTGCACTCACCTCGTTGTTTAAAAGAGCCAATGTCTCTCCGCGGGTATTGCGTTGGGCCTTGGAAGTGCAGCGCTATGATCTGACCATAGAATTTGTGAAAGGAACAGCCAATGTGGTGGCGGATGCTTGGCTATCGCGTGGTCTTCCACAATGTCATACCGACCCTCGCGGGTGTGCTGAGGATGAAAAAGTAGTCTGCACAGTGCGAGAACACGCGTGGCTTACGGAATTGAAGCAGGACCCAGACTTCTCCAGACCGATAATAGCCACAGAGAACGGTGAGTCGGAGGAAGTCAGACTTGACGTCATTCCGAGGTTCTTTGTACGACGGATTTCGTTGTCCGCGATGGAAAGCTCTGCTTGAGCAAATGAGGATGGCTCGACGGCCATGAGGTGCCTCGCTCCCAGCGTCGCGAAGTGCCAACGAAGCTCATTCCGGTGTGCTAGGTGGGACATTTCAGCGCGCAGAAAAATGTTCCTGCAGATGAAAAATAAGGTGTTTTGGCCCGGTATGCAACGTTGGTGACCTCGTAAATTGCGTCGTGGATGCCAGCAGTGTTTCCTTTACGAATAGCAGAACGGAGAACGTTCCACCACTGCGTCCAATGGAAGTAGTAAGACCGCTGCAGATAGTAGGCGTAGATCTGCTTGAAATGGGATCGACGACCCGCGGAAATCGCTATATTGTCACAGTGATCGACCATTTTACTAAATACCTTGGTGCTTATCCTGTGCCGGATAAAAGGGCTGGAGACTGTTGCGGAGGTGATTTTCAGTACTTGGATTATGTGGCGCTGGTCGGTGGCCTGAGATTCTTCTCTCGGACCGAGGGAGTGAGTTCGAAAATGCCATAGCACGACCGCACTATATCAAGTGATGGGTATTGAGCAAAAGTTTACGAAGGGTTATTGTCCTCGTGAAAATGGATTGACGGAACGCGTCAACGGAACGATAGTCCGAATGCGCTGCTCAAAAGAAAACCGTAGTGCCAGCAGAATGGGATCAGATCTTGCCGACTGTAGTGTATGCGTATAATGCGTCCACTCATCGCGCAACGGGGAGAGCCCTCACTTCCTGCTATACGGTTGTGACCCAAAATACCCTTCCTTCAGCAGTCATCCCTTCCGAACACTTGTCGCCGTAATACCTGGCTGGACTATGACACATATAAGACGGAGCTTCTTTGTGGTCTAAAATTAAGCGAGATTGTATTAACGAAAATGCCAAGGACTACCGTGATCAAATGAAGGCCAACTATGACAAACGGAATAAGACCTCTAAGTCTCACGTTCTCAAGCCTGGGGACAGGGTTTACATGAGGCTGCCAGCCGAAAAAGGGAAGTCAAAGCACCCGAAATTGGTTTCAGACTGGTCTGGTCCATATCTGGTAATAGAAGCTAGTTCGAACTCGGCTTTGATAACCCTAATCGGTGTAAACCAGGAACCACAGAGGGTTCTAGTTTGATCATCTTATAAAACTGCCCACTGAAATTGATAATACTCCGGTGAAAGCGAAGTACAACGCGCGGTAAAAAGGGTAGAAGAACTGCTCCGATCACAAGGTCGGACAGAGTCCTCAGAGTGCTGAGCATTCAATCTATATTTTTCAGCAAGGTCCCGTCGTCAGCTGACAACGTTCGCCATGTCGACTGGCACTGTCCTGGAGGATTTGAATTTCGGCCAATGGAAAACGTGTTTCGTGTTCAGTGGATGGTGTCGCTTTAGATGCCCTGGCCGACCCAGCCCATTCGATCTCGTTTTCATTTGCATCTCCGTATGAGCTTGCACGCATATTTAGTTGCTGTTAGCCAAACTCATGTTCCTGATACTTTTCGTTTGGCTCGTATGTTGGACCTGTCTTATGACAGTCTTACCCCCGTCATGTTTAGGACTTGCTGGTCCTGGCGATTTGATTTATCGCCGAGATTCATCCATCTCACTCGCCGGTGTTTCTGATGCCATGGAAAATCCGTTCATTTGTGTACCCCCGCGTGTGCTACGGATCCGTATCACCTACCGCGAATGCATGAGGAGGCGACGAAATACGCCAATGAGAACCCGTGGACAGAAGAGAGCTGGAAATCCCTGAAGGCGCGCCATGAACACTGCGTTTGTTGCCCGAAGGCTTCGAAGACGTGACGGAATGTTTCAAGCTGTCGACAACAACTACGGCAAACGTAGTCACTGCCCCAGAGGAGATCGAACTGGAGTGGTTCGACGAAGAATTTTCCGCTATTGTTTTGCGTCCTCGGTAGATACGCGGAGCCGCTACGCTGGAGAAGCGCATGGTACTACCTAATCTAGTCGGTCGCTAAGTGAGCCGAACTGATAGCGCTGGCTGGACCCCCAGGATGATGATGACCGGGGGGCAAATCAGTGGATGTCATCAGGGACCTCATGGAGGAAACCATCGTGCAGAGGCCGAACTTGAAGCAACGGATTCGCTTGCCTGCTTCCGACAAAAACTCAAGGGAAATATGGTCGATGCCCCGTTCAAGATCTTAAGATAAGATCAATCTGGTTTCTGGCCGTCATTTTTACGCAGAGCGCGGCCAAGCGCTTCTGGAATGCCACCATCAAGCAGTACAGCGGCGTGCTGAAACTGACAGAGTTTCAAAGGATCAACCCAGAGGAGCCGTCCATGGCGTTTTTGCACCTAGCGGAAGTCGTCAGACGACCGCGCCATATACGGATCGTTCCAACTTCAAAAGATCCGGCCTCTTCTCGTCGTAAAGCTACCTGAACGTCGCGCCTTTCTCTTCTTTCTTCTTTGCAGCCACAGAGAGGGGTTCTGTCATAGGTTCAGAAACTCGGCCACTAGCACTGGGTTCGTCCACAGATCCATTGTCGCTAATGTAGTCGGTCTTTTCGGGTGCGAAATTGAACAGGTGCTGGCAGTAGTATGCCCTTGACTACCGCAATCAGGGACACTCGTCAGGTTTGCTGTTGTCAATCCTATGCAAATATGACATAAGCATGGGAGAATGTCCACGGCGTAATCTGATGCAAAGGTGCACCGCGCTGGGCACCGCCTGCCAAGTTCCATCTCTGTCTCGGAGACCTTTGGAGGTGCGACTCCCAGGATGGGGTTTATGGCAACTCTGCTCAAGTGTTCGTTCACGAATCGGGTATGCTCCGCGCTGCAAGAGACGGAGGCGTTCTTGTTGTGACTTCAGGTCCATCTTCTTGCACATCTACATTTTCGACGGAGCATCAGCGAAAGGCTTTCTGATACATCCTCTCTCTCACCGGGTTTAGTACTCTTCGCGATGGATGAGTTCGGCTGGCTTCACGATGTTAATGTACATTTGTTGCGCCTGGAGTTGGCAGTGGTCTCTAACTGGCAATATGCGAGCTTCGTATGCATGTAAAGTGCGTTCTATTGGAGAGCTTTTTGAACAGCCTGTTGCAATCTTCGCAGAGCACAATTCTTGGACGCGCTACAGCTTGGACCAAGAGGTGTCCGACACGATGTGCTGCCAGACTGAAAGCGCAGCATACTCCAAGGCGGGTTGCACAATAGCCTTATACGTGGTCAGGATCGTTTCTTTATTGCATCCCCAGGACGTTCCACCGAGAGCACGCAGGACGTTGAGTCTTGTTTTCACTCGTGGCTTTGCTTCTGCTCAGTGTTCTTATGAAATTTCAACGAAGGACTCCAACGCGAGTCCAAGCAGCTTGGGGAATCGGGTGGCCTGCAATTGAGTTTCCGTCCCATGTCACCATAGGACGGGCACTGTGCTCTGCATTATCAGATGGAAAAGATTTGGTGACGGATGATTTGGAGGCAGAGACTGTGAGCATTTTTGAGATCGAAGAAACATTTCAACTCGATCAAGTAGTCATTGATCTTACTGGTGGCTACACTCTTAATGTCGCGATCTCGGCACAGAATAGTCATATCATCCGCATATGCAACGACCTTGATGTCTTGAGGGGGGAACGGGCAGATCTTTCTAGACATAAACTGAAAAAGTGTGCAGGCGATAAAAACTCCTCCTTGAAGGACACTTTTCAGCGGCGATGCTGGGATGCTAATTGGAAACATGTCCCTGGAATAGCACATTGTTGCCTCGACGTCCTTTAGTGAGGGCAGTTACCCACCGCTTCTGCCATGGCTTGATGGTAGACTTCGCCAGACTCTCTGATAGTAGGCCTAGATTGACAGTGTCAAATGCCTTTGTTAAGTCGAGGGCCACACCAACAGTACGTTGGGGTTTGATGGCATTGAAACCGTCCAGAACATAGCTCACAATCTCCAACAAGGCCATAGTGGTGGAATGTAATTTACGGAAACCATGTTGGTGCTGCTGTTCGCTGTTATGCTGAGCGAGCTCCTCCACGACCAGTTTTTCGGCAATTTTGACGATGGGTGAGAGCAGACTGATCGGCCGTACCCTTTAGCCGTGGATGGTGACTTTCCCCGGCTTCGGCAGTGGAATAACACGAGCCACTTTCCAATTTTGGGGTAAAGTACATGTATGAAACGATGTATTTATGACGTCAGCAAGAAGGGGCAGTAGTTCACTGGGCAGTCTTTTCAGGACTGCCGGGCTCAAACCGTCTGGCCCTAATGCCTTCGAGTTGCTCATCTCCTTTATTACCTCTTCGACCTGTGCAGGCGTGACTGCATCATCTACATCCATGAAGGCAACTTACCGAGTTCCCGAACAGTTATTCTATCTCTAGCTTCTCTCTTTTTGGTTCTAGTGATGAAAAAATGCTTCCCCAAGAGCATTTGCGGCCCTACTTCCCTGATTTCTGAAGACTCCACCTTCAAATTCAATCGTGGAATTGTCGGCGGAGGTGCAGAACTTTCCGGAGATCCTTTTCAAGGCCTTCCGTACGTTGCTGCTGCATCATTTCTGAAGTTCATCTTCTCCAGTGAACTTTTCCCAAGTTTCCTTCTTGTGTCTGTCAAGGTACCGTTCCTGATCCTCATCATCCAGCGCAGCGATGTCTGGAGTCAAGATGATCTGTAGCTGCTCTTTATGCAGTCCCTTGTCGTTCTATCTTCTGCATTGTTTCCTTCTGGTGACATTGGGAAAGAAGGTCTTTACGCGGCCTTCAGGGATCGCAGCTTTCATAGCCTTCAAGATAGCATCAGATAGGTGGCGCTCCTTCTGGTGTACATCGCCATTCCACGGATAGTCAGCCGCTTGGCGGAGCGCAACACTCCGTGAACAGGCTCCAGTCTGCAAGCGCCTAAATTAAGATAAGAACGATGACGAACACCTGTATAGGGAGCAAGAGAGTTAGAAGAGATCAATATCGACAAAGACAGGGATGCGATCGCTGGAAAGAGTTGTGGATGTCGACCAAAGAGCAAGCATTAGAGAGATTGGAAGAGACGAGAGGGAGATAAACGTCTGGGCTAGATGATCGGCTGTTGGCAGGGGAGACGAAGTGGGGCTGGGCCATCGTTTAAGATAACCAGATCGCACTCCTCCGCCCATTCTTTCGACGTCACTTCCTTAAGCATCAGAATCAAGCGACGAGCAAGAACGTGTGCGCATTGAAGTCACTCCGCAAAGAGCAATTGAGGGAGATAGAGAGCAGTCATACAGCTGCTTGGAGAAGGGGGGATAGGATTGTAGGTTGAGGGACAAGAGGTAGAGAAAGGAGAGGGATATGCTACATATATATATATATATATATATATATATATATATATATATATATATATATATATATATATATATATATATATATATATATATATATATATATATATATATATATATATATATATATATATATATATATATATATATATAAAAAGAGAAAGTGGTGTTTTAAAGAGGTAGATGGATGGGGATGTACTGAGAGGTGCCATCCACTGGAGTGTTTGGAATAATGTGAGGGAAGAGAGGATACAGAACAAAGGTGCATGAGACTCCGCTTTCTCCTTGAGATTTGACCTAGGGGTATGATATGCAGTATAGCCCGGGATGTTTGGATGTCTAGAGGTAGCAGGAAGGGAGAGAGTTTGGTCTCCTGGACCATGATAACATCCGGGCGATGAATACGGGCAAAGAGAGATAACTCAGAAAGCTTGGTCCGAAGGCCGTTTAGATTGATGTGTACAATAGATAGGGGGCGGTTGGTAGATGAGGAATTAGGGTTACTGGAGGCGGAGCCCACAATACAACGAAACGAAGAATCGTGGAGCCTCATAGAACTGAGACCCGAACAAGAGAAGTGCACCCACCTTTGGCATCCAAAACACTGGACGCTGGTTCCATACCAGTTGACATCTCTGTCGCATGTGCCACATGGGTACTTCTTCTTCTTCGCGGGTCCTGGATTCCTATCGACGCCGGCCATTTAAAGAAGAATCCTCAGGAGAGCTGCAGCCAGCCAGCACCTCTCCCATGACAAAAACCCTCTCCGCGGAGGGATTGACGTCGGTTTGTACGGATGTGATCTTCTTTCCTCCACACTGCCACGGCACGAACGTACGACATCTCGGCAGCCGTCGCGTCGTGCGTCGCGGCTAGTCGCGCGGGGCTATCATTGGATTCGCTAGTGTTCCGGCCCTTTACAACTCCCTGACGCATTGGTGGGGAGGTTCCCATGGAGAATATACCTGCTTAAATCGTTATCAGCCGGTTGAGAGGACAACGGAGGGGATTTCCAAACATTTCTCCATGATTGGCGGGGGTAAAATCTAAGATGATGCTTTTCAGCTGTCATGGAACAATTTGTATCAAGAATGTATCCACATATGACGACTTTTTCAATCCTAATGGAATGCTGCTGCCGCCCTGAGAGTGGTGCCGTATGCATGAAAGTTCAAGGCTAGGGTGGCGTATCAGTCATCATCATCACGGTTCTCCTAAAAGCAAGGACTGTTTCGAACTTTTACGTACAATATTCATCACGCTGCTACGTTACCTTCAGCAAAAAAACCCTGTTTGAAGCCACAAATTGGGGACTGGAGCAGGAAGCGCTGCTTCTACGAAGGTTGCCAAAAATAGGCTCACGTGATCATATAAATAACCTTGCTTTATGCCATCCGAACCACAACAGCGACAAAGACATTGCAAATACTAGCACAAGTTCTTTTTGACGTACTCGTACGTTTTCCTCATGAAATACGCATGAAAGAATCGATGCGGGAAACGTGCTCTAATAACAGCGCCACCCATACACCTTTGTACACTCTGATGCAACACGCCACGCTACCGTAACCACGAAGCGTTGACCGGTGTGTTAGAGAGGCTTGTCCCCTATACACATACTTTTTTAATTTCTGCATGCCCTTTAGCCTAATACTTCTTCAACCAATCACTGAGGTACTATCTATTACGGACTGGACGACTCACTAGAGCATATGAAGAAAATAGCAATTGTTTCGGCATGACCCCCAGATCGGTTGGTCAAAACAACCAGTTTAGTGTGTTTGAAAATACAAAACCATTTCACAACTCCAGTGGGATGAAAAATTATTGATGAATTTATCTAGCGGGTCTTCAAATTCGAGGAGTACCATCACTGATGCATGCCGAGGTCCCACTGCGATTGAAACAGATTTGTGACTCCAATACTCAAAACTAACACCATCAAACTTTCGAGAATCGCAAACCGGTGACCATAACGTCCAACTGTTGCCGAATTTTTGAGAAACTATGGAGAACCTCTTCTCGAATAAGATCTTGAAATGAACCTATATCACCCCTTTGCTAGAACTGATGATTCCATGAAGCATGATTGTTCGGCTCGCCGACAACCGTCATTCTTGTTTTGATCTACAATACACTTTAGTGACGATATGCTAAATGCGGCATCGTACTTGCACTCAGGATAATCTAAAATCCTTCATTGCGCTCTTTCGGTATTTAAACAACTCACAATTTTAGGGTTTCTCATCTCTCTGGGACACAGCGACGAGGAGCGCTCGATCAACCTCGAAAGTTTGCAAGAGGAACGACTGATCTGGTAGCCGAAGGTCTTTCGAGCTCTGCGAAAAGCTCTGTGAGTCTTTACTAAAACAACTTTTCAGATTTCGGGTGCGTACTTCACCTTTTTCTGGTTTAACTCCGGAAATAAGGTACACACTTTCAGACTCGACGTGCGATCATACTTCTACCCGGTGAAAAAAGGGCAATTCCTTTAAAACGCGCCAGATGTGAATATCAATTTCTGGCATAAATGTGCTTATCATTGTTCTATATCCCAAAAAAAAACACATTTTGCAGCATAAAGCGGAGAGGCCGCGACTGTACGGTGGTAGCAGCGCAGGCGTTTCGGACGCCAAAAGTGAAGACGCCCAGGAGCTCCGATGGTAATTTCGCATCCATGCTATTCGAATCAACACTGTTTGTGACTATCGTCTCGAAATCGGGTCATTCGATGTGCTATTTGGTCGATTGAACCATTTGTTGTCGTTACGTATTGTATTCTTGAATGTAATTCGTGCTAGTTTGGGTGTCTCTACGACCGGTGTTTTTGTTGGGTTGTTAATACCAAAGTATATTGTTTCTTGTTAGATACCCTCTATAAAACGTCGTAAACCACATCATTCGAGGCGCGAGCGGCGCGTGCGACGCCTCAGCCGCCGTCTGCCCTCCGCTCTCTCACTGTCCCTAATATCGGCTCCGCACTAGCATGGGTGGGAACCCTGCCAATTTCGCCATTTTATAGCCTATGCTGTTTCGGGTGGGTCATGACGAGTGCTCACAACCGGTAATTATTGCCCTATTTGTATTGGATCCATTCATGCCATTCTTATCTAACATCAATTATGATGTAGCATTGTTGTTTATCGGAGACCAATGTTGATTCCTTGCGTTGTTCAGTAGTGTTCGGAAGTGTTATTAAACGAATTCTCCGGTGATTGCAATATACCATTCTGCACTTCTCACCTTGAGAAGTCACTGGAGATGCAAAGATTTTTCGAAGTTAACTTGGGTCACCAGACGTAAATGCTGGTTACTCGGTGTAACAGGATTATAATTTGCCACAGGCGCAAAATTCTCACGGAAGTGAAGAAGTTTTTCTTGCCAGAGTTTTCCATGAGTAGGCCCCACAATCGTGTTATCTTCATCACCGGTGAGGCTGTTTCCCTAATCCCTAGTGTGTTCAGCTTCAGCCGCTCACCTCCGCAGAATGACGGTGTGTGAATGAAAACACCGCTCTCAATTTCTTTTATACCCTACCCTTTATCAATTGGCGTGAGAATTTTGTGCCGGTGGCAATTTATAATCACCTCCCGGTGTATACAAAGGGTCACCCGAGAGTGAATTGGACCACCCGGGGATGATTCTGACCTCCCCGGGATGATTCGGATGACCCGAGAGTGACTCGGGACATCCGGGAGTACTTCGGGTCACCCGGGAGAGATTCGGACCGCCCGGTGTATCATGGGGGACTTACCCATGGGTAGTTGCAACTGGTGATACCCCCTTCGCACAGCCGGGTGACTCCCCAGTCCTGTCTGTCTGAGTAGGTGTTAGGCAGGAATCGAACCCGCATGGCATCGCTTTCCGGGCGAGAGTGTTACCATTACTTTACCGACACCGCTCTAGCTTCCTCTGCTAATAGTCGCCAGTAAACCTACAACGGAACATTCGGCTGCTGGAAACCCGCGGGGCCACAGAGGTAATGAACTCGTTGGACAGATTCGCGTCTTACTGCATTTCGCCAAAGAGCCGTTTTTTCAGCGCCAAACCCATTACGCAACTACCCCAAAGACTGATTCATGCAATATCACCTAGTACAGTTATAAAAACTTTGTTACTAAAGTATATTATATAACACAACAAGTATGAGGCTGTCGGCGGGCCGAATATTCAGGTTCACGGAATCATCAGTTTGGGCGAAGGGATGATACAGCATTCTCTTCAAGATCATATCTAAAAAGGTGTTCTAAGTAGTTGCTCAAAAAGTCGACAACGCTTGGGCGTTATGCTCAACGGCCTCTGGTTCTCGCATTCTTTCTTCTTCTTCTTTGCAGCCACATTGAGGGTTTTGTCTTAGGTTGAGGAACTGGGCGACCAGTAACGGATTCGTCCAAAAGTCCATTACGGTCAGCGTGGTGGGTCTCTCCGGACTTCTGAAGAGGTGTGTAGTGTCATGGCCGAGGCAGCCGCAGTCCGGACAGACATCTGATTTGCTGCTGTCTATTTTGCTGGCGTAGGACATAAACATGGTAGAATGACCACAGCGCAGCGATGCCAGGGTGCACCTGGCCCTTCTTCCGAGTTGAGCCTCGGATGCGCAGACTTGGGGCGGCACTACCCCCAATATGGGATTAATGACCGCCTTCTCCAGATGGCACCGCACGAACTGAGTGTGCTCCGCGCGCAACAGACGGAGTCATTCTTGCTGTGAGTCGTGCCATCTCTGCAGATTGACTTTGCTGGGAGCATCGGCGAATGGCTTCCTGATCTTTCTTTCTCTGACGGGGTTTAGCACTCTCCAAGAGGGGTGATTTGGTTGTTTGACAATGTTGATGAAAAAATGTTGGGCCTGGAGCTCACAATGCTCCCTTACTGGTAATAAGCGGGTCTCAGCATGCAAGTGATCGACCGGGGAACTTCTTGCACATCCGGTGGCGATTCGAAGAGCCGCATTCTGTATGCGTTGCATCTTGATCCAAGAGGATTCCGAAACTAGATGCTGCCAAACTGGTGCGCCGTATTCTATTGCAGGCTGGAGAATCGCCTTATACGTTGTAATGATGGTTTCTTTGCTACTACCCCATGTTGTACCGCCCAGGGCTCTAAGAACGTTAAGCTTCGCTTTGACGATAGCCTGCTTCTGTTCCGTGTTCTTATGGAACTTCAGCGATGGATCGAGCACGAGTCCGAGAAGTTTTGGGAAGCAGGCGGCAGGCAAACGATCTCCATTCCATACGACATACGGATGTGCGCTGTGTTCAGATGGGTCCGTTGTGAGTACGGATACCGATGACTTTGACGCAGAAATCTTCAGCATTTTGCGGTCGAAGAAGCTTTTCAGTGTGGTCAAGTACCCGTTAATCTTAGCGGCGGTCACATTTATGTCCCGATCACAACACAAGACAGTCATATCATCAGCGTAAGCGACCACCTTGATATCTTGGGGAGGGGCGGGCATATCTTCGAGGTACAGACTGAAGAGAGCAGGCGACAATACACCGCCCTGTTGGACTCCAGCTGCAATCGGAATGCTATTTGAGACATGATTCTGGAACATCACTCTAGCCCGTCTTCCCTTAGTGAATGCAGCTATCCAGCGCTTTTGCCATGGCGGGATTGATGACTCCAGTAAGTTGTTTGATAAGATGCCAAGATTCACTGTGTCGAGGGCCTTGGTGAGATCCAAGGCAACTGCTACAGTTCTCTGCGGCTTATAGGTGTTAAAACCATCAATTGCATAGCTAGTAATTTCTAACAAAGCTGTCATGGTGGAATGCAGTCTTCTGAATCCATGCTGAAACACCTGTCTCTCGTTGTGTTCGGCCAGGTCTTTGACAATCAGCTTTTCAGGTACTTTAGCAAAAGAAGACAACAAGCTAATAGGCCGATATCCCTTGACTGAAGCTTGGGGCTTGCCAGGCTTGGGCAGCGGAGCGACGTTTGCCGTCTTCCAATTCTGCGGGATAGTACTCGACCTGAACGAGGTGTTTATCACATCAGTGAGAAGCGGTAGTAGGTCAGTGGGTATCTTCTTCAAGACAGCAGGACATATCCCATCAGGACCAATAGCTCTAGAGTTCCGCATTTCCTTTATAATCTTCTCAACTTGCGTCGTAGTAAACGCTTCGACCGTTCTCATAAGCGGGAGGCGGCACAGCTCTCTTACAGTCACTCTATTCTGCGGACCTCGTTTAGCACCGGTGATGGAAAAACTTTCCCCGAGCGCATAAGCGGCTTCCTTTCCTGATTTGAATACGCCGTTGTCGAATTCGATTGTGGAGACGGTGGCGCTTGAGTTTTACCCGAAAGCTTCCGTAAAACCTTCCAAGTGGCTGCACTGTTCGTCTTAAAGTCCATCTGTCCGGTGAAGTTCTCCCACTCTTCTTTCTTGTGTCTGTCCAAATCCTTTTTGATCTCACTGTCAAGCTCAGCAACCATGGGATCCAGATGATTAACCGCTCTCCTCGCATCTATCGTTCTAATTTTGTCGAGGATGTCTCTGTTGACGTTTGGATAGAACGTCTTGACGCGACCGACAGGAATAGCCGCATTCATGGCCTTGCGGATTGCGTCAGATAGATGACACTCTTTCTGGTGCACGCTTCCATTCCACGGGTAATCTGCCGATAGGCGAAGCGCAACTTCACTGAACAGGCGCCAGTTTGCTCGGCCTAAATTAAGATAAGAACGTTGGCGAACACCAGAAAAGGGAGCGAGAGAATTGTATAGATCGATGTGGACAATGACAAGAACGTGGTCACTTGGCAGAGTAGTCGAGGTAGACCATGAGCAGCAGCTAGAAAGTTTGGACGAGACAAGAGATATGTCTGGGCTAGAAGATCGGCCGTTGGCAAGGAGACGAGTGGTCTGATCATCGCTGAAAATGACCAGGTCGCACTCATCTGCCCATTCTTCGACGTCATTTCCTCTAACATCAGGACCGAGAGACGAGCAAAAGGTGTGAGCGTTGAAATCACCCGCGAAAACGACTGAGGATGCGTGGGAGCAGTCGCTCAGCTGCTTGAGAAGTGGGATAGGATTGTAAGATGAAGGGCATGAAGTTGTAGGTGGAATATATATGTTGAAAAGAGAAAGGGGTGTTTTTAGGGGAAGATGGATTGGGAGGTACTCGAGAGTACCGTCCGTGGGGGTGCTGGGAATGAGGTGCGAGGGAAGTGAGGATGGAACGAATGTAGGAACTCCTCCGCCGAGAGATGACCTTGGAGCATGGTAATAGCCTGGGATATTGGGATGAGGATAGGTAGGTGATGGAGAGAGCTTGGTTTCTTGAACCATGATCACGTCTGGATGGTAAGTACGTGCGAAGAGAGAGAGAGTTCAGAAAGCTTGGCATCAAGGCCGTTTAGATTGATATGCACAATGGAAAGGGGGCGATTTGAGATAGAGGGATCTGAGATGGAAGGTGAGGAGCATAATACACAACGAAAAGATGAGTTATGATGCCTCACAGAACTGAGACCCGAACAGGAGAGATGCACCCACCTTTGGCATCCGAAGCACTGGACGCTGGTATGTCTCCAGTTACCATCCTTGCCGCACGTGGCGCATAAGTACTTCTGAGCGGGTTCAGGATTCCTCTCCACGCCGGCCCTTTGCAGGAGAATCAGAAGGAGAGCTGCGGCCGGCCGGCACCTCTCCCATGACAAAAACCCTCTTTGTGGAGGGGATGACGTCGGTTTGCACGGAGGCGATCTTCTTTCCTCCACCCTGCCACGGCACAAACGTACGACATCTCGGCAGCCCGCATCTTTCCGACGGTGGTTTTTTAGTATTGGAGTGACAAAAATGCTTCCATCGCAAGGGGACCTCAGCATGCATCAGTGATGGTACTCTTTCGGATTAGACGACCCACTTGGGAAATTCGTCAATAGTTGTTCATTTCACTAGAGTCGTCGAACGATTTCGTATTTTTCAAACACACTAAACTGGTTGGTGTGACCAAACGACCGGTCTTTCATGCCGAAACAATTACACTTTTCTTTGAATGCCCTAAAGGGTTATCTAATCCGAAAGAGTACCCCAGTGATTGCTTGAAGATGTAGTCCAAATGGCATGCGATGACGGGGGCGATGCTTTGAATGAAATAAAATTTTGCAGTACCTGGGGTCAATGAATAGGATTTAGAGTAATTTCTCCCATTTCATTGGTTCCATTTCCTCAATGCTCTGGTACTGAAGAACGTAAAGATCTGCGACAGTGAAGATAGAAAGCGCTCCGTTGCGAATGGATGAGACACTGGCCAAAAAATGCGAGTCGCCAACGGGGTCACGCCCTTTGTGGCCCCGCGGGTCCCCAGCAGCCGAATGTTCCGTTGTAGGTTTACTGGCGACCAGGGGCAAGCGGGGCGCTGCGTAATTTTTCGAAATCGGAGCGACCCATTTCACCATCAAATTTTCTTTTACAAAGTTTTTGCGACCCACTCCCCCGAGGCGTAATTTCTGGGCAGTTTATATTTGATTACTGAAACTGTCAGACGCTGAAAAGGATCAAAAATATCAAGATTTTTTTGGGTATACCTTTACCAAATTTTTATTTTTGCACCGGAATTTTTGCGACCCCCCCCCCGAGGCGTGATTTCTGCAAAGTTTATATTCGATTGCTGAAACTGTCAGACGCCGAAAAACACGGAAGATATCGATATTTCCATTTTTAAACCGGAGTTCTTCTTTTTCGGGATAAACTTTTCGCGACTCCCTCCCCATCCCCCGTTGCGAAATTTCGCAGCCCCGCTTAACCCTGCTGGCGACTCTCAGCTAATTGACACATGCACTGTGTAGACACAACAGCAATCAACCGATAACGGGTATGATCTGGTAAGCACAAACTGGCATTAAATCAAGTTAAGCTGAGGCCTTTTGAAGGCAGAAATTTGATGTTTTTGAATATTTAATGCATTTTTCTGGTCCTGCCTGAAACCTAAGTTTTGTGCTCAACTCAGCAACCTTGTGATATCCTGCGATAATATACCATGCTATTACCTGAGAAATGCAGAACGGTATCGGTAGGGTAATGGTAACACTCTTGCCCAGAAAGCAATGCGATGCGGGAAGTTTTGTGTTCAATTCAGTACATCCGGATTTTTACTCTATGAATAGCGTTAAATTCAATGTCGCCGTTTTTTACGGGGTATGCCATTCTGCATTTATGGTAGAGATTAATTTATGGTGATTGGCAATATCAAAAATGAATGTGTTTGGCTATACGAGAGGCTGAAGGTGCAAAACTAGTTGGATGGTGCCAGTCAGAATTCAAGTGAAAAATGAATGATTCTGCTTTCAGATATCGATCTAATTTCATGGAATTTCTAGAAAATTACGAGTGATAACGTCATCACATATCTGATAACGAAAGAAATTACCATTTTCATGGATGAATCTCTTCATTTCTATGGGTAAATTTTGAGTGCCCCCCCCCCCGAACTAGTTTTGCACCAGGCTGAACACTTCAACTAGAATTGTGACTGGTCTTCTTACAACATCACCCACTTACGCTGCGCCGCACGACTTATCTACTACGACGTTTGTTGAGTGTACTAGTGAGGCGTTTCTAATGTTTTAGAACATTCCAGAGACCACCTAATATCAGGAGGGTAAAGCCTTATGCATTAATACCATAAAAGGTGTCATTACACCTCTGCTTCTTATTACTATTATTATACACATAAAAGAAATAAATAAAAGAAAGAAGAAAAAAGGAAAAAAAACAACAAGTTGATAATTTATCAGCGTCCACGGAATTCTCACTGAAGTGAAGCAGTATTATCCATTCATTTTTCAAACATGCGAGAAATGATCCAACATGTGATACAGCACTTTTGCTTTTTTCAGTGAGAATTCGGTGGCGATGGTAACCCATAATCGTCTAAAACAGAACGGTTGCCTACCTTTATAGAATTTTACGGCTAGTTTGTAGCATTCCTCCAGAGGAGCACCGAATTCACTATGTACAAGCTGAGCTTCTGAGAGCTTTACGTGATTGTTATTGGCAGCTTCAGCTATCAAGTCTTCGTTCATCACAACTGAAACAGTATTTCAACCGTCAGCAAAAAAGAAATCTATCAACTGCATAGAGTCATGAATTACGCGGATGAAGATCAACACGCAACAACAGAAATAGAATAGGAATGAAACCAAAAACACACAGCTGAACGGAATATATTAAAGGGACTTTCTCAAAATCCAACTCACGGCTCGTCTTCGGTCACTTACCACCCCACGGCGGCGCGACGGCCTCTCTCTCGCGCGATGAGTGCAGCGGCAGAGAAAGAGAGTCAGCGCGCAGAGACGGAGAGTGGTCAGCGGCCCGGCTGTCGAACGAGCCCGCCGCCAGCCGCTCCTCTGTGTGATGGGTACAATACGAGGATGAGACAGCGACTTTGACGGAGAATTTCGTAATTATTTTGAATATCACGTGACCATTTGAGGTCATTGTGTTTCCCTGGCTAGGTGGATGCACTGGCCGGTACTTTGATTGTTTTTCAAATTAATTCTTGAATTTTCTTGAAGCAGGTGTTCTAAAATTTCCCTAGAAGACGTGTAACTTTTTGAAAACACTGTTGGTAGAATGGCTTAGTTATTCTGAGTTTCGATCTACAGATAAGAGATCCCGATGTTCCCTTCTATTTAGGAGTTTACAGCGTCTGCCGGAAGGTATTCTAGATAGTTCCTCCCCTCGTAGCGTGACCAAAAACTTCTCTTTTCCACGTATTTCGAAGATCATAATATTCGAATCGATTTATTCATTCAGAGAGTGATACGGTCGTTTTGATCGATTGAATTGACCACATTTACATTTTAATTAAGTATTCATTCCATGAACGCGTATATCATCAGCGTGAAGCGAGACTTTCACGCTAAAAAATGAGCTATGTGCCAAAAATGTTTATGTAAAATAGTAAATATTTGGAAAATTTTATTTTCATTTGCAAAATGAAATAATATTAGATACGAATTCTTTGGTGTTTATTCTTAAGCAACTCATATCCATAGCAACTTGGTTGCTCATCGCTGAGAAGTTTTTAGTCGTTTAAACCGGTAAATATAGTTTTATGCTTATTTATTTTGATTTTTTTTTTATCTCCATTGTATCCCAATTTCTTTGTTTGGGATCCTTCCATATAATATAATCTTATTCCAACACCTCTTCAAACCGAAATCTCGAAGGAAGCTCACCCCCCCCCCTCGTTTAAACCATTACGGGATGTTAAGTTATATGTTTTCATAAAAGGAATGTCTTCCTGGTTCATGCGAAATTACATAATTAGAGGGAAAAAAGCCTGAAAAGGGAAAATAAGAGAAAATAATGGGACCAAAAAAAGAAGGGATGAGCAGGAAGAAGAAGAAGAAGGGTAAAGAATAAGATGAAGAGGAAGAAGGTAGGAAAGAGAAGGAAAACTGAAACAAAGAAGATGAGGAAAAACGACTAAAACAAAAAAGGAAAACAGGAAGAAGATGAAGAGGTTGAATGAAAGGATGAGTAAATGAAAAGGAGATGTTGAAGAAAATGATGGAGAACAAAAAAAAAGAAATGTGGAGAAAGAAAGGAAGAGGGGAAAAGAAAAGTTGAAGAAAAAGAAATGATTCAAGAAATTGATGATGATGTTAAAACAAAAAATTAGTTTGGTCACAATTAAAACAAATCTAGCATGTGGGTATAAATCCAAACCAGTATTCACAGTACATATGTAAATGGAGATAGCATTTGACTTCAATGGGTTGAAGCAAGGTTAGAACACGATGAAAATTCGGGTTCAACGAAAGTTTCTTCTTCATCTTCAACCTTATTTGATAATGAAGAATAGAATTCTTCTTATTTTTTTTCTTCGTCTTTACCCATTATTTAATAGATTCAATTTCTTTTCCCTTCTTTCTCCTGTTGCCTTTTCTCTTCTTTTTTTCAAGTCATAATTTTCTTCTTTCTTTCTCTTTCTTTCTTTTCTTCTTTCTGTCTTTCTTCCTTCCTTCCTTAATTCCTTCATTTAGTTTTCTTTTCTTCACTTTGATCTCCCTCTTTCCTCCTTCTACTCTACCATGTACGTGATGATGAAGGTGAAATAAAAGAAGTAGTGCAAAAGGAAGAAGAACAGAAACGAATGAAATACGGAAAAAGATAGGATGACGAAGATGAAGGGAAAGGAGGAATAGTAGAAAAGAAAACGCAAAAGAAAAACGAAACGAGTGAAGAAATACAGAAAAGGAGGAGGAAAGGACGAAGAAAATCAGGTTAAAGGATGTAGGAAAAAATATGAAGGTGACGAAGACAACAAGTACATGAAACAAAAGGCAAAGAGAGATGAAGAGAAATAACAGGTTTATGAAAAATGTACTGGAAAGAAGAAAAATGGCGTAGCGGATAGCGAAAAAGAGGAAAGCAAAAAAAGAGCGAGAAGAAGACAATGAAGCTCGTGCGTAGAAGAAGAGAATAAGAACAGTGAAAAATCAGACGAAAAAAAAGAGTATAGACAGAGAAGAACAAAAGATGAAAAAAATACAAAAAAGAAGTTGCCGAGGTAGGAGGAAAGAGGGTAGAAGAAAAATGAAGTGAAAAGGGACAGAAAGGAAAAGAAAATAATTCTAGGACAGAAAATAAAACTAAGAAGAAGAAAAAAGTATGGAAAAAAGAAGAATGAAAAGAAGAAATGACTATGTAGAAGAAAAGGCAAAGAATAGAGGGAAATAAAAGCTGCAGAAAAGTCGAAAGAGGAGAGTTTGTAAGAGACGAGGAAGAAGAACATGATGAAGATGACGATGATGACGAAGCAGAAAAAAAAGAGGGGAAAGGATTTGATAAAGAAGAGAACAAGAAACAAGAGACGGAAAGACAAGGAAAATAAGAAATAAGAGACGGAAAGACAACGAAAGTAAGAGAAGGAAACAGGAGAAGAACATGTGTTGAAGAAGAATAAGAAGGCAATGCAGAAAAAGAAGAAAAAACAAGAAACAGAAATGTATGGGAGTATGGAGAAAAAAGGGTAAAACGAGAAAAGCAAGGTGAGGAAAAAGAAGTCACAGAGTCACTCAATTATTTTTCAGCAGCTTCTTCTTCCTTCATGTTCTCTTTTCTCTTTATATTTTCTTCCTTTTCTCCTTCTTGCTCCTTTTTTCTTTTCCCTCCTTTCCCTCTTCTTCTTCTTCCTTTCGCTCCTTTCCTTCATCTAATTGTTTTCTCGTCTTTTTTCTTTCTTCTTTGAAAACAAACGTTATCCAAGGATGAGGGGGAGTCCCTGGAAATTTGTTCCTAGCTTGAATAGCTCTCGGAGGATAACAACATAGTAGCCCAAGTCAGATTTTGTAACAATGGAAATAGCGAAATGATTATAAAATTTAGGTTCTACAATATCATCATTCTCTTAGTTTTTCTAAAATATATTAACAACTCCAGCAATCTTCTTCACTGAAGGCCCCGTTGTAGCTAGTGATATCAATTGTCTGAAGACAGGGGCGAACCAATTTATATCTAAAATTATTCTATTTCATTCCGTATATAAAACCATTCCATTCTAGTCATGAGTATCCTACTAACTATACGCTGCTTCGTGTGTGTGCGTGCGCGTGTGCGTGTGCGTGTGTGTGTGTGTGTGTGTGTTTGTGTGTGTGTGTGTGTTTGTGTGTGTGTGTGTGTGTGTGTGTGTGTGTGTGTGTGTGTGTGTGTGTGTGTGTGTGTGTGTGTGTGTGTGTGTGTGTGTGTGTGTGTGTGTGTGTGTGTGTGTGTGTGTGTGTGTGTGTGTGTGTGTGTGTGTGTGTGTGTGTGTGTGTGTGTGTGTGTGTGTGTGTGTGTGTGTGTGTGTGTGTGTGTGTGTGTGTGTGTGTGTGTGTGTGTGTGTGTGCATGAACGGAAATTAGTCATCGCCACCCGTCGTTAACAATTGACACCCGGTTGTCACACACACTCACTGTCCACGCATGCAGCCTTGGTGATTGACCTCCCGTGTCAATGAGAAAACATTCTACTGCATATATTAGGATTAGTGCGTGCCTATTACTTCAACTGTTCCTTTCTGCGATGAGTTCAAGAACTGAGCGGGACATCAATCTAAACCGAAATGTTCACCAATCCATGGAGAAGTGTGTTATAGCTTCCTCCGTAGATTCTCTTCTTTCGAATCTGTGTCAGATTGTAAAGGGTTATGCACTGCATTGCGAAAGTTCCCTGCGTGAGCTTGGTTGAGCACAGTGTAACTGATTTCCGTGAAAACATACAGTAGCGCACAAGTCCTTTTTCTGCAGAAGGGGCTTTTTGTGACGTATTTCGCTCATACAACTCTGACAAGGGAAGTATGCAAAGCGTACGTCTGATCTGCCAAAACGACTAGTGTCGTTAGTATCTCTTGTGGCTCAATAGTGAAACTGCGCAGTATCCCGCCGCGAGCCGCAGGTTCCAAGAAGTTACAAGCCTAAAAAGCTCATTTTTTGTGCTTTTTGTATGTTCCAAAAATCGCGTTATTCTTCGGAAAATTCGGAAACGGACCTCATGAATGTGTTCAGCACCCAAAACTACCCCCCTGAGCAAATTTTGGATGAACGCACATTTTCCGTACTTTGTCCAGACTGATAGCGTTTTGGACTTGTACGGATTTTCGGTTGGGCGCTTATTTCTACCAATTGAGGGCTGGAAGCGTTTTAGAAAAATGTCCCAGATTTGACTTAAAATTCTCCCAGAAGAGGTTGGGGTGCTGATCACGATTCTGAGATTTATTAGTCGATTTCCAAAAGTTTTTGGCTCATTTCGTTTGAAGCTTCCCAACCGGGGAAAATTTCGACGGAAAAACGCCACTTTCGAGATTTCCGGCTTTCTACAATAGATATGTCTCAAAATCATTCCCTGATGGTTATTTGGAGTGCTAAACACGAATCTGGAGTCCGTTTATCGATCTATTGCAGATTACGGTAGATTACGGTGGGTATACGGTAGTTTGGTCAAAATCTCAGATTTTACTCAAAATTTGTATACGGGGTTATTCGGGGTGGAGAATACGAATTTAACGTCCGTTTGTCGATTTTCAAAATACTAAGGTGGGTTTTGACCCCTAAATGATATGTTACCTACCGTAACCTACAGTAAACCTCAAAATTTCGACAAATGGACTCCAGATTCGTGTTCGCCACCCTAGATTACCCCTACATACAACTTTTGAGCTAAATCCGAGAAAAGTGTTTGAAACTCCAAAAAAAAAAATGCCTGATGGGAACCCTTGCCTTTTCACCAGGCTTAAAAAATGCTCATAACTTTTTTGAACCTGCCGCGGAGATCCGACCTACGCTTTTTATACTTCCCTTGTGAGAAATATTGCCGCGACTCCGCCGCAACTCCTTCGGCTTGGCGCCTGGAGGATTTGCGGGGGAGATGCGAGGCAGAACCGCGGACTATTCTTCATTCACCGAATCGCGGTAGGGTCGCGGCAAAGTTCTGAGGGAGTCGCGGTAGATTTGCGAACGCTTGACACACGAAGAAGTCGCGGCAAAGCCGCGGAAGAGTTAAGGGTCACTGGAGGGTTGCCGAACAGTCCGGGATCACGGTGGAGTCGCGGGACAGTAGCGGAAGAGTCGCGGCAATATTTTTCAGAGAAAGCGCCACATCGCCATATCTCGCTTCGAAATTGACGAAATGAATTTCAGGGGTAGTTTTCGTGGTCCTCTCAGTGAGGCATATGTAGAGAGCCATTGCAACTCCCGTATCCTGTTGGGAAATGTGTATTTCCTTCTAAAATTCATGTCCACAACAAATCAGAAAGATTTCTGCTATCATGATCGACTGTTCAGTTCATAGTGAGGGATTATGTGGTGCAAATATTGTATTTCTCGATGTATTTCTTAAGTTCAACATATTATTTTCTAACGCTATCGTATAGAGCTCAATGAAAGCGATTCAGAATTTACTTCAAAATTGAAATCGAACCACTTTGAAGCAAGTTATGGCGATGAAAGGCAAAAAAAATTTTCTCACCTAGAAATTTTAAAGCGTGAAACCACTTCAGACGTTCAGGAAAACTTATTGCAGTGGACACACCGAATTCGACGGAGGGGGTGGAAAGTCAACTTTTCAAAAAGTTTTCAAACGCGTTTATCCAAATCAGGAGTTTTTTGGGGTTTCTTTGCTATTATGGCTTCCCTCAAGAGTTTGCCTACTCGAAAACATAGAAAAGCAAGACACCGTTTTCTGCGCGTACGATGCCTTTAAGGCTGTTGAGCACAGCGAGGTACCGCCCTGCAATTTTAATTAATCCATAGACCCTAAAGCACGTCCACACGTACGCCGCGAAGCGGCGTGGGTGTGCACCTTGTATGATATATATGATCTAGTTCTGCAATCGCGTTCAGTCCGCAAAGTCTCATTATCACCATCATACAAGCGAGGCGGTTGTTTTGAGAGTGATTTCTTCATTTTCATAGACTTTTTCGAAAACAACCGCTTCGCCTCTACGATTGTGATAATGAGGACTGAACGCGATTGCGGAACTGAACTATAGTGGAGTCCATCAAGAGTGTCTCATTTACTTATCAATGAGAAGCGGTCGATTGGAGATCAATGAACATGAAACTCGTTGCAGCACAACCGCTCTCGCTCAGTCGGTATCGAGCGTGCTGGTATGGGATTCATGCACATTGATCCCCAGCCGACCGCTTCTTATTGATAAGTAAATGAGACACTCTTGGTGGACTCCACTATATGATTTAATTTAAAAGGAAAAAAATCTACAAATTTCATCATTCTATTACTGTTTAAAATTAATAATACAATTCAGAAACAGAACAAAAATTAGAGTATTTCTCTTAAATTGGATGCCTTATTGTGATAACATTACCGTTATCAAACTAAATGTTCAATCAACGTGAACAGTCTTATAAAAAAATTTCAACTCATAATTTGGCATAATTAAAGGATGGATGTTTGTTAATTAATTTATGGCTTTTTTCCTATTTTTCCATCGAAACACATTACATGACAATTGACAATTGTGCACTCATTTTTTAAGTCTCATCGGGAACCTTTTATTTCAGTAGGACCGTGACAACAAAAATGCGTCATCATTCTGAATTCTGAAGGCCATCTGGTGGAAAACAAGTGCTGTTGGTTCGGAATTTATAAAACCGTGTCCTGGTTAGCAGTCTTAAGTTGACGTCGGGAAATTGTCGATAAATTCCGTAGTAAAGACTGTGCTTTCGAAAATAAAGTTTTAGTGTGCGTCAAGTACATATGGTTTTTAAGGCCCTGTAGAACATCGAAATTCTGTCAGTTTTTGCTATGCTTCGGCCGAGATTTCATTTATTTCTTTATTTAATACGTCCAGTAGACGCGCATTCTAAACTCTAGATGATCATTCAAAGAAACCGGGGATTTGTGTTGTTTTGTGGGCAAGAAATCGGGCGATTGTGAAATGCGCAGAAGTCTCTCAAAGAGACCAATGTGGTGCCTTTTGTCCAGTACCGTTTGTACCTCGGGTCAGGCCTTACGAAACTTGATTAAATCTCCATAAGTCAGAGAGCATCACAGATTTAACCTTACAATTGCTCAGGCTAGAATTTTGAACGCAGTGTGTCAGATACAGAATTTATTAACATTCGGGAGCAATCAATTTAAGTTAAATCCATTTTCTCAAGAGATGGCCTTGTAGTTCTAAAGCCATAACACTTGTTGGCAATCGGAAGACCTTGAAAGACTTCGTGTAACGTAGGAAACCTATTGTTTAACGGCAGCATCTTTCCGAAAATCGGGTGAAAATGAAAATATGAGATACTGAAATTAGAACACTAATAGGTACATACTTGAACATTGGTTTGGGCTGTATATGTTCATGGGGCTAAACTTCCAAAGAAAATCATTTCCCTTAACCTTTGGTTTTCAAAAGTATGATCTTGTATTCCAAGCATTTGTTACGTGAAAAAAAAACATTTTCTGGAAGTTTTTCTCTCTCTCTTCGAAACCAGGGTCTCACAATCACTTTCCTAGGGTTTTATCGCCAGACATTTTTCTCACTACTAGACCATGAAAACCACAAGAGGTAGAAATTATAAGCTAGTCCGTAGTAGAGCTATCCTGTTTTATTATATTCACGATAACTCTCTTGTTTTTTTTCTTTGCTTTATGTCATTCTACAGGCAAGACCTTTCATAAATAAATGAACCCATAGAAATTCGAAAACAAAGAAAAAAGTCTTTGATCAAGGCCTTCCCCCATTCTGATTGCTTTATTCCCTTCCGCTTTTCCATATTTCTTTTGTAAATCGCTCTATAGCTCTTCCTGAATTGCTGAGTGCCTCGGTAGCCATCCTTACAGCTTCTCTGTGTAAGGTGAGGCTCAAGAGCGCCGGCCGCGGCGGCTGGCAGGCCGCCACTCTCTTTCTGCAGAGACGCGAGACAACGGGGGCATTGGCCGCGCTCGGCAGCGCCCCGCACTGCCGCTGCTCGGTCGGGTGAGAAGTGTCCCGTAATCCACGGCTACCATATCTGCGAATTGCCAATGGAGCACGAAATCTAACGGCTCCTGACTGCGCAGGTGTGAAAAGCACGGCGGGTTAATGGGTTACCGGGCGGCCTGATCTTTTTTGTTCATCTTTGGTATGCGACTTCTGTCTATTGAGCTGCACAATCAGCTGGAAAACTCGATTTCGACGAAGCCGGTCACTCAGAGAGTCAGAGAATTTTTTTCCTCTTTAGATTTGCGCTCACTCCAAACGCCGCGAAACCCTACAAACAATTATTGGTTTTTCCTTAGTAGGGTTAAGCATCCGTTGAACGAAGTTTAGTTCTGATCGCGATTCCCTATCCAGTAACAGTAAATGACTACACTCTATTGAAAATGGTCTTATCGGCTCCGACCGTATGGCCTCGCTAATTTTGGTGAAGTTTTCAGAAGACGGAACCTTTTTTCACTTCTGTTTTCAACTGTATTCGACTGAAAATCAGAAAAAAATCTAAGAAATTTTTGACGAATTTCGATATGGGGGAATACTTATGCAATACGGATTCTTGTCTCGCCTAATCGGTTGATATGACAGGCGCCACGATCATGTTTGAGCGAAACGACGCTGAAATGGAAGTTTGTTTATTGTTTTACAAGGTGCACACCCACGCCGCTTCGCGGCGTACTTGTGGACGTGCTTTAGGGTCTATGGATTAATTAAAATTGCAGGGCGGTGCCTCGCTGTGCTCAACAGCCTTAAAGGCATCGTACGCGCAGAAAACGGTGTCTTATTTTTCTATGTTTTCGAGTAGGCAAGCTCTTGAGGTAAGCCATAACAGCAAAGAAAACCCAAAAAACTCCTGATTTGGATGAACGCGTTTAAAAACTCTTTGAAAAGTTGACTTTCCACCCCCTCCGTGGAATTCGGTGTGTACAGTGCAATAAGTTTTTCTGAACGTCTGAAGTGGTTTCACGCTTTAAACTTTCTAGGTGAGAAAATTTATTTTGCCTTTCTTCTACCAAAGTCACTAAAAAATAAAAAGCTTCCACTGTGCAAATTTGGATGATAAGTGCTAGATGGCTGGTGAGAACTGGTGGCAAATCCTCATCTTTAACCCATTCCAACCTCATAACCCTACGTTTTTGACGCGCCAAAGTTTACCGGTGTGATCTATCGGCCTCATTCATGAAATTGAGCCAAAAAATGGAATGTGGTTTCCAGCGCGAACGATGCCTCTAGGCCCGTACAGTACCGCACAATTTTTTTGCAGAAAAAGCATTTGCGGTTTTTTTTTGTTTTTTCACAAAGCGCTGCATCGCCATAACTTGCTTCAAAGTGGTCCGATTTCAATTTTGAAGTAAATTCTGAATCGCTTTCATTGAGCTCTATACAATAGTGTTAGAAAATAATATGTTGAACAGTTGAACTTTGCACCACATAATCCCTCACTATGAACTGGACAGACGATTATGATAGCAGAAATCTTTTTATATATTCACGTTCTGATTTGTTGTGGACATGAATTTTAGAAGGAAATACACATTTTCCAACAGGATACGGGAGTTGCAATGGCTCTCTACATTTGCCTCACTGAGAGGAACACGAAAACTACCTCTAAAATTCATTTCGTCAATTTCGAAGCGAGATATGGCGATGTGGCGCTTTCTCTGAGAAATATTGCCGCGACTCTTCCGCTACTGCCCCGCGACTCCACCGTGATCCCGGACTGTTCGGCAACCCTCCAGCGACCCTTAACTCTTCCGCGGCTTTGCCGCGACTTCTTCGTGTGTCAAGCGTTCGCAAATCTACCGCGACTCCCTCAGAACTTTTCCGCGACCCTACCGCGATTCGATGAATGAAGAATAGTCCGCGGTTCTGCCTAGCATCTCCCCCGCGCCTCCTCCAGCAGGCGCCAAGCCGAAGGAGTTGCGGCGGAGTCGCGGCGATATTTCTCAGAGTTGTATCAGCAAAATATGTCACAAAAAGCCCCTTTTTGAGAAAAAGGACTTGCGCGCTACTGTATGTTTTCACGGAAATCAGGTACACTGTGCTCAACCAAGCTCACGCAGGGAACTTTCGCAATGCAGTGCATAACCCTTTACAATCTGACACAGATTCGAAAGAAGAGAATCTACGGAGGAAGTTATGACACACTTCTCCATGAATTGGTGAACATTTCGGTTTAGATTGATGTCCCGCTCAGTTCTTAAACTCATCGCAGAAAGGAAAGGAACAGTTGAAGCAATAGGCACGCATGAATCCTAATATATGGGGTAGAATGGTTTCTCATTGACACGGTAGGTTAATCACCAAGGCTGCATGCGTGGACAGTGAGTGTGTGTGACAACCGGGTGTCAATTGTTAACGACGGGTGGCGATGACTAATTTCCGTTCATGCACACACACACACACACACACACACACACACACACACACACACACACACACACACACACACACACACACACACACACACACACACACACACACACACACACACACACACACACACACACACACACACGCACACACACACACACACACACACACACGCACACACACACACACACACACACACACACACACACACACACACACACACACACACACACACACACACACACACACACACACACACACACACGCACACACGCGCACACGTGCACACGCACACACGCACACATACGCACACACACACACACACACACACACACACACACACACACACACACACACACACACACACACACACACACACACACACACACACACACACACACACACACACACACACACACACACACACACACACACACACACACACACACACACACACACACACACACACACACACACACACACACACACACACCAAGCAGCGTATAGTTAGTAGGATCGTCAAATAAAACTTTGATGACAACAGAACTCGCACCGATGGCCTCCACACGGGAGGAGCAAATGAGTGAAAAAGATCGAAGACGTAAGGTAATATTTTCAACACATCCTGAGAAGAGCTACAGTCGGCATGGATTTTATTGAGACTTCGCGTTCCCCATAGACGGTTCGCGCAAGCTCGATGGACCTATGTTAAAAAATCGAGCAGTAAATCTTGTACTTTTTCACATTAGGCCTATGAAAGAATCCTAGAAATGATTTCATATGTAATCATTTCATCAACGCCAAGCTCTGAATACCAAAGTTAGAAAACTGCTAATACATTTTCATTAGGAAAGTTGATTTAAAGATCGTGCCAATGAGTGAGAGTGTTAAGAGACTCCAAAAGAACCGTTGAACACACAATAACGCGGTGGAAAGCCGCTACGAGCAGTTATACATGCCGCTCAGGGATGTGCGTAATTATTATAGTTGTACAATTTCGAAAAAAAAATGTCGAACGAACTAAAATCGAAATTTTTTCGTTCGAAACCTTTTCAAACGAACGAAAAATGAAAAAATTTCGTTCGAAAAAATTTCGAACGAACGAAAAATGAAAAAATTTCGTTCGAAAAAATTTCGAACGAACGAATTTCGAAAAACTTTCGAAATTTCGGAGGTAGAACGAACGAAATTCGAAACAAATCGAAATTCGATTTTTTTCGAAATTTCGTATTTTTTTTGAAACTCGTCGGAAATTTCGAAATTTTTTCGAAATTTGTCAAAAATTTCGAATTTTTTTCGAAATTTGTTCGAAAAAAATTCCGAACGAACGAATTTCGAAAAAATTTCGAAAAATCGGATTTCGAACGAACGAAAATCGAAATTTTTTCGTTCGAAAAAATTTCGAACGAACGAAAACCGAAATTTTTTCGTTCGAAAAAATTTTGAACGAACGAAAATCGAAAAATTTTCGTTCGAAAAAATTTCAAACGAACGAAATTTGAAAAAAAATTCGTTTGACGAATTTTCGAACGAACGAAAACGAACAAAAAAAATTTCGAAAAATCTTTCGAAAATTTTTCGAATACTTCGTTCGTGTACAACTATAGTAATTATGACTAACAACTAACGAATTAAACGACTAACGGGCTTTTTCGGTGTTACGACTAGCGACTAACAAAATTTAAAATATTTTCGTAAGCAATCCCGAAATTCCTTAGAAAGTCAATAGTCATTCAAATCGCGCTCCAACCCAAGTCTTACACCAGGATTGATACATATTGCACTGTTGGTTGTTCTAGGTGAATGGTACAAAATAATCATAGCCTTCAGTATTTATTATTTCTACTGGCACTGCTTCGCAGTTCTGGAACCCTCACGTAAAACCCCAGCCGAACGTTGCGCAAGGTTAGGCGCAACATTTATGCGACTTCGCGTCGGTAGCGCTACTTTATGGTAGGCTCACTGAACCGGTTCCGGCACTGACCGTCTCCAGCGGAGATTTTCGCAGATGACACTATCAGAGGTGATAATATGGAGCGGTGCCTGCAGGCCACAACTGCTCAACGACGGTACCTGTACTTGATGATTGGATTGTTAAGGATGCGGTCTTTCGATTTTCAGTCATAAATTCGATATATGGGGTTTCTATAAAGTGGCGCTAGGACCTCTCAGTAGGTGAAATTTTTACTTGGGCGCTAATTTCTTCCAACCTATCTCCATTGAGGCAACAAGCTCTAAACCACGCAAGCGCTCGGATCGCAACGCTGAGCAAGGAACAGTGCCAAGTCGGTGCAATTCTCCGTTTTGCCACCATCGGGTAGATTTCAAATATCATCATATAGCGCAGAATAGCAAATTTCGCACTGAAAAAAAAGCAAAGAGTTCAAGATTTTCTCGGTTTCCCATATTGTTCTTTTTCTTACAAAAAAAAAGACAAAAATCGATGAACACATACAGTGCGTTCAGAAAGTATAGGGACACCCCCGAAAATCAAGGTTTTCAAAATCATGCTATATTTGGCTATCAATACTGTTCATAAATGAATTCAACAAGGTGAAACACCTCTATTTGTTCATTTCTATAACAGCTGAGCAATTTTACAAGAACTTATTTCAAATTTCAGATTTTTTCGCCGTTCAGAAAGTATAGGGACACAACACAAAAACAAAAATTATTGAACAAAGAAAGAATTAAACATACAATCTAAAATGAAATAGCTGCACCACCATTAGCAATGATCTCAAAAATTCTCTTTGTCATAGAATTGATCAAATTGGCGATGACGTTTTCATCCAGATTGGCCCACGCTTCGAGGATAGCGACCTTCAGCTCATCTACCGTTCTGTACTGCTTATTGTTGACATAAACCTGGCGCACAAGTATGCCCCGGATATTCTCTATCGGGTTACAATCTGGACTACACGCGGGCCATTCCAACAAACGGATTCGATGACGAAGAAACCAGGTTTTTGTAGACCTGGACACATGTACCGCCGCGTTGTCTTGCTGGAAAGTGAAACGCTGACGTCGTGTTCCGGACAAAAATGGCAGTAGATGCGTGCGATGAGTTTCTTGATATTCCTCCGAGTTCATGCGACAAGAAGTGAAGGCCGATTCCAAAACACCTTCGCTACTGAATGTTCCCCAACACAGAAGCGAGCCACCGCCGGAATTCCGTCTGCTGAAAATCAATGGATCCTTGCGCAGATCTCGCCAGTAGGATCGAGCACCATCCGGTCCGTCAAGATTAAATTTCTTCTCGTCGGAAAAGATGACCTAAAATTTTCTTGCGTCATTTCTCGATTTTTTTCCGGATTTTATGAGACTGCCTTACCTTTGCCCAATCAGTTGCCATGTTCCTCTTTGCGAATTCAAGTCGAGCCTCTTTACGATTTGCAGATAACGACAAGGTCTTCTTCATCACTTGTCTGACAATGTTTTTATCGCCATTTGTGGTGTTTCAGAGTGTCGTTTTCGAAACACTGAGCGATAATTCAGACTTAATTTGGTTCAGCGACAGTATGTATGCTGTTGGAGCAGAGCCGAATAATTCTCCGCGAATCTTGATTGCTGATCTTCTTCGGCCGTCCAGTTTGCAGTACCGTAGGAATCTGGATCACGCAGGAACTGGTTGATACAATTGACAGATCTTCCGAGCTGGGTAGCTATTCGACGTTGGCTCAACCCGGCAACGCTGAGCGCACGAATTTGAGCTGGTTCAGCAGCAGTTAGAGCAGTACCACCAGCCATTTTAGGAATAAAGATATCACATGTACTCATATTGAGTTTATGTAGCGAACTTGCAACGGGAAATTTTGTTTGGATTAAAAAATCTGAATTTTCGGAGGGTGTCCCTATAATTTCTGAACGGCGAAAAATTCTAAAAGTTGAGATAAAATCTTACAAAATTTCACAATTGTTATATAAGTAATCAAACATAGGTTTTCCATGATGCTGAATTCATTGATGAACAGTATTGATCACCAAACACAAAGTTTTATTGGAAACCTCGATTTTCGGGGGTGTCCCTATACTTTCTGAACGCACTGTACTCTCGAGTATTACGCTTTCGTGCATATTTTCAATTATGTATATTAAGGGTTCTCAGTTTGAACTAGGTTTTCTTACAAGGAGTGATTTTTGTCTTCAATGACCATGAATGTTTTGGAAAACATACATCTCTTCATGCCTTCCTTTTTTCTATTCATAAGGGCTTTTTTCTGCTTCATCTTGTTTTCAGAGCCGAAATTTTTAACGACTTACGATTAACGACTAACGACTAACGAGGGTTTTGGCCAATTGAACGACTAACGACTAACGAATCACAAAATTTCTATTAAGCACATCCCTGATGCCGCTGCACCTCGTTGCGGGACCTACTCGGTTGGAAGTTTGCAAATTTTACACCAGATGATTTCTTTTCTGTGATAAATTTGTGAAAGCATAAAAAATAGTATCAACAGACTGCAAAAGGGGAGTGGAATAAGGAGATTCTCGCAATAATCGTGTGGTGGAAGATGAGACCAGAGAGTGGTATTTCAAAAGTGTTCCAACTTCTGGTCTTCAATATGGCGTGCACGCAACACTGCGTAATTTCCTATTTCAAGGGACAATCTGCTGCTATGCCATTATGGGACGTATTCATCCCGCCGGTGTGAAACTAGTGTCTAAAGCAGCGTCCATGTCCTGCGAGAGCGCAAATGCGCAGAATCGATGATTTGCTAGGTGATATCGCTCGAAGCTAATCGAGCCTCACCAGCTGCGAGTAGTCGCGTGCCCACTTGTGTTAGATAGCCTGCGATAGGATAATTTATCAGAAGTCGAAGAAGACTAGCATTAGTCGCTGAATGCATCCGAGGTAAGTTATTTATCCTATCACAGGCTATCTCGCAGAAGTTAGCGCGCTGCGCGACCACAGGCAGCCGGTGAGAGCGATCGCGTAATTCCCTGCGGCGGTGTCAGAGTTTATTTATGCTCTGCTCTCAACGGAGGAGAGAAGGACACTGTCCCGTGATGAGATGATGAATGAACCTGAACGAGCGTTGAGCGTCCTGCAGCGTCCAAGTCAGAACACGCGTTTTGGCGACAAATAGCAGACGCTGCAGTCGTGTAGGTAAACCACTTAGCCCCTTGCTCCGTCCGACCTCAATTGAGCGAGGAAAGCTATAGAAAATTCATAGAGAAAAGAGTGGACTGTGCCTGATGCAGAATGTATTTAAATTCAACAGTAGATCACACATTTTAAAGAACGAAAGTTTGTCCAAGAACCTTCGAAAGCGTCAACGATTCGAACTTGCAGATATTAAATACGGACATAAAGGTGTCAGCTGTAGCGAAACAATTTATTACAAATTATATAGGCATTCACTGGACAACTAGAGAAAACGGTAACACCATAACTGAAAAAGTTCATGCCTTCGAAAATGTTGAAACCATTCAACACTATCGGATTGCCGAAATCATTAGACATCCTATAAATAAGGCTACGAAACTGGCATCTCTGTTAGGCGGGTGGTCTGAAAATAAAACTCATTACAAATTCATCATAAACTCCTTGAGATTCGATGCACGGAACAAAGAATCGAATTTCAGATTCCTTGTTACGTGCCGAACTTCTGACTCTACAACTATCTTTATTCGATTCGGCATACTGCTAGCTTAATTATTTATACAGCCGATGCCAAATGATTGGGCATCTTTTGCCCTGACCGCAATTGCTCACGCGCGGGACGCGTGGATCGAGTGGTGAACCATAAAACGTTTTACCGTAGGCCACCATGAACCCTACGGAAAAGCCGACAAGATCCAGAGATCCATTACAGCCCTGGCCAGCACTCACGACCATTGGTCTGCTGTGGGGTATCACCTTCACTGCAGGCCGCGGAAGGGGTCGCGAATGCGGGAGGTTCGGTCAACTGGGCCCGTAGCAAACCCCCCCCCCCGCCACCACATAAAGATGGCAGCCGACCTGAGGTACATCGTGCCCAGACGCCACCTATTGTCGCCAACCCGGAGCGACCCTTCGTACACGGTAATTCTATTTGCAAAAACCGGCCACATGGCGGAGTCGAACAACGCACGATGATCGTATCGACAGCGAGCACAGCAACTGAACAGCGCGCTCATGTTGGGGTGCCATCCTTGGTATTAGCCAGGGTGTGAGATGACCAAGACAGTCAACAGCAATCTATTCCACGGAAACCATTCCCTTCAGAGCTGCAGTCCATCCTATTGTAATAAGTTTATTACAAACTATGCACGGCTATCTCTGTTTACACGTTTTCGTCAGTTGCACAAGAATAAATTTTCGAATTTGTAAAAAGTTCCTACTTTTTGTTTTTTTTTTCGAAAAGTCCGCAGATTACTCTTTAATTAGTCAGAGTGATACTTGACGTTGAGAATTATCCATTTTCCTCCCGTGCTATACTTACCTTCTTCTAAACTAAGCAAGCGATGTTCCAGTTCCAGAAGTATACCTATGTATTCTTACAAAACTTATGATTTTTCTTCCGGAAACCATGTTTGTACATAATCACGCTGCTATTCACTTAACAAACATCGAATTAAAACGAGTTAAGAACAGAAGCAAATTTTAATGTTTTTGAATATTTCATGTTTCCGAATGCAATGCCCCTTTTAGAGGCTGGGAAACAGGGATGTGCGTAATAGAAATTTTTCAATTCGTTAGTCGTTAGTCGTTCAACCGGCCAAAACCCTCGTTAGTCGTTAGTCGTTAAAAATCTAGGTTTTGAAAGCAAGCTAAGTTGAGGCAGAAAAAAGTCCTTATGAATAGAAAAAAAAGGAAGGCATGAAGAAATGTATGTTCTCCAAAACATTCATGGCCATTAAAGACACAAATCACTCCTTGTTAGAGAGCCTAGTTCAAACAGCAATTCTACATATACACAATAAAAATCATGCACGAAAGCCTGTGTGTTCGAGTCTGACTCGAGAGTGTGTGTTTATCGATTTTTGTCATTTTTTGGTAAAAAAAGAAACAATATGGGAAACCGAGGAAATCTTGAACTCTGTTTTTTTTCCAGCGCAAATTTTGCAACTCTGCGTTATATGATGTTATTTGGGATCTACCTGGTGGTGACAACACTGAGAATTGCACCGACTTTGCACTATTTGTGCTTCGCGTAGCGATCCGAGCGCTTGCGTGACCTTGTTCCCATAATGGGGAATGGTCCGGAGAAATCAGCACCCAAGTTAAAATTCTACCCACGAGAGCCTTAGCACCACTTTATGCAAACCCCATATCTCGAATTTATGACTGAAAGTCGAAGGACGGCACCCTTTACAATCCAATCATCGGATACAGTTCCCGTCGTTGGGCAGTTCTGGCCTGCAGGCACCGCACCATATTATCACATCTGATGGTGTCCTCTGCAAAAATCTCCGCTGGAGCCGGTCAGTGTCGGAGCCGGTTCAGTGAGTCTTCTATAAAGTAGCGCGACCGACGCGAAGTCGCATAAATGCTGCGCCTAACCTTGCGTAACGTTTGGTTGGGGTATTAAAGTGGAGGTTCCAGAATTGTGAAGCAGTGTGAGTAGAAATTATAAATACTGAAGGCTATGGTTATGTTGTACCATACATCTAGAACAGCCAACAGGGCAATATGTATCAATCCTGGTCTAAGCCTTGGGTTGGAGCGTGATTTGAATGACTACTGACTTTTTAACGAATTTTGGGATTGCTTACAAAAATATTTTTAATTTCGTTAGTCGTTAGTCGTAATTACGCACATCCCTGCTGGGAAACCGTTCACAAGTTATCACGAGAATTTTAACTACACCCAACAATTTGATGATATCTCCGCTACCTTTCGAAAACCGTGGTGTATGCCTGTTCTTGATTGTTCCTAGGGCGAAGAAGTGAAAACAAGTCTCGAATGTTTATAGGTATCTCTCAGACTTCTGGATTTTTCTTTCAAGAAATTATCGTCCACATTTTTTTTTTGTCTGATAGGAGCTCATAATCATTAACCCCCTGTGCTTTTTTTCTTTGAAGAAAATTGATCATCATCTTTAAATCTGCTGCTGTGCCTGACTGCTGCTGCCGTTTCCTCCTTTCCTTGCAGTTCACATTTTTTCTTAGACTTTTTTCATAAAACTGTACGCAATTTGTCTCACTGTATGCTAGTATGTAGGGGAGGTTGGAGGGATGGGGTTATCCAATATGCATTTCCGACAGCTTCTGTGCTGAAAAAACGTGTTGAAAAACAGTACCATTTTGATCGGAATGTACAGAGCCAATTAGAGACATGGGTAACTGAAAAACGATCTCGAACTTTTCATCGCCAAGAAATTTTCAAAACATCTCTTAAAGGCGGCGCAAAATTAGTGAACCATGAAACCATAGAAAAAAATTAGTGAACCATGACACCATCCGAAAAACTAATCAGCCCTCTGGAAAAGAATACTTTGTCGAATTCAACTCCAAATTATTTTCGTGAATCCGCGAAGGAAACCTAAGAAATGTATCACTCAGCATAGACCGTTCACGTACAGCTTTATGAAAAAAGAACCACTTTGAAGGCTCAGAAACAGCAAAAACGATGAGAAACCAGGGGGAAGTCAGCGTCTGCAAAAATCAACAGCTGATGAAGAGCGATTGATTATGCCGTCTTGAAAGATGGCCAGCATCAATGCAGCAATAATCGGCACTCATTGAAGCGTTTTCCGTTGTAGTAGGCTTCATAATGGTTTTTCCTCCAAGATCCATTACAGGTTAGCGGAGGCTATCATTCTAATGCCCAATTGATAGCCATTGCGGGGAATGTTTGCATGATCAGCACAAAACTCAGAATTTTACTTGAACCTCAACGGAGATGGTCAAACGTCGTCAGAAAGGTCAAGGAATCGTATTCTCCTCCCCGCACCGCCACCACCTCGGTCATGCACGACCCATGACTTGGCTCCCTCCCTACGCGTCTCTGCAAAATGCCCGCTATTTCCACTTTCCACTCGCAGCTGGTGCTCAGATAAAAACAGCCCACTTCCCGCCGGCCAAGTCGGGGTAGTCGACTTCGCGCGGCCCCAATTTTGTGGGCGTGGCACAGCGCCCCACCTCCCGCGGAGAGAGAGGGTTTCCAGTCTTCCCGCGGAGTGTCGGCGGGCTATTTGTGGGGGTCATCGAACACTCACTCAGCGATTCCCACTTTGATATCGCCATTGCACCACCCGCTAGAGTGGAGCCACTGGACGATTGCTGAGCACAGAACGCTGTGTTGAGACTCTTCCCAAATCCTCGCTGTATGCGACGCTGGCTTTGGGCAGGTGAACCATTGTCTGTTGATGGCATCTGCGGATGAAAAGACTGCAAGGGCAAGTGAGTGTAGTAAGCAACCCTGTGTAAACTTACTCCTTACTTGTCAGAAACAGCTCAAGATTAAGAGCCCAGAAGGGGATTTTTGAAATTTCGTTCCAACAGACCTTTATCTAAAGGGTGATTTTCGAGTGTGCCGCAAACTGCTTTTGGATTGTCTTCTGTCAGTCATCAGATTAGCCGTAACGCGATGGCAGAAGGGCCGCAGAGTGCTTGTTCAATGTGTACGGGCAGTGAACGAAACGGCGCTGCCGACTGCCCGCAACCGAACTATTGACCTTCCGCAGGAGGGGTTGCGGGACGTCGGCTAATGGTACTGCGGGAAGTGTGCTGTCTGTATCTGAGTGGCTCCCCTTTAGACCTCAGGTCCATGGCTGCGTGCTGAGGTGGGTGACATTCGGCTGCGAGCGAAGTCACCACCTCAGCACGCACCCGTGCATTAGGATAGGGCGGCCACCCGCTATTCCGCTTGCGATGTGAGCCACCACCTCACGCCAGGGAGGCAGCTATGAGCTCCCACCTTTCGGTGGGATTGCTACGGGCCCTGTTGCGTGTGGTGACCAGGACCGCACAATAGAAATGTGCTGTCGTAGGAACACCTTGAAGGACATTCCGCGGTCACTGGCTCGAAAGGGAATGTTGTGTCTGAAAATTGAAAACCGTGCGGGAACCGGTTGCTGTCGGGCCTGTCCATCTCAGTGCAGTGCACTGCGATGGGTGCCAGCGACGACGACCGAGGCTTCAATCCAGTATCGTGTTGGGTTTTTCTTGGCCCTGAGCCACAGCGACGTCGCAGTGTTCTGCGACCGCAACAGGTCTGTCTTGGGGTATAACACTGCCAATGTCGCGCAGCCTGCCCCCGATCCACAGTAACCCTTTTCGCGGTGGGACCAACACGTATTTGTGGTTCATATACTCAGATAAAAACAGCCCACTTCCCGCTGGCCAAGTCGGCCTAGTCGACTTCGCGCGGCCCTAATTTTGTGGGCGTGGCACAGCACCCCACTTCCCGCTGACAGAGAGGCTTTCCCGTCTCTCCGCGGAGTGTCGGCGGGCAGTCGGCTATTCCTGGGGGTCATCGAACACTCACTCATCAATTCCCACTTTGATATCATCATTGCACCACATACTAGAGTGGAGCCAATGAACAATTGCTGAGCAGAGAACGCTGTGTTGAGACTCTTTCCGAAACCCGCGCTGTGTGCGACGCTGGCCTTGGGCAGGTGAACCACTGTCCGTTAATGGCATCTGCGAACCGGAAGGCTGCGAGAACTAGTGAGTGTAGGAAGCTTCCCCGTAGAAGCTCACTCCTTACTTGTCAAGAGCAGTTCAAGATGAAATCCCTAGGAGCGGATTTTTCGAATTTTGTTAGGAGAGACCTTTACTTAAAGGGTGATTTCTAAATGTGTTGCAAACTGTTTTAGGACTGTCTTCTCTCCGTCATCAGATTAGCCGTAAGGCGGTTGCAGAAGGGCCGCAGAGTGCGTGTTCACCGTATACGGGCAGTCAACGAAACAGCGCTGCCGACTGCCCGCGACCGATCTATTGGCCTTCCGCGGGAGGGGTTACGGGACGTCGGCTGGTGGTACCGCGGGAAGTGTGATGTCTCTATCTGAGTAGACCATAGATTCTTGGCTTTTTTCTGAAAACAAATCAAAATCGGTGTCAGTCGCACCGATTGTTTGTAAGAAGGAGTTAGAATGGATCATTAGGTGAGGGTCTACGTGAGAACAGCACGGCTGCAAGAAACTGTTTTAAGCTATAAAATCCTTCCTGCTGTCCTCGCCCTTCGTGCGATTCCAGCTAAAGGAAAAAAACAGCATTCGGGAAATCCTCCATGGATTTTTCGTATACGACTTTCAATAGATTGTCACGATGTACAAATCAACTTCCCTAATGGAAATGCATTAGCGGTTTCCTAACCAGAGATCTCACTACTAGGATTCTTTTACAGGCTTATTGTAAAAAAAGTGCAAGATTTACTGCTAAAACCTCAGCATTCATTTCAGAGCCGTTCCGCCCAGAGGTGATCGTTGCGCTTGTCATATCAACGTTGACAGTACTGTTTGGGCGAGACAAGAATCCATGAGCTCATGTTGACACGAAAAGCGTTACTGTGGACCGGAGCAGTCGGAGAAATATAGACCGGTATTCGTTTGTTGAGCAGCGAGAGGAGTCGTAAAAACTTTTTGTACAAAAACGAAATTTTCGGTCGAGGACCGTAGGACTTTCGGCCCCAAACCTCAGGGCCCGCAGCAATCCCGTTGTTGGGAACAGGAGCGCTGAGTTTGCAGCACCAGCATTTGCCTCCATAGGTTCGTTGGGGTGGAGACAGCGGTCCTAGAGGTGACGGTTGTTTAGGATACCTGAGTGAGGAGTGGTGAAGTTTCCCTATGGACTTGCAACTTCAGAATTTGACGTTTTCTCAATCCTCTTTTTTTTGCGTTCAGTATATTTTTTTAATCATTAATTTTTAAACATTTTTTTGTTAGCTGACCTCCTTTTGAAATTCACTATTCTTCATGAAGTGATCTGCCTAGGTCATGAAAAATTCCCTTGAGCTGTCTTGTAGTCAATTTTTTTTCGGAAAATTTTTCCAAGCGATTTTTGAAAAACTACCCATTTTTCGCTCTAAAAATTTTTGCCTTTTAAGACGAATTTCTGAACGGAGCTGTTTCCAGACTCTCCATGGAAAATCGCGTCGATGAATGTTTTCATGTTGAGAAAAGTACGTTTCGAGTCTCTCAGCCGATTTCAATTTATGAAGTAACGTTTCTTTCACCAAAAGCAATCAGTTTTACGCCCATAACTTTCTCATCCTGGAAGATAGAACTCTGGTGAGGGTTGTTTTCGGAATCTCCATAAAATTTTGCATCGAACAGCGTTTTCAGTTTCAAAAAATACGTTCCCCTTCTACCAGCCGATTTCAGTTTATAAAGTGCATTTTTTTTGCCTGAAAATATCGGTTTTTTGTCCATAACTTTTTTGTGCTTGGAGATAGACCTCTGGTGAAGGTTGTTTTTGGAATCATGATTGAATTCTGGTTAGACTAGTGTTTAAAGTTTGGAAAAATATTCTCTCGATCCCTCAGCCTAATTCATTTTGAGAAACACCGGTTTTTCGCCTATAACTCTTTACCCGTGGGAGATAGGCTTTTGGTGAAAGTTGTTTTTGAAATCTACGTAAAATTCTGCGTCGAATTATTTATCGGGTTCCCAACTTTGCTTGCTCCATAAGTCAGCCATGTCGGTGGAGCCGAGCTCCGTTGTACGCTCCAGGAGAACTCTGCGCCTCCTACTTACACCATAGAGGCGAGAGCACCCTATGGAGATACATAACTATGGAGCTCGGCTCCCCCGACCTGGCTGGCCTTTGGAGCAAGCAATGTCAGGAACCCGGTATATCACTCGACGCAGAAATTTACGTGAATTTTAAAAACACTTTCACCCAAAACCTATCTTCAACGGTTGAAGAGTTATAGGCGAAAAACTGGTGTTTCGTAAAATAAGTTAGGCTGAAGGATCGAGAAAATATTTTTCCAAACTGGAAACACCAGTCGACGCAGAATTCCATCGAGATTTCGAGAGCAGCCCTCACCAAAGGTCTATCTCCAAGCACAAAAAAGTTATGGACGAAAAACCGATAACTTCAGGCGAAAAAAATGCACTTTATAAACTGAAATCGGCTGGTAGAAAGGGAACGTATTTTTCAAAACTGAAAACGCTATTCGATGCAGAATTTTATGGGGATTCCAAAAACAACTTTTACCAAAAGGCTATCTTTTATGGTAAAAAAAGTTATGGCCGAAAAACCGGCAGTGACACCCACTCAATCTTGAAAATAGCTTGCATGAGTGTTGGGTCACTTTCATTCTTTTTCGGGGCGTTTCACCGGTTGTCACCGGTTTTCCCCATGGTGAAGGTTCCCCACTTCACCTGCCCAGGGGTGAAGGTTGGTGGAGTACATGGCTCCACCCAACGAAGCTATGTTTGCCTCACATCTAGGCAGCAGAATTTGCGTGATTTCCTATCTTTATGCCCGCACCCGCCATAGATAGTGACAATGGAGGCAGCCATTTGTCAATGGTATGTGAGAAACCCATGAACGTGAGGTAGGCGCTGAGGTACATGATGGGGCGGCGATGTGCGAGGCGGCGAGCGAAATAGCACTGATAGGGGCTCCGCAGAGTTGCGCCGCCCGGCGGCACGCCGCCGAGCGAGAGGATTGGGGCGTGGCCAAAACCTGTACGCGGCGGCGCAATTCTATGCCTCGCAGAGTGGCAGCGTTGCCTCATTCGTTCTTTATTTTCATCCATTACGTACAACCTCATTCATTTGATGCCAAAGTTTGATTTTTTTTCGATTTCAAAATTTCGTAATCACTAGACTCCCATTATGCTAAATCGAGCTTTTGAAAAATATAAGTGTGTGAACATATTCTTGGCAATCGATTGGATTCACCATGAAACCACATATGAACAGAAATTGGAATTTTAGAGGCGGCAGAACTGAAAAGCATCTCGAAGATTGCTAAACTTTCACGTGTTTTTTGAAAAAAAAATGCCATTTCAAAAAAAATTGAGGGATACGCTTTCAGAAACAGAAAACATAAAATCCTGTGGCTTTGTTAATCCGGATAATCTCGTGAGAAATACTAGTATTTCAGAAAAAAAGAAAACTAATGAAATCAATTACCTCGGGCAGTGAATTGGAATAGATCACATAAAAAGCCACGAACGAGTGGAAAAGTGTTCAAGCGTTTATGGAAAGGTGTTATGGAAATAGAAAAAAAATCGCATGGATGACTAAACAATGAAATCGATAACACTGAAAGGATTGATAGCGGCACCCCTCGCCGACGATAGAAATGGTCCACACCATTCCTCGCCCCCGCCCACTGGCGACGTCGCTGCGGCAGCCGCTGCTAACGCGGTGACGAGAGCACTCGACGAGGTACCCGCGTCGCCGCTCTCGCGCGGCACGTCGCTGGCCCCACCGGCTGCGTGGCGCCCCTCACTCTCCATCATTGCCGCGCCGCGGCGAGACTCGCCGCGGCGCAACTCTGCCGCCCCTATAGTCACGAGAGTATACTTGCTATCCGAAGGTAATGCCTCGGATAATGGATCGATTCGGATAATGCCATTTTAAATTTACCGGATATTGGTTCAATTCAGATAATGCGTTTTTTCAAATTTTCGGATATTGGATCGATTCAGATAATGCCGTTTTTCCAATGATTCGGATACGGATATCCGTCGGATAATTTCGGATAAATTTCGGATATTATCGGAACAGATCTCAGGCAACACACACGCACACGCACACGCACACGCACACGCACACGCACAAGCACACGCGCACACACACACACCACACACACACATACACGCACACGCACATACACGCGCACACACACACACACACACACACACACACACACACACACACACACACACACACACACACACACACACACACACACATACACACACACACAAACACACACACGCACACACACACACATACACATACACATACACACACATACACATACACATACACATACACATACACATACACACACTCGCACACACGCACACACACACACAAAATGAGTAGAATAGTAGCTACGAGAATTGACATATACATAAATTACACGAGTGAGGAAACAAAAGTGAGTCAAATAGTTGATATAAAAAATGAACCGGTTTACTACATTCAACCTAAAATGAACCGATTTTATCCGATTTATCCCATTTTTACCCGATTTTATCCAATTTTATCCGGTTTTATCTGGTTTTATCCGTTTTATCCGATTTTATCCGATTTTACGCTAATTTTATTCGATTTTTATCCGTTTTATCCGTTCTTATCCGATTTTATCCGAATTTTTGACCCTTCGGATAATGGTTCGATTTTTTTTCCTGACGTGGTCATTGAACATCTTCGCCAATGCAACTATGTGCTATACATTGGATGCGAATCAAAAAATTCGGATACTCGGATTTCGGATAACTCAAAAATCAAAGGTCGCGAATATCCGACTCTAAGGGATAGATTCAAAATAGCAACATCGGATAATCCGAGCCATTCGGATAGGGAGGCGAGACGGATGATAGTCGGATCTCGGATCAATCCGAAAATCACGTTTTTCGGTGATTCGGAGTTTGGATCACTCGGATTTCGACCTTTTTTCGGTAAGTCGGAATCCAAATATCCGATTCGGATATCCGGTCGGATAAAAGATGGTATAATTCTAAAAGTCTATCGAAAATCGATAGTCTGGCGGAAATTCTCGAAAAAGAAAATTCTACCTTACTACGATAAAATAATTCATTGATAATCATTTTTATCGGGGAATATTTGCAAACCAAACAGATACAATCACTTTTCACAATCTCTTCAAAGTGAGTGTACCCGTGAGTTCCCGTCTAATCAACCTAAAACAGGATTGCTCTTTCGATCAATACACATGGTTTTGGGAGCCAATCATACCCTCAATGCGCCGCAAGGGGTATTGTATACTTTTGCGACACACGGTCGCGTCGCTCTGCACAGCGACAGCCACCGCCTGTAGCGCAGCTCCCACACTTTAGGCCTAGGTCATACTTCCCGTGACGAGCGACGCGACATAATGCTTGTCATCTAAATCGAACGAAAATCGATATTGCTAATTTGCACTGTCGCGGTCGCGCGTCGCGGAAAGTATGCACTAGGCCCTAAACCTGTCGCTGTCGCAGTGTGCTGCAAGCTTCGGCCCGCGAGAGCGACAAGCTTCGGCCCATTTGAAGTATGTCAGCTCTCCGCGTCGCGTCGCTGTGACAGACGCGCGATAACTGTGCCTACGACGACCGATGCCGTTGTTACGATGCAGGTCCCGCAGCGATTTGCGCTAGATTGCATGCATGTCGGTCATGACAGAGGCAAAGTATACCATACCCCTAAGAGCCTTTCTGAGTGGCGTCGCAGCAAAACTCGCTGTCGCGGAGACGGCGTGAGTTATAGGGGGTGCTACGCGGCGCAAACTGCGCCGCGCGGTGGGGGCGACCGCCGCGTATTCAGAGTGCGCGAGCTGAGAAAGCCTCGCCGCGAGCTGGCAGCGACGGCAGCAACGTCGCGCGATGAAAATGATTTTGACAATTTTTGTCGCTGTCGCTGCCGCCCCGCCGTAGTTACTTTCTATTTGTTGATGTTCCTTTGTTAGTACCTGTTTATTGACTATCTATAGAATTTTTATTTTCCCTATTTCACTGTTTTTTCAATCGAACAAACGGCGGCGAGGAGGTAAGAGACGCAGAGAAAGAAACATGTTACGGCGACAAGTCATGGTCACACCCAATTTCTCTCGCTCTGGAGAGCGACGCCAATAATTTTGCAGCGACGCCACTCTGCAAGTCCTATACTCGCACAGACAACCCAAACGAAGAGGATTAATGCCAATTATGTGCGAAATCTGCGCTGATGATGAGCAACAAAAAGCGGCGTAAATTTCACGATGCGCTCTAATTGGATGCCTGCCGTGTAACTACGCACCTGTATGGCTACTGTAGAATGGAATGTCGAGTCGTGACATCAGATACGCTTGTTTGAGTAACGAGACATGCCGAATCTACCAATATCCGACTTGTTATCCGATCCGAATCATGACATTTTTCAGATATTCGGGACATTTCGGTGATTCAGATTTCGGACCAAACGGATTTTGGCGTTTTTTCGGTGAATTGGATTTTGGATCATTTGGATTTTAACGTTTTTTCGGTGATTCGGATTTTGGATCATTCGGATTTTGACGCTTTTTCGGTGAATCGGATTTTAAATCATGAAAAGCTTTGGTTCATTCGGATGGATATCCGCAAATGAGTGAGTCGGATCCAATGTATATTTTCGACCAGCTCCATAGGGATCTGATCACTCGTACTGAAGTTGAGTGGAAGTTTGATTATAGAACTAGTTATTGAAATTTTCACCAATTGAGCTCTGATTTGTTAAGTGAAACAACGGCCTTTACCTAAAGATCAAATGCCGTAACCGGGGAAACTCTATGAAGCCTATCATCTTTGAAAAACCGTGAAATATGGATTCGGTCAATGGCCACATTGTTGACCGCCTACCTGGGTGGCATTCAATCAATCGCGCCCATCACCTGTTTATTTTTGGCCGATCTGAGGTATTCCTATCTTTCCATTCTATTCCTGCTGTTTTTGCTTTATTAAGGTGTTTTTTTTTTCAAATGAAAATGCATGTGAGGTGTTTTGTACTCTGTGTTTTGTGAGCACAGACAGCGGGTTTCGTTCTTGAATTTGCGAATTTAATAAAAAAAGTTTCCCTGGAGCTCTACATACTTGGAGCGCTGACCATTTCTTTAAACATTTGCTGCTTTACTGAGATTATTTATAAATTACTAAGGTTTTTTAGCTACTTGAGGGAGAAAAAAGATCAGAGATTGAAGCAAGTCACGTTTTTCGTTACCTTTTTCTACACCTATTTTTTGTACAAATCGGACTCCTCCGAAAATTCCACAAGCTTTTTTTCCTTCACAAAACCCGTTTTACTGTGCTCCTCTGGGCCAAATTCCGTTCCGCAGTTGCGTTTCGACACGCTTTGCGGCCGCGGGCATTCGAGTCGTAAGAGTTTCCAGCGCAGCAGCCGCCGATCTGTTGATTCTAGGTGGGTTTTAGAAACTGGAAAGTAAACAAAATTGGAGAAAACTGTATAAAAAAGCCATATCGAGTCGGCTTTGGCGCTGGAAACTCGACTAACTCGAGCGCGTGCGGCCGCAAAGCGTGTCGAGACGCAATGGCGGACCGGAATTTGGCCCAGATAACCACAGTACATGCGACCATAGAACGAGCTCATTTACAGAATACACACAACCCCACACATATGTTAAAATTCAACTTGAAAACATCAACTCAGAGGCAAGACGAATTAATGAATGGAATAGTTAAGGCTAGCGAGAAATGAGAAGGTAACGAGGACTATAGCAAAAACTCAAACAGAAGGGGAGAAATTCAGCCACGAGATTTTGAAGGCAGTTAAAAAATCAAGTGTCATAGATCAGAAAAACTTCTATGTATGAAGAGTAAATTTCATCTCTCCTTTTTTTCTAACGAATAAAGCCATTGAACACAATTTCCTGTGAAAAAGTCCTTCTCATCTGCAAACTTGCATGACAGAAGAGTCCCACTTCTATTGGAATGGAATGATACTGAGGGAACGTAATGTTTTGTCAAACACAAATGCATTTTTAAGGGAAATGGCGAGAAAGTTTCCTTTATACATACCTCTCTCGTTCGGGAAACCACTCGAGGAGAAAATCATGATCTAAGTAAAAAGCTAAAGAAATGAGAACATTCAACGAGTTTAGAGATCAGGAGGGCTGGCTCACATTCTGTTTCTGTAGTTTCCGAAAAGTGGTGAAGAAGACAAGTTCGAGTAAATTCACAATCACTGGGAAAGAATTCGAGTATTGGGCAACGTGGAGTTAGACTTTTTTCCAGGGAAAATCAATGTTCGGATAATGTTTGTAAAAACCTCGAGTATTTCACCGCAGCTAAAATGTTCGAAATGCACGAGAAAAATAATATAAAAGTATATATATCGGCTTCGGAAACTCAGCTCCAGTGAAAGTGTTGAAAATGTGTAATGAAGAAAAAAGTCGTGATTCGTGATAGGTTTAAGAGGGATGGAATGGGCTGCAGGTCTACTATAACGATAAAATTTTGAAGGATTCTCCGTATGTTCTACTACATTTCATCACAGAGCACCGCTATCAATGTGAAAGATGCCCCCATCCACAAGGAGAGCAAGGCCCAGTTATTGCGCGCGCTGATAACGCGCAGTATTTAAAGGCAGTGGTCGCGAAAAAATATGATTGTCTTCTTTTTGTCTCTGAACCCTTTTCTTTGTTTAGAGTAGTAGGACCAAGAAAAAAAAATCACGAAAAAACCGCTGTTTCGAGCCAAATTCGAAGCCTAAACTTTCTTGTCTTTTGATGGTGGACGAGCCCACTCCACATCATCGCAGCGATGATCTCTGATATCAAGAACATCAGCTGGCTTGAAATTGAATTTCAATCAATGAACATTATCCTTCGGGCTCATCTAGTCAAAGACATTGACTGAAGTGCTTGCCTTCATTGGTACACTCTTTTCATTACGTGAATTTGCATTTATTTTTTCCTCTGAATGTCAATGATTTCTCACAACTCGGCATGAGGCGGCGATCTTTTTTTTTGCGGCGCTGTGCACGTGTGCACGAACTAGCATCTTTAGGCCATAGAAACTCTAATTCTAGCCCGTTTTTCACTGCGCTACCTTCATAGTTTCTCAGCTGTTTTCTGTCTAAGCTGATTTTTATAGTTTTTTAGATAACGTTTTTCATCGCGACCACTGCCTTTAAGGTTCGACACCTTAGGCCTCCAGATTTTTGCAAAGAAAATCGTGCTGTGAATTAGGTCGCTCCAAGTTGGCAGTCCTTGATGGCATCCAGGCACGATGTAGCTGAGATTGGTTGCCATCTTTAGATGGTGACGGCGGGGGTTTGCTACGGGCCTAGGTGCACCACTAAAGTGTGTGAAAATTGTTTATTCCCAAACAAGTTCAAAACCTTAGGGTGCGCGTGCCCTGAAGGCAGTCTACACGATAAGCTACGATTTTGAGATAATTTGCCATTTTGATCAAGTGGTCACCGGGTAGAACAAAAATGACAAAGGAATTGAGAAAAACACACCAGAGGTACACGAAACCCAGTTCTCTACTCCCTATTGTTTCGTTCTTTCCTAAAGTCCCTAGCTAAACCTGCTTTGCATAAAATACTCTTCTATTTTCGATTGACCCAATTTTCCACCGGTAGCAACCATCATGAACATGTTCATCCAACCGGACAACTAGTCCATGTTGTAAGATGATGTCACTCAAATAAGGAGTTTAAATGCGTTTCTCGCTGTTTCTTCGTAATTTTGGTAACACGTGGTTGCCAACGCATTGTTTTATGTGAAAAACTCGGGGCAAAAATCAGCGTGAACACTGCCTTTAAGCTGAGGCGCAGATCCTTCATCCGGGCGCGCGAACGGTTTTTTTTTCAAGCATGTCCGTGTTAGACATATCATTCTCACAGAATTTTGTCTGATTATGACTCTTTTGAATCTTTACGGTAAAATGTTGTTTTGGTTTTCAGGTAGCCGCATCCCGGACGGGTACTCCGGATTGGTGAATTTTTCACAGCATCGCCTTTCGGAGTATTACCCGAGAGAATTTTCGATTGAATAGCCGAATGTGTTTCGGTTGGTTGTGATGTACACAAAATATATACGGTTTCTATCTTATCTCCAGTAAGCCGCGTTGTAGCTATTATCTCGCTATCTTGGGAGCGAAATGGTTGTTTCTTTAATTCTATGTACTATTGCGTTTTCTCAAAAACGACCACTCTACTTCCATGAAAAACTATCATAGCAGCGTCGCGGCTACCACCCATCCAGTGATCGACGATATTCTATGAATGATTGACCCAATTTGTTATATTCTGTCCTGAATTATTTGAAATGAATTGTTTGACCAGATATTTTGCTGTTTGTGTTAAGATTAGAAAAACTCACTTCTCTTCGTCCTTCTTCTCCTCATCTTTCTTCTCCTCGTCTTTTCTTTCCCCTTCCTTTGGTTCTTCCTTCTTCTCTTCCTCCTTTTTCTCAGCCTCCTTCGGTTCTTCCTTCTTCTCCTCCTCTTTCTTCTCAGGCTCTTTCGGCTCTGGTGCCTTGGCGGGAGTAGCGGGAGTATCATCAAGGCGGTGGGGTGGTGTAGTGCTGACGGATCTGGTATTTTCCTTTCCGTGTTCGATGTCTTTGTTCTCTTTAACCTCATCCGAATCGGGAATATGGCAACCAACGAAAATGTAATAAGCCCATCCCCATATCACTGAGCCGAATAATGGAGCGAAAATGGGTATCCAGAAGTAGTAGCTGTGATATCTGTAATGAATAATAATTACATAGTGGTTTTTGAAAATGGTAAAAAAAATTTCCGACCTTATCGCGCCCAAATATGCGGGTCCTTAATCACTCTGTGCGGTCTGCTCTTTCCATCAAACCTCGCTTTCAAAATGCACAAAGTTATTGGCGTAGTGTATTCCAGCCAGTAGAGAGGCGGAGAAACGGAGTATGAGCGGCGCGCGCAAATGGGCGAACGGGGGAGGAGCGACGCGCGCAATCGGCTGGAACACGCCTCTCTTCGCCTCTCTTGCTGCTGCAAAACATTACGACCGTCACCCAGCACACGTTTCACAGCAAAATTTTTTTTCAAACGATTGGTAAGCAAAAGTCTGAGGGGTCCTTGCTTTTTTATAGTAAAACTTGTCATTCAGTAAGCTTTGGTAATTGCTACTTGCTTCCCTATGTGACCACGGAGAACTGTTCCAGACACAGGAATAATCTTGAAGAAGAGGGTGTCTGCTTAAAAACGTATCATAGCTGATGTCCTTGGGCCATCTGTTGACAGAACGTTAGGACAAAGTGGCGAAATCCGTTTTTGGAACAGGCCAGTGTTCAAAACAGCCGAATTCGTGTAATTTTTCGTTTCCAAACGCGGAGCATAAACGCCGCTGAAGATTCCCAATCGATCTGTATACATACATATTACCGACCCTTTTAGAAATCGATGGAATGGATGGATTAACGACTTTTTTGGTAACCAATAAGAAGCGCGAAATTCGATGAGAAATCTCCAACCGCCCTTGACCACGAAGTTTGCTGCCTTT